>CAJNDT010005875.1:0-510944 GCA_905221615.1 Symbiodinium sp. CCMP2592 | reverse complement strand
TTGTTGCAATTCAATTACTCGTATGCCCAGGAGAATTCACATGCCCGACGGAAATCGGCACTGTTGCAACTCAACTGCTCGTCTGCCCAGGAGAATTCACATGCCCGACGGAAATCAGCTCTCAAGCAGCGCAGTAAATCTGCCTGTGGCGCCAAGCAATCATGTCGGGCATGTGGATTCTCCTGGGCATACGAGCAGTTGAGTTGTAATAGTACCGATTTCCGTCGGGCATGTGAATTCTCCTGGGCATACGAGCAATTGAATTGCAGCAGTGCCGATGTCCGTGGGGCATGAGAATTCTCTTGGGCATACGAGCACTTGAGTTACAATAGTACCGATTTCCGTCGGGCATGTGAATTCTCCTGGGCATACGAGCATTTGAGTTGCAATAGTACCGATTTCCGTCGGGCATGTGAATTCTCCTGGGCATACGAGCAATTGAATTGCAGCATTGCCGATTTCCGTGGGGCATGAGAATTCTCTTGGGCATACGAGCACTTGAGTTACAATAGTACCCATTTCCGTCGGGCATGTGAATTCTCCTGGGCATACGAGCAATTGGGTTGCAATACGAAGACCATGGTATGATAGAATTGATCATCAAATTAGTCGGGTCTTTTTATGTTCCGCCTTACTTTCAAGGTCTGGAAAACTAATGCGGGCGTGGGGACCACGTGTCCTGTTGTGGACATGAGGCGAATCAATGAAAATCGAGGCTGCGCTAGGTCGAACCAGGTCATATTATTGTGACGACGCCTTACGAAAACTTACACCCTCATAGTCACAAAAGCACAACAGCTCGAAGTGGAACAGAATGATCCTACTAGCTCATGCTTTCCGTATAAGATACCTTCGCGCCTCCTCGAAGAAATATCAGTGGTGCGCAATGATCCTTGGGAAAAGCCGCCGAAGGCCTTCTGCGCAAGGCGAACTTGGCTGTTGTCCATGTCGAACTGTCCGGCAGATACATCCCTTTGGGAGAGAGATGCATGTCTCAGGCTTGTGTTGTGTTGCTCCTAGGTAGGACGTCGGTCTGCGATGCTGATAGGTCAAGTCATGCCGGCGCACCGAAGTAAGGCATCAGCAGCGAGATTTCCATGCCAGCCTACGAGCGAGCAAGGATCTTGCCGTACCCAGGTGAAACGTGCAGTTTGAATGTAAAGCTGGGCAATTCGCGGTCACCTTCGGGCATCTTCTATCAAGGTTCTTGCATGCCCTGGCACGACCTCTTCGGCGCATCTCCTGCGCATACGGATCGCCCAGTGTTTGGAAAAGTCGCTCTCCGACGCTCCGAGCTTGCCGGTGCTGTGCAAGAATAAGTGTGCATGGGTTGCGCGAATTAGTGTGCAAACAACACACGCCTCCTCATGCCACGATTGGGGGCTGAGGTGCTCAAGAGGTTGTCATCAACACCTAGGGTTGCCTGAAAATGCCCCGGTGGTCCCGGGACGAGCTGAAAGCTTCCAAGGATTGTTTTCACAGCCCGCCCGGCCGAGAGGGATCAGGCACCCCTCAAAAAGTGTAGCGCTTGGCGCTGACAAGAACCTCAATGCCTAAGAGCCTATAGGTGAGAGGCTGCCCCCTTGAAGAACCTGGGAGTCAGAGGGCTCGGAAAGCCCAATCACGTCGAGCCGGCTAAGGAGGCAGCCTCTCAGTCTTTGGGATTCCGGAGGCTTAGCAACTTTCTCTGCAAATGACGCCACCGCGCTTGCAAGTTGGACTCCGAGCCCGTACGAAGACCATCATGGGATGAGCTTCGTGTAGTTTCATAGCTTCGACACCACGCACATCTACAAGTGCTGATGGGATCGCTCCTGACACTTCTCGGCAGGGTCCAGTCCCCTGGGCATTGGAGGCCCTGCGGAAACTCCTATGCAGTCTGTACACTTGCAGAGAGTCACATGCCATCCTGTTTCTGCAGACGGTCAGCTGGCAGAGGCTGAAGATCGGAGCAAGTTCGTGTGCACAAAGCGCCGTGGCTTGGCTGCCGGGGACTGTGAGCTCTCGATGACGGTCTGCCCTAAGGTGAACATGCACATGGATGTGCAAGTTGTAAGCGCATGTGGTATAAGCCAATATGGCCTAGCTGACCGGCCATCAGGCATACCCAAAAATTAACAAAATCTGTACTGACTTGCAAAGCAGTTCAGCCAATGCTAAACGCCTCAGGGCCAAGTGGCAAGTGCAGGCTGAATCTAACCGTGCGCAGATCACAGCCGTACAGACAACAGACCTTTTAGGAATCCCTCAGGCACCGTCGCACGAGTGCCCGGCATGAGACAACCACACCATTCACGCCAATGGGGGCCTTTCAGCACCTTCAGAAGTATTCTTTGGAGCTCTCAAGCAACTGCGATCTCAATCTCTGCTCGAATGTGCAGGAATTTTGCCTAGGTCCCGCCAGGTAGACCCGAAGGGAGGGTCTGGCCAAGTTCCTGGCAGATCTTTCCGGGCATGAGCACTCAATCCTTTCTCCACAGAACTCTCTTAGCTCTGTCTGTCGCTCTCATAGCCATGCCGGCCTCCGAGGCTCGTGATGGTCGCGGGACGGGGTCGTTCCGGACCTGTTGCAACGTCTATACATGGTGATGCCGACAGATTATAGAGATCTTTTCTGCACTCTTGTGGGATCGCAACGGCTCCAAAGTGCCTAGAGTCCTAGAGTGCTTCTTGACCACCGTCGCTTTGTCCAGCTTGGCACAGACCCTTCAAGTCACTGGCCGGTTGGCACCGTCGCTGGAGCCGTTAGCAGGCGCCGGTGGGACCCCACCTTGACAAGCCCTGACATGTAACATTACCAAGGATCACACGCGGGGGCAAACGACTGCATTTCCATCTGCTTCACATTGCGCGAGGTATGACAATTTATACCCATGCGCATATGAGAGTACCAGAGACTTCGTTTCACCTCACAACCATCCCACCTGTGGCCTCGAAAGCGTTAGCCTATTACTGCAGGGATCACGCCTAGACACCAAAATGGACGACCTTGGGGTGGAGTTCTTTTCACGGAAATCAAAAGTGTCAACCGTGCCTTCACAGTTGTCAGTCACACCCTATACAACGACACCGCAGCCAATCGGAATCGCTGTGGCCGTGACTCTTGGACAATCACAGTTACAACAGCTTGGCCTGCTCACCCTCGGCGCGACTTCCTACACACTAAAGCATCCACCGACAGATGGGCGGCTGCGGCGTGTTTAGGTTTCGATGCTGCGGTGCGCACCATGGATGGAGCGAGGGTCGCAGGTCGCTCGTCACAAAAACAAGGAAGCATCAAACGAACGAAAAGGCCAAGGCAAGCCTATCTCCAGATGAAAGAGCCAAAACCACCGCAGCTGCTCAGGATAAACGAACAGACACCCGAATTCTTCGGACAGAAGGCTTGATTCTGCATCAACGGCATGCATCTGACCGATGCGCTCACGAATGCACGCAAGCACGGCGAGCTTGAAACGCCCCAGATCACCCCAGCTTCTTCTGATGCCCACGAGGCAATAGGTCTTGCACTGCCAAACTCGCACTGCAAAGGGGGCTACTTGTAGGGGTATGTGTGCTGCAAGTCTTTGAGACAGGGCTGGGCGGGGATTGTGTAAGGCTGCGCTCTCAGATGTTGACGAGACTAGTCACATGATTGCACTATTCACTCACTCCACAACCTCACACAATGCCCATTGCAAAGGCTAAGAAGCCTTCGTGTCCCCTCACCCACAAGCTCTGCTAGATTCTGCTGAGATGCCTCGGACGAGCCACTGTCCTTAGATGCAGCATAAGTACATCTAACAGCCCCTCCATCCGCTCACCCAGTTTATGCAGAGGGCAGGTCTTGCCATGCTTTGGCGACCTTGCTCTCGCTGCAAGCACCCTCACCCTGAGCATTGTGAAGCTGCTCTGGTCCCAGGGTCGTTGGCTTCCTCGGACGTGTCGCCGGCTGTAACCGTAGAGGACGTGTCCGACAAGCCGAGCCTCCAAAGGGCGAGGACGAGTTTGTTGCGACTGCCGAAGAGCATCAAACTTGCTGGGGCTGGGGTTCAGTCGGCTGCACGATGCATGCGATGGCCTGTTCGCATCCTCCAGCCACGTCGTCCTGGAATGGACTCATGGGCAAGCAGAGGTGAGCTGAGCTTTTGCTTTACGATCCCAAGCAAGCCTGGCAAGCCCCCCACAGCGAAAAGGCGGGCGACTGGAGATCTGAGATCGCAGCTCGCTCTCCAAGTACTTCGGGTCTCCAGCAACCGAGTTAAGAAGCCACCTCGGAGCAATGGTACCGAAGCTGCAGACATTCCACAGCAGACACTGTTGACACTCTCCTCAGGTCCAGGCTCGTACATAAGCGCTACATACTCGTCAGAACGACTCATACTAACATACTGCTGCCTGGATGAATCGGCTTCGACTGGTCTGCGCAGAACCCGTGGCCCAGACCACGTGTGTATTCTCAGGTTGCAGAAGACCTCTCCGTGGCAACGATGAGCAGATGTGCAGACTTCAAACTCCGCCGCATGTCATCATCAGCAGCTACATGGTCACAGCCACAATTCAACATACTGCTCCAACACACGACAACCACAGATGGCTGCGGGCTGCCGTTGTAAGTGCACCTTGTCCGTGCTCGCGAGGAACAGGGAAGTCATCAGGTTTGCGACAAGCACGATGTAGGCCTGACACAAGTGCTGCTCTTTCGGACCAGCTGGCTGGTTGAGCATCTTCAGGTGCACCACCACGTCTCATTCGATAGCAGTGTCTCGATACCACTGCAACCCAGTCCCTCCATCCGGCCTGTAAGGTATGCAACTGATGCGAGAAGAAGAACACCTTGGCAGAAATGGAACCATGGCGCACACAGCTCGTCCTCACGGCAGACGTTTGTTTATGAGAGGCCCTTCTCCATCAAACATGCTGCCCACGTGCTATAAAGTGTTGTCTTTGCAGGCCGGAGCAGCCTTGAGATTCCTTCAAAACTTACCCAGCGGCCCTTGCCAGCTTCGCCCAAGACCCCGTGCACTTACACCCCATCCCAAGCTGCGGCCAATGAGCATGGGCGAGCCGAATGCACCGATGGAGCCTGACGATCGATCGTGGAAGCTCTTGTCGCGGAAGGGTTTCGGTATGACGGTTGGGATTCGGGGCTTGCTTCAGGCAGAATTAGCCCAGAAACGCCGTAATACTGTAGCAGGCTAGCACACAGCATGAAATGAAAGTGGGGCATTCCTTCCGGTCACACATCCTACCGCAATCCCTCGACTCCACGACTCAGATGGGCCCCACCTTCGATTGCTGGATTCACGTGGGATGCGTCGCTTCATGTGGAGGCATAAGCAGCCGTCCTGAGAGATCCCACACTGCACAAGCAGTCCGAGGTACGTTCGCTTTCCACGACAGCTCTGACACTAGAATCTCAAAGCGGTGGGTTTCAGACATGTTGCCTCACGAGCTCCTCCCTCCTGCAACTTTTCCAACAACGACGATCGTGGGAGTCATGGCTACAGACTTACCGGCCCTAGACCGACTCCGTGATCATCTACCTTTTCCCTCTTGCCCGGGTGCCTCCGACACTGCTGCCACCGCTAGGCGAAAGACCGTGAGGACCAGGTGATGCAGGAAACCTGCTCCGCTCAAGTAGCGGAGAATCGGCCGACACTTCAGGGTCGGAACATGGTAGACAAGGGCCAATGGAGGCAACATGTCTCACGTCTTGCGACAGCCCCAACAGCCGCTGCAATACAATCGCCCTGAAGAGACGTCACATCTGTGAACATGTGGTCACCAAACATCCCTCCTGCAATTTCGCCCTAGCAGGTCCATGTTTCCCCCAGCCATGCGGGCCTAAGTACTCCACGAAAACGAGAAACGAAATGAAGAACTCCGGAAGACGCACCTCGTCAAGCACAGGGGAAGCAGCACATGAAATCTTCGTTGAAGAGTCTGGACAGCCACTGCAACGACACAACATCTAGCCACGCCACTTGGAACATTTGACGAAAGCTATCCACTCCAGCAGACTTTTGAGCCCTCATGGTTGAGATTGAGAGTGGAGGGGCCCGTGCCAGGATCTGACAATTCCAGGAACTGAGCGCGTCACCCAAAGCGAGGGTGTCGTGGCTTGCTCACCAATCACGCCGATGACATAAAGGCGGCCCACAAGAAAGACCTTGCGGAAAAGGGCGCCTGTATGCCTCGCTCTGACCATGCGGGGCCATGCTTTGGGTGTAAACCGGCGAAGATGCAAAATTTAAGGTGGTGGAACTGAAGCAAGATCTGCTTGACAGACCCCTCCAGAATTTACAGACGACAGTAGCCCCTTGGAAGCCAAGTGCTGGACTGCGAGCCAAACCAGCCAAGACGACCTCGAATCCGAGGCTTCAGAGCTCGCAGGCTCGTGCCATCACTCAGTCGAAATCGGCTTTAAACAACCTGGCTAAGAGTTTAAGATTTAAGGGAACACTCGATCACAGGACATGGTGCTGGCGCACATCAAACCTGAGTTCACAGGCATGAGAAGGATGTTGTTCAGATTGAAGTAGAAGAAGCCGAAGACCAGCCTTGCTGCCAAAAGCTTGTACGGCCACGACAAGGTCTTCTTGGGCTGTGTTATGCTAGCAGCATGTTCGCTGCAACAGCTAAAGATCTGTAGCCTTGGAGGAGCCTCATGGCACTTGGTCGTGGCAGGCAGAGGGAGATGTCAATGTATCTCCCGCTGCCGTTTCACAGCAGACTGCAAATGAACATTGTCATCCGGGCACTGGATCTGAACACTCCGGATTGAAGTCAGCTCAGGAAGCACCTTGCGGTGTGGCTTAGCCTCAACAGCCTTTGCCCCATCAGCAAGCTGTCCTCCCTGAAAGAAGCTCTGTAAGGTCGTCGCAACCACTGGAAACAGAGAAGAACCGAGTAGACCTGAGTTGGCGGCGCTGATATCGAAAGAAAAAGGCTTGCGCCGTGCAGGCAGGTACAAGCAAAGAATACAGCAGGATAGCCACATGACCGCTGATAATGTCCTCCGAGCGACCCAGAGGAAGTCCATGATCTCCGAAGGGAGGGCCACCCTAAGAAGGGACCGTAAAGTATTCAGGCTTATGGGCAGGGCCAAGCATAGAAAAATGGTTGCAGAGGTCCTGTGTTTCAAATCGGTCTGCATCCCGAAAACAGGCTGCCAGCACATGCAAAAGCGACTGGCCGCGGCGAGAGAAATAGTGATGGCAATAGCAAGCGCGCAAGAAACTTCAGACTGGCCGACAGAAGCGCAACAGTTTTGTCTTACGATCGATACCATCGGGAATCTACAAACAAAACTCACCATAAGAGTCCGGCGCGAGCGCGGCACAGAACACAAACCTGCGTTCAGGTCGGCAAGAAGCTAGTGAACTAGTGAGTCGGTCCTGTTGTGGACCCGGGGTGAGCGGTTTGGGAAGGCATGTTGCAGCTTTCAAACACACAACTGGAATTGATAAGAACAGCCATCGTGGGATGTCACGAGTGGCCTGCCGACGAGCTTTGCAAGAAGCACCGAGCACGGCCTCAGCGGTGAAGGTTGGGCATCATCTGGATGGACATGCATCCAATCGCCGAAGCTTTGAACATCTGGTGGCATGCTTGCTGCAAGATCCCCTCAACCCTAAACCCTAGACCCAAACCCCAAAACCCCAAACTCTAAACCCAGCTGAGGCAGAGGCACATCAGTCCAGTAGAGAATGGCGTCCGTTAAGCCGCATTCGAAGAGAGTGCGAGGCATCTTGTTCCTTGGAAAGGGTTTAGGGTTTAGGGTGGGTTTAGTTCCTTGGAACTTCGACGGTACTCGATTTCATATAGGGTCCCGAACTATGAGACTGGGGGATATGATTGAAAAGCTATAATATGGGAGTTTCCAAATAGGGGACCGAATATAGCACCCTAAAGAGTAGGATCCTTATGAAATGGACCCCAAAATCAGGCACCCCTAGTTTTCGGAAACTTCCATATTACAAGACCTTTGAAGAGCTTTTTCTGTGCTTTGCAAGTGGCTTCCGGCCACGATCCACGAGGTCGTCGAGCTCGGCCTCCGAGATGCCAGCACGACCTCGACTTTTTGGGCCTTTTTCCCCAAAAGTACCTGAGGTATTGTGTATATGATATATATTTTGTTATATACTCGATTAGGGCTCGAATGGCCGCAGCAGCGCGGAACTATCGTTAGCCCCAGTGCCCATGGAGGGCACGCCTTCATCTGGTGCCGCGCTTGCGAGGCGGCATGCAGATCTTTGTCAAGACCCTGACAGACAAGACGATCACGTTGGACGTTGAGGCCAGTAGCACGTTCGACAATGTCAAGGCTACGTTCCAGGATAAGGAAGGTGTCCCGCCCGACCAGCAGTGCCTGATCCTTGCTGGCAAGCATTCGGAGTTAGAGGATGGCCGTACTCTCCCGGGTTACAACATCCAGAATGAATCGACCCTCCGCTTCGCGGTGCGTTTGCGAGGCGGCATGCAGATTTTTGTCGAGACCTTGACGGGTACGACGGTCACTTTGGACGTTGAGGCCAGTGGCATGTTCGACATTGTCAAGGCTACGTTCCAGGATAAGGAAGGCACCCCGCCCGACCAGCAGCACCTGGTCCTTGCTGGCAAGCAGTCGGAGTTTGAGGCTGGCCGTACTCTCCCGGATTACAACATCCAGAATGAATCGACCCTCCACTTGGCGCTGTGTTTGCGGGGCGGCATGCAGGTTTTTGTCGAGACCTTGACGGGTACGACGGTCACCTTGGACGTTGAGGCTAGTGGCACGTTCGACAATGTCAAGGCTACGTTCCAGGATAAGGAAGGCGCCCCGCCCGACCAGCAGCACCTGATCCTTGCTGGCAAGCAGTCGGAATTAGAGGATGGCCGTACTCTCCCGGGTAACTACATCCAGAATGAATCGACCCTTCACTTGGCGCCGCGTTTGCGAGGCGGCAGGCAGATCCATGTCAAAACCTTAACGGGTAAGACGATCACCTTGGACGTTGAGGCCAGTGGCACGTTCGGCAAGGTTAAACGAAGAGTGCGGCAGTGTCGTAGCCATCGGCTCCATCGGTGCCTTCGTGTACCAGGCCGGGTCCTTGCTCTTGCAGCAGCTGTAGCTCGATGATCCGGTGGATGCCAGCAACCAGCAGCTTTTGCTAAGATCTTACTTGCTTGATGCGTTATATGTGCTCGGCATGCGTGCTTGTATATACGCTGTCACTGTGCATGCATGTATGTCTCGAGCGGGCACGGTTCATTTGATAATCGTGTGGGGTGTAGCTTTGCTGTTTGCCTCCCCCCGGCCCCGGAGGAATAGGCGCAGAGCTTTGTTTGAGTTACCGGTAGATTCGTGCAGGGACTGTTTCCTTGAGGCCGATCTTGCACTTTGTAAGGGGTAGTGTTGCTCTGATGATTGCCTCCCTGGCCCCAGGAGGAACAACTCGGAGTTTTCGTACAGCTGCTGGTTTGCTTGTTAGGGTTTTGACTTTTGGGAGTTCAATCATCCCGTTTTGTTCGTGTTTGGCGAGTCATAGGTGAGACGACTTTTCGGTCCAAAGGGCTGGTCGGTTACATCTCACTCTACCCGCTCTGACATGCTTGAGTGCATACTGGCACGGTTTACATGCCTCAGCCAGATTTCTGCGCCAGGCTTTTGAATGTAATTAGGTGCATCCCAACGGCTGCGTTCGACCCGAACTCATTGCCCAGAAAGCGAGAAAGCGAGATATACTCGATTATTTCCATGTGTACTGTAGCACATTAGATCATGTATTGTATCATGTATTCTACTGCAACCACATTGTATCGTACTATACAACATTCGATTATACTATACTGAAAAGCAGAAAGGCTCGAAATTCCCATCCGGCCAAAGGAAGAAAGGTGGTTCGTCCAGACTTGAAACGGGCTCCGGCATGTATCCATGCGTCCCCAGGTGTGCATGTTCGTCTTGCAATCTTTGTTCTGCGTAGCTCGGCAGCCAGCCATTGATGAAGCCATTGAAGTCTCGCAGGTCCTTCAAGTCACTCTCTCCCTCACTTCTTCCCAAGATCCTTCCAGAACATGGCCTGGAAAAATTACGTTGCTCTTTGAAATTTAAGCCGTCAATTCAGCCTGCTGAAGGGCAGTACGACACACAAACCAGCAAAGTCATATCTGCAGACAGAGCCAACCAACTTCTCTCAGGGTAATTAACCGTTGGCCGCTTCAAGCTTGAAAGAAATGACAGTCCTGTGTGATCAATGTGCATCTCGCAAACGGCGCAAAGATCACGGGCGTAACGATCTCAGGTTGAAGCTTGACATGCGGATCGCAGGCCTAATTCGTCGCCCTCTTCTGAACACGGAAGTGAACAATACAGGCGCTGCGATGGCTGAGCTCGAGGCCCAGAATGTGAAAGAGATAACCACCAAGAACATCGGCAGCTGACCCTGGCTTCAAACACGTCTTGAAACGCGGCAACGAATCCTAGTGACTTCTACACGAACTGTGGAGCTTAGAACTGTGCTGGTTCTTGCCTTTTGCGATCGCGGTGAGTCCGGATCATCCAAGGAAAAGAAACTCGGCTTACTGTTGCACAACAATGACAACTAACGATGACCAGGAAAACTTCAATTGCGGCTGCAGAGCAGCCCTGTGCCTGACACACACGTAAGAACTGCCTGCAAGCGGGATAGGTGCATGCAGCACGAAACGATTCCGCAGGCAGAATCCCCTCCGACAAACCCTTGAAGTCACACAAGCGTCTGCTTGCCTGAAATGTCTGGCTTGCGAGCAGGTTGTAAACAATGTACAACACCATAAGACCTGGGCAGTGGGTGCAGAGCCTCGTGTTTCGGTGAACCAACTTTGCATATTGCGTGCTGTCCTAGATCCAAGTCGTCGAAATGTTCTTTTGGTCTGACAGCAGTGAAGATGCAGCTGCAGGCTTTAGAACGCCTCGTAGACCGGAACTACAACATTGCCTGAACGACCACACGGTGCGAAGTCTCTGGACTTGAAAAGAAACTCCAGCAGGAGGCAGAGTTGGCAAACACTCTAACTTTGCACCAGGGTCATCCAGGGTCTGCACGGATCGAGGGTGTGTAGTGCGACTTGAAGTAGTTGCAGTAGTTGTCCTGTGATCATTCTGTCATGCCACCGTTCAGGTGTCGCTGCCGGCTCAGTCGCTCTTAGTGTTTGACCGCCTGGCTGCACTATTCTGAACCAAACTTCAGAAGGCTCGTGGAAAACCATCCACCAAACCACCGTCGAAACACAGGCTACTGCAAGCAGAGACTGCTCAGAGACGATGTGCTCAAATTCGAAACGCTTTTGAATGAATAATGCCGATTGTGTGAGCTCGAACGGTGGACACGGTCGCACGGTGACTGAGTGGACATGAGTGCACCAGGATCCGCGCGGAATGTTGGACATGGTGACATGGTTCAATGTCGAGGAATTCCGTTGCAAAGCGCATCCTTCCAAGTCTGGTGGAGGTTCGCCAGAGGTCGCCCGGTTCCTGCATACCTCGATGCCGGACCAGTGAGTGGTGCAGTCTAGCTCAAGCTTTCCGGAGCCCGCGCCTTGCGAGTCCGGAGATGGCGCCAGCGCGCATGGCCTGCAGCCCATTCGATGAGTCCCAGACCGGCATTGCAACGCAAACTGACAGGAACTCTGCTCCTGAAAAGCTGCAGGATCGCTTTTGCAGAGTTGGGGCATTGCTCGACACTTCGAGGCCCAAGCAGCGGCGATGCTTTTGTTTTGGAAAATGAAGAACATCGTCGATGCCTAAGCGCGAAATCCAGCACTTCGGAACGAATCAAAGCAGCATCGTTCCACACAAACATCTTTCGGTCAGAGTCTCATCGCCATTCCCAAAGGCCCGAACCGGAAGGCCGCCGAAGACCTCCCTGCATGCTCGGTTGGCCCCAAACCTCGGCTGGCGAAGCTCCGAAGCTCCCAGGCTCGGAGACACGGCTGCGAGGAACAAAGCCGAGGCAGCTGCTCGAGGATCATCTCGCAAAACTGCGGGACGAGACCTAGAGCGAGCCAACTCAATCCGGCCCCGTGGCCCCGTAGCGGCCACACAGCGAGCGAGGCCCGGGCTCATGATGCCCAGCGACAAGAGCCACTCCTGGACGACAGATGCGCTACGGGCGCGGCCGCTGTGCGGTGTGCCGGGGGGGTATGTGCCGGGGGAGGACGGTGGCTCCACATGCCAAACACCACTCCTGAGGCAAAACGTTGCATCGTCACGCATTCACTTCGGCAGAAAATTCAGAACATACGGTGCTGTCACCACCCCAATCAACACATGAGCTTGAAGCCCGGAAAGCAGAACCTCTGAAGCCACAGTTGCAAGCCCTCAAATGAGCTTCCAGTCACTTTGTGCCAAAGGCTCACGAACAAGGTGGATGTAAGGACTGTGCATATATTACAGACTGGTTGGAGGAAAGAACACGACTTCGTGATGCGGACCCTTTTCCCGTTGTGCGCTCTGCGGGAAAGGTTTCCTTTGAGGGCTCTGGAGGACAAGATCAAAGACCTCAAACGGCTCCGTCTTCTGTCGGAATTCTAAGGCCAGGGCCCCATTGAAGGAGGAGCCCAAAGCCGAGAGCTTCGTCAAGTCGATGTTGGCCTTCAAGAGTCCGGCTCTGCCCACTGAGAGCTGAATCTAGGGTGTAGGAATGTAGGGTTTAGGGTTTGAGGATGCAAGACGAGCAGAGGTTGCTGCTTGAACTTAGTTTGACAACTTGAGCTGCTGTCGAGTGTATTAGTTACCACATGTCAAAGCAATGATGGACAGCTCTGCATGTCCACGAGATCAGAGGAAGCTCGTATCCGAGTACATGTCATCCAGCACGATGTCCCCGTGCTGAGACGCGCACTAGCGTGAAAACGATGAAAAGGGTGACCTGGTGACCACAACGAGCCCAGGTAAAGATGTCATCCACCAGTCACAATGTGGGCAGGCTGTGACCACATACATGATGGGTCCAGCCCAAGCACTTAACTCGAGACCAACAACTGAGCCTGACTGTGGCTGAACACAGAGCGCCGCACGTATAGTGTGATGGAGAAATCGATCAAGAGATTGCTAACCTGATGCCAGGGAGCACAGGGAACAACTCCCAGTATGATAGGAAACTCGCCTCATCTGACTCCGGGATTGATTGAATTCCACGGAGCATGTTGCCGCAAAACTTGCTCTACCAGACTGCTCGAAGAAATTGTCCAAGGAGAGATCTGTCTCAGCCAGCACTTTCAAAGGCTCTTGGACACAGAAAGGCATTTCTCAAATCAAGAAGTTTCGTATGATGTGGCGGAAGTAGCCCCCCCAAATGCCAAATGCGCAATCACGGCAACGAGGCCTTGCCCTGGCTGCATATATCGGCTGATGTCAGTTATTGCTATACTTATGCAGGCACCATTCTGTACTTGCTGCCAAGCTGCGTAGAATGCTACGGAGGTGAAGTAGAACGATAAAGAATGAAGAACACCAATCCTGCACGAGAGCTGCTCGCAACATTCAAAGGCATGTGCGCATCTAAGCCCCAACTTTAAGCATCGCCAGGTCATCTGAAGACAACATAAAACAACTACCAACAAAACATTAAGCTGTTTCCATAACCCATCGTGCCGATGCCATGCATTCATGCAGGTGGAGCCAAACCTCACTGCCCCTTGCAGCTTCGAAGTCCAAAACAGTCCTAGAGTTCAGCAAGGCTGGCCTTTCGCATAGCAGGTGATTGTCTCGAGAACGAATTATGCCCACGCTTCCCGCGGAAATCTTCGAGAAGAAGAGCGACCTTGCACATTGCTTGCATTCTGACTCTGAGACGGTGCATGGCAATGCTATACGTTTAACGTGGTTTCGTTTCGGAGACATGGCACGCAGATCTTGAAGCTTTGTACCAGGCAGTTTCTCAGTCTAAACCTGGCTTTGTCGTTTGACGGACCAGGCCCAGGCAGCGTGCAAGGCTTTCAAACGTGTCGTTAGCTCCAAGTGCTTTGGCCATTGCCTGAGACGGCGCTTTCCTCTGAGCGCCGCGCGCGGCGTTGAAAGCGGCCTTTGAGATTTACATCTTCTGATGGGAGATGAGGCGTCAGGGCATGACTGCAGCTATACTCACCGGGCCCGACTGACAGCGCCGGCATATCGTTACGTAGCCAATGCACTCGAAGCAGGAATCGAAGTGACCGAAGCACAGATCCACCTCGCGCCCCTTCTCGAACTCCAACACGTCCACGTGCGGCGACGCTTCGGCGCGCATGTGGAGGTTGTAACCTCCAAATCAGACGAGTTGTCGCAGGTCAGAGGTTGAAAGGCACCCTCGCAGTCAGATTCATGTAACATGCACATGCCTTCGCTCCGAAAACTCACAGTCAAGTGTTGACCATGACGGACATCCGAGCTGCATCTGAAGGCTCTAGCTTTCACATGTGTCTCGCATCCTTGAGAGAGGCCCAGCCTGCAAAAATGTCCTCGCTGAGGTTCACAACGGCAGAGCCTTTACCTGGCTGAAGCATACAAGCAGTGGCTCTGCAGCACTCCATACTCTTCCCCTTTTCTTCAACCCCTGACCCCAAGCACGGCGGATGGGCTCATTCCACCTCGATTTCGCGCCCAAAAGGCGCAAACAAAATCTGGATGACCGTAGTGCATTCGGATGCCCATGCCTCACACAGGTTCGCAGTCGCAGGTCGGGTCTGAATGCCTCTACTGCTTAGCGAAATTTGTCGGACATGAACCACCTAGCGGCTAGGAACTTTAAGGTGCGCACCACTCGATTCAACTATGCGACTTTGGCTTGCCGGTCTGGACGTTGACAATGACCGAAATTCATTCTGAAGTTTCGTCTCACGTATGCGCAGATGGACTGCAAGCTTACGTCTGTTAACCTTTGCGGTGCGAGCAAGACACGAGGTGCTTTGCCACTGCTGCCAATACTCTGTCTCGCCAAGGCACCGCTCAGAAATCGCTGGTAGATGGTACCAAAGGTCCACTCCGCGGCTGCATGGCATTTGCCCACCTTCGGTCGGAGCTTAATCTGTGAAAGGCGATCTTGAATAGACTTAGCCCTCCAACGGTTCTGAGCTGCCAAGGTCAAGCGGCAGATCGATGCGGCGAGACGTCTGGGTGCCCAGCTGTCCCCTCTCGGCCGGTGTAGATATACTCCCGGAATCCCAGGTAGCGACAGCGAGAGGCCACACCTCACTTCCGAGATTCATGCACCGATGAAGGCAGAGAAGTGGGGTGAAAAGAGGGTGGGGTTGAAGATTGACTTTAAGAAATGAACTGTCTAAACCTGATGCTTGGCAAATATTGTGGTTCCAAGTCCTATAGTCGCGTGCTCCCCTTGTTGGTGCAGCATTTCGATACTTCTTTACTTCCTTCCCTCTGACGAAACTCGAACCCAGCCGAACAGGAACAAGCATAGACTGGGTCGTGCACGGTTCTTCTGGCCCAAGGGCAGGAACCGCCGAAGCACATAAGGAATCTGGCACACCGGCACACCGGTCAACAACAGCGGGTCATCGGCGGTTCGCTGGAGAAACTCCCTGCAACTCCGAAGCCTTGAAAGCCTCGCCGATGAAGGCGCCCATGTTGCAGTCCAGGGCCTTTAGAGAGCCGGGAGAGCCGAGGGCTCAGGTGGGAACCCCACTTGAAGGCTTGGCAACGGCTGATATCAAACTTAGCTGTCGCGGATTCGGGCCTGAATGCGGTGACCCGCCGCAAACCAGAGAGCGTTCATCTGGTTGCAGGCCTGGCAGAACAGCAGAGCGTCGAGGGCGGGCCTGGTTGAAACTTGGTAGAGCCCTCCAATCCCGCCCAGTTCAGAAGAGCTCAGCATGCTAACTGGCATAACTCTCACATGTACTCGACCTTAAGTCTTGTCTTCCTTGCCGGCTTCTCCTCTCGACCACGGCTCAAACACAAGTTTTGCTCGCGGCGTCCAGCAGAAAAACAGCTGTGGACGCGGTGATCTTGGCAGATGCTGAAGGCTTTCTGTGCTTCCAGGGGAAGGACCTGATCGAAGATGGAAGAGGCAGATTGTTTCGGATCAGGCGCACGCTGACGCGATGAAAGGAAAGCCCTCTGTTTCAGACTCTCTCGAGTGCTCCTGGAGCTGACTCTGACCACTTCTTTGGTGCCCAGATGTCTTGCCGAAGATCTCCGTCCCATGCTTTCCCACGCTGGACGCTGCCTGAACTACAAGCCTGATTTCGGTCCAACTCCCGCCTATTGAACTTCTGCGAGGCTTCCGTCTTCAGGCTTTGTCCGTTGGGATTGCGATGATTTCGGCTCGGTTGCAATCGAAACAGCGGCGAACCGCTTCTGGATGAGTTGGAGTGGCGAGATGTATGCTTCGTCCGACAAAGCGTCCGCTGGCCCTGTCCACGAGTTCGCGGTCGGGGTCGGAGCCTGCAGTGGCCCCCCTTCATTGCTCAGGCCACCAGTGAGTCAACTTCTGACTCCGGGGCACCAACGGCTTCAGCCTCGAGCTTGAGCTTGTCGGGCGAGGTTTTGGCATCGCCGAAGAAGCGGTACTCGCCAAGGCGCTGGAAGAGCCAGGGCTCCAGTAGGGCCACGAGCCCCAGCAGTGAGGCCTGGAAGCACCAGAAGGAGCCCCACTCCCTTCCCAGGACCAAAACCAGCATCGATGCGTTCAACCCGACACAGGCCAAGACAGGTAGCACGTAGGAAGGACGGTAGGACATGAAGCCACCTATACTGGCGGCGAAGTAGAGCATGAGGTTCACAGATGACAGAGCTCGGCCCAGGAGGCTTCCCACTAAGCCCGGAAGGAAGTTGTACTGGATATTCATCACCGGCCAAACCTGGTGGTGCCAGGGTCCGGCATAAGTGCAGATCGACGTCATCCAACCAAATGCCCTCCCGACGACTTGCACCAGCACGCCACTCACCCCGCACAGGAGAGCAAAGCAAAAAAACTGCTGCGCCGATTGCCGAAGCTCCGGAGTGACATCCACAGGGCACAGCAGCGGCTGAGTGCACATCCACGCAGGCACCGCGCACACCAAACACGCGATCGCGATTGAGACCGTCTGGTTCGTCTCATCACACTCCGTAGAAGAGGAGCCTATGTGTGCCCACAACACAACCTGCAGCCATTCCTGCAGCACCAGTGGGAGAATCAAATATGCATTGGGCCGGTCGTACCGCAAGCCACGACAGCAAAGCACAAGAAGACACAAAGTTTCTAGCGAAGCTGCTGCCAAGGTGACTTCGAAGGTCCAGCACATGGCCGCAACATGCAGGCATGAGCTACAGCGCTGCTTGAACCTGCTTGACCTGCTTGCACACCACTCCGAGGGTCTTGGTAGGCTTTGGGAACCCAAACTCGGAGAGATTTGAGGCGCCGTGTCCCATTTCCAAAACCCTGCAATCTGCTTTTGAGAAAGTCTCGACACAATGCCGGCCTTGCCCTGCGTCTTGTAGTTCCCTTCGCCTGTGCCAGCTGTGCAGCTACCGGGAATGTTGTTTCGCAACAGCTGCAGAAAACGTTTGTCCCAAGACTTCGTGTATGTCTGCAACGTCACTGCTTCAGTCAGCCACTTCCATCCTAAGACTAATTCTCTTCCATTGTCTCTCAGACACCGGGCCTATTCGCAGGGGAAACATCCGTGGCAGCACCTGAGCTATGCATTCGACCATTACAGCCAACTTCCGTCTCAGAGGTGCAAGAACGGCTGGCATGTCGTTCCCTGTGTCGTCCTTGTGTTGCAGACTGGTATTCTCAACCTAAATGCAAACGAGAGGCTTCCACGACTGTGAGACCCATTTCCTTGTCCCACCTGCACTGTGCCGCGCGACATGCAGTCCTCCTTCGGATGCCCCGTTCGCATGCCTATTTTTACTTCTCTCGCTACTTAAGTCATCATCCTCCTCCTTCTCCTCCTCCTCCTCCTGCTGCCTGCTGCCTACTGCCTACTGCCTAGTCCATACTTCTTACTGCCTACTGTCTACTGGTAGTGGTGATAGTACTAGTACTAGTAATGGTCGTGGTAGTGGTAGTGGTCACTACTCACTACTACTACTACTACTACTACTACTACTACTACTACTACTACTACTACTACTACTACTACTACTACTACTACTACTGCTACTACTGCTACTGCTACTGCTACTGCTACTGCTACTGCTACTGCTACTGCTACTGCTACTGCTACTGCTACTGCTACTGCTACTGCTACTGCTACTAATACTGCTACTGCTACTGCTACTGCTACTGCTACTGCTACTGCTACTGCTACTGCTATTGCTACTGCTACTGCTACTGCTACTGCTACTGCTACTGCTACTGCTACCACCACCACTACAACCACAACTGCAACGACGACGACTACTACTTCTGCTACATCTGCACTATTACCACCACTACCACTCTCACTGCCACTAAACCTACCACTATCGCCACCAACCCCCACGACTACCGCCACTACCACTACGACGACTGAGAACACGATCACTGCCTGGACAGTACTCACAGGCAACGACGATGGCGAGGACGACGACGACTACTTGATAGCACTAGTCCAGCGTTTGATGTTCCAAGTTGTTGTAATTCCAACCTTTCTCTCAAGAATTGCTACAGCTACTTTTGAATGCCTTACCGTTGCAGCATAAGTCGCATATGCTGCTTCTGGTGTTCCTGTTGATGATATTTATTCTGATGCAGAGTCTTGGCAGAACTTGCCTGCATTTCACGCTGGCATACTTGTAGGGGATGTTCTCCTCTCCTGGCATCGGGTGCTTCTTCTCGCCGTACTCAATCATTTGTACGTTCATCGATTGCCGGCCATGATCGAATTGCTTGACTGACTCTGGTCTTCGACGATGCAGCATCCAGCTTGCTCTACACTATTGCACGAATGCCCTGCTAGGGCTCAGCCGGTGCCTATGCCAGGGGAGCCTTCCCTCAAGGGCGCTTCGTCACCTGGGTCTTGGAACAATGATTCCCGACATGTTTCCTCTGGTCATGCAGCGTACAGAACACCAATGCACTCCGTGGGCAGTCCGAACTGTTTGGCTTGCCCCGAATGCTACATTGCTGCATGTCGATCAATCTCATCATCAAGTTTCTTTCCGAGACCAAAGGAGGTGGGGTCCCTAGCCCGCCCAGCCTCCAGTGTACTGTCCAGAATCCTGCGTCGAGATACGCACAAATATGAGTTGAGCTGCTGATCAACACACACAGATATAAATATAAATATATATATATATATATATATTTTTTTTTATTTGTTTATTTATTTATTTATAGATGGCGCCCCCACATGCACCCAGGCCTTGCTTTTATTTCTCAGCTATAGGAAGCCGTGGGTTATTGGGATCGGGAGGATCCCCGTAGGTCGTTACAGTCTTCCTTATGCTTAAGCACAAGACTCTCGCTGCAAAACCGGATACAGCGTATACAAACGGATTCAACATACATTCAGCTGAATACGCGTCGGATCCACGATTGAAGATTCTAAGGAAGACCCTGCACCTTCAATTGTGGATCCGGGCGTATGGAATTGAATAGTACGCTTTGAAAAGGAGCGGAATGCATTCAATTCAAACACTATGCCCGGTTGCCACCAAGGCGGTGACAAAGACTCCAATCCAGCAAACTGCAAACACGATTCATTGTCACCTCCAAGATAGTAGCAACGCTTCCTCCTTACAGCAGAGAGTCCTACTCAGCACAGTATCAGCAATTCGCAACAAAGTGCTGACATCCATGAGTGTTCAATGGTCATCATGTTCTCAGTGAAAATTGAAAGTCGGTCTTGTGCGAGCGACAGCTCCTAATTGGACAAACCGGACATGACCTAAATGATGCACAGACTTCAGATGAACTATACTCAACATGAACGTGTAAAACCCAACTGGCATGAAAACGCGAAGACAAGAAACAACAAAATCGAACAACAACTTGTCGAAATCCATGTAACCGAGCATAATACATTGTCCATGAAGCAGCCAGAAGCTGTCGAATTTGGTTCTGACCAAGAGCTATCCTCTTTCAGCAGGTTGTTGAACAAAATCATACATGTTAGCCGATGCAGCCTTCACCGGCAAGTAGTGCAAGCACAGGTGGGAATATTCAAGCAATAACGGCTGGCGGCTGGTAGGTGTATTTTATCAGAATGTCAATGAACAACTGAAGAATGTGCTTAACAGCTGTTGAACAAAAAACATTTTGCTCTGAGTGAATCACAGGAGCAACGTACCCAGGATCTCAATCAAGACATAGTACGGAAAAAATAGGCTGAAGTTGCCGGAACACTGAATGTAAGCTTATAACCACAGTATAGGGACAATGGTATTGGTGAAAAGTATCACTGGCACATGCAATAGTGAAACTGCACTACACCTGATACGATGAACTAGTCATGGAAAACCATATCAGCAGCGTAGACGTTCCGAAGAATACAAGTTGCGATCAGATAGGCTTGTCGGCCTGTAATGACACGCACACATCTCACAACAAGCTCACCATACGACGACGAATTCCCACGATTTCAATCGCAACGTGTGAAGGGAGTAGCATGTATGTATGTATGCATGTATGTATATATGCTTTATATATATATATATATATGTATATACATATGTATATATATATATGTATATGTATATGTATATGTATATGTATATGTATATGTATATGTATATGTATATGTATATGTATATGTATATGTATATGTATATGTATATGTTATGTATATGTATATGTATTGTATAGTATGTATATGTAATATGTATATGTATATGTATGTATGTATATGTATATGTATATGTATGTATATGTATATGTATATGTATATGTATATGTATGTATATGTATATATAGGTATATGTATATGTATATGTATATGTATGTATATATATATATATATGTATATGTATATGTATATGTATATGTATATATATATATATATATATAAATATGAACACCTGCCTACCGAGAATACATGCCACCTTTTTCCTTCCTAATCTTGCTCTGCACACCTGCATGCCAGACTGCAAGGCTGCACGATGGAGCTTTTACTGCCTTTGCTTCGACTCACAACTGAAGTGATCAAGCGAAAAGAACTGTCGTGTTACAACCAATTCTCGGAGCGACGAGGAAGATCGATTAACCACCTACCCCCCACCCCGCCTTCACTGACCTCCAGACGAGGTTCCGAACTTCGGCACCAGTCTTCTCGTTCACATCGAAGACGAGGTAGACAGGATCGTCTGCGTACCTCCATGGATGGCTTTCAGGGGAGGGCAAAACCGCGCCCACATCCGACTAGAGCTGGGCGTCAAGAATCTAGGAGAGAATTGCTTCAGCGCCACCGTGCTGATCAGATCGCGCATTGCAACAGTCTGTTGCTTCGTAAAGATTGGCAGACATGACTCAGGCTACAATGGCGACAAACTACAAAACCCCGTCGCGTCTCAATGCTGCAACTAGCCACTACTCCCATGACACATGCAGGTGCATAGCAATTTCGCTGACACAGAATGAGCAGTTACTCTGGCTCACGGGAGAGAGAATCACACAAGGAAAGTGCAAGAAGGAGGGAGAGAGCCCATGGCCTCCGCAGCAGCTGCTTCACCGCATCGTCGTTTTCCGGATTTCCGTCTGGCACACGCTGTCCTCAGCAGAAGCATTCAGCAAACCGATGAATCTTTCAGGAAAGTTGGTACCACCACAGTTACTGCGAGGAAACTTCACAAAGTGAACTGGCGACAATGGCTTCCCGAAGGCACAGTGCATCGCAGTACAATCCAGCAAGGCTCCCTTGGGGAGGCTTTCAACAAATTCGACGTGAAGGTGGGCCTGCAGGTACAAAGCCGCATGCAGTGCCAGAATACAGTGCGAAAAGAACTTGTCTTGACACACTCAGCCACCTCCAGCTCCATACGGAGTCGGTAGATCTGTGCATATCACTGCAAGATCTCGTGCAATGCCGGGATGTCTTTGCCACAGCTGCTGGAGAAACTTTTCAACGTCGGCCTCAAAGGCCGAGTGACGCTGATGTTCTCGGAGCAACGATGCTTGCTGAAGTTCTACGAACTGCTCCAGCTGCTGCGACTGCCGGCGAAGCTCGTCTGAAGTTTCCTGTTCCTCGCCGACCATGAACCGAGCCACCTCCAGCTCCGCGCGGAGTTTCTCAAGGGGGCTCGGCTCCTGCCGGGCAGTAAGCTGCATTGCGGCACACTCCAGCAGAGCTGACAACAGCTCTCTCTCGCAATTTCGCGCGGTGCATTCTTCCAGGTTCAAACTTCTCGACTTCTCGTCGTTCTCTTGTACCCGGCGATGCAACTCCTCCTTCTGTTGCTGCAGCGCCGCATGGGCCTTCTCCAGCTCCGTGCTCAGCTGCTGCAGCTCAGCTTCTTGAGATTCGAGCTGCTCTTTCATAGTGTGCTGCTGCCTTTCCGTCCTTCTCTTCTCCTCCTTGAGTTGGACTGTAGCTCTTGACACACTCTTTGCGAGTGATTCAACATGTACCGTGTCTCCTCCAAAGCACTCTGGAGCTGATTAACTTGCTCTTCCAGCACGCTCTAGTTTCTCTCCATTTGCAACCGGTCTGGAACCTGTTCGAGGGCCAAAACTTCTTTGCAGTTCGTTGCTTTCGACTGCCGCTGCGGCTCGCAGAGTCACTGCGACACACCGGCGAGTTTCGTCCACATTGATGCCATGGGCATCCTTGCAACGGAGGAGTCCTAAGTCTGTCACCACCCCAACCAACACGTGAGCTCGAAGCCCGGAAAGCAGAACCTCTCCCGCTTCTTTGCTTCTGAAGCCACAGTTGCAAGCCCTCAAATGAAATTCCAGGCACTTTGCGCCAAACGCTCACGAACAAGGTGGATGCATTGACTATGCATTTTTTACAGACTGGTTGGAGGAAAGAACACGACTTCGTGATGCATACCCTTTTCCCGTTTTGCACTCTGCGGGAAAGATTTCTTTTGAGGGCTCTGCAGGGCAAGACCGACTTCTTACTGCCTCGCAGCACAATCCAGCAATGCTTTTTTGGGGAGGCTTTCGACGTGAAGGTGGGCCTGCAGGTACAAAGCCGCATGCAGTGCCAAAATACAGTGCGAGAAGAACTTGTCTTGACACACTCAGCCACCTCCAGCTCCATACGGAGTTGGTAGATCTGTGCATATCATTGCAAGATCTCGTGCAATGCCGGGATGTCTTTGCCACAGCTGCTGCGGAAACTTTTCAACGTCGGCCTCAAAGGCCGAGTGACGCTGATGTTCTCGGAGAAACGATGCTTGCTGAAGTTCTACGAACTGCTCCAGCTGCTGCGACTGCCGGCGAAACTCGTCTGAAGTTTCTTGTTCCTCGCCGACCATGAACCGAGCCACCTCCAGCTCCGTGCGGAGTTTCTCAAGGGGGCTCGCCTCCTGCCGGGCAGTAACCTGCATTGCGGCACACTCCAGCAGAGCTGACAACAGCTCTCTCTCGCAATTTCGCGCGGTGCATTCTTCCAGGTTCAAACTTCTCGACTTCTCGTCGTTCGCTTGTACCCGGCGATGCAACTCCTCCTTCTGTTGCTGCAACGCCGCATGGGCCTTCTCCAGCTCCGTGCTCAGCTGCTGCAGCTCAGCTTCTTGAGATTCGAGCTGCTCTTTCATAGTGTGCTGCTGCCTTTCCGTCCTTTTCTTCTCCTCCTTGAGTTGGAGCTGTAGCTCTTGACACACTCTTTGCGAATGATTCAACATGTACCGTGTCTCCTCCAAAGCACTCTGGAGCTGATTAACTTGCTCTTCCAGCACGCTCTAGTTTCTCTCCATCAGTTCGTTGCTTTCGACTGCCGCTGCGGCTCGCAGAGCCACTGCGACGCACCGGCGAGTTTCGTCCACATTGAGGCCATGGGCATCCTTGCAACGGAGGAGTCCTAAGTCTGTCACCACCCCAACCAACGCGTGAGCTCGAAGCCCGGAAAGCAGAACCTCTCCCGCTTCGTTGCGCCTGAAGCCACAGTTGCAAGCCCTCACATGAAATTCCAGGCACTTTGCGCCAAACGCTCACGAACAAGGTGGATGCATTGACTATGCATTTTTTACAGACTGGTTGGAGGAAAGAACACGACTTCGTGATGCATACCCTTTTCCCGTTTTGCGTTCTGCGGGAAAAAATTCTTTTGAGGGCTCTGGAGGGCAAGACCGACTGCTTAGGAGTCGTCAGTTTTGAGGCGGTTTAGAGAACTGTCCTTACGATAATCTAGCACCACCTTCCTTACGACCAGTTTCGACAATCATCGAATCTACTGTATCTTCGTTTGCAATGCCATCATCAATCACCTTATCCCTAGTGTGAGCGTTTTCTACTACATCGCTGTTGCTATTCCATCATTATCACTAACTTCGATTGTCATCGCCGAAACCTGATCGTGAACTCGTCGTGAAACTTGCGCTGACACGACACTACGACGAATCCTTCGGAGACGTTGCACTCACGACACACCGACGCAGAAAATCTCAGCCCGACTATCCCAAGGTCTGACCGGTTCGGAATCTTGCCGGAAAACACTGGAGCTACAGGGCTGAAGAGCAGAGCGGCATATGGTAAATTCTTGGCTTCCAACCGAAGGTCTGATCCGCGAGTATCAGCTCGGCATGATCCTGCACACGCCGTGTGTCCAAATCCTAAACAAGATAAACAAGTGGGATGGTAGCAGCAAGCTGCCAAGCCCTCCCAGACCTCTGGGATCCGTTTGCCGGTGTTTTCGTAGTACTTCCTTATCCTCGGACAGCCATTGATCGTGAGGCTTTGGCTCCGGCTTCGCTGCAGAACTGCCGCTGTGGATCCCACAGCACTGGTAGCTTGCACTCTGTCTGGACCGAGATACACTCAAACTGCACTACAGTAGCAACCTCTGACAGAATCTGCGGGTTCGGCTGCACGCGGCTGCAAAAAAAGTGGGAGCCTGTGACTGAGTTTCGATCTTGGGCAATGAGGACAACGCATGCCTCGGCACATGAGAACCACTCCAGAGAGATCTGACAGGCTTCCATTTCCAGAAAGGATGAGGTCGCAGCTGGTACTGCAGCGCACCGATCACCGTCTTCGCCACGGAGTGGGTGCGCATCGCAGCCCAGAGACGGATCTGGAGCTCTTTTGTGCACGACGGTTCTAGGGTTTAGGGTCCTATACCCTAAACCCGAAACCCTACACCCTGAGCCCTAAGCCCTGAACACAAAGGCTCTCCTCTCGCCGCTTCCCTGGAGGCGCCTCGAGCTCCAAATCCAGGCCCAGCTGCCCCGGGGGTGCCAGGGCTGGCAGCTTGTCCTTCGAGTGGGGCAGGGGTTTCTTGGGTTTGGGCTTTGGGGTTGCCAGAGATCGCTGCTGAACCGGCAGCCGTGAAATATCGTGAAATGGATAATCAGCGTAAACGAGTCTGTCACTCCACAAAACCACATTGAGCAAGGCAACAGCACTGTTAGCAAAAGCCGTGTCCTCTATGAAGAGCTTGTATAGCTCGAGGAACTTAGCAGTTCAAGCATGAAGGCTGTGTGTAAACCTGGAGCAACATGCCTGCTTGCACTGCCAGAGGCTCGCGATTGAGACCGCTGCACTGCCCCGCTCGTCCTTGTAGACCCTGCCATCACGAAGCGTTTCGACACTACAGAAAGCGGGGTTGCCTGGCAGACTGCACAAGATTGTACCCAAGACGATGCGAACCAACAAACAGCAAATACGAACCAACACGCAGGGAATTCTCTCCGCAGCAGAGCAACGAGCTCTCAGCAACAGAAACTCTGAAACACGCCTGAACTTGTATGATCTCAGATACACCAGAAAAGCATGTCATGACCTTTCCCGAGAAATGCGTCTACGATCGCCACACGCCACTCGAACTGACACACTCTCAGCCCTGGCTGCAAGAAATCAAGCCCCAGCCCTGCCCACCTTTTTGCAAAGAAGAGCCACTCATCTGGAAATTGGGAGATGATGAAGGCCAGGTTCGTGTTGACCTGTGGCATGCGAGTCCAAGGCCGTCAGACAAGCAAAGTTCCTGCAATGCACTGCGAACGACTCTGTCCCATTCGATGCCAAACGTTCTCTCAACGCAAAGAGGGCGG
The DNA here is from genome assembly GCA_905221615.1 of Symbiodinium sp. CCMP2592. Lineage (NCBI taxonomy): Eukaryota > Dinophyceae > Suessiales > Symbiodiniaceae > Symbiodinium > Symbiodinium sp. CCMP2592. The sequence goes on along the minus strand of CAJNDT010005875.1, from coordinate 484,879 downwards.
ATTCGTGGAAACACCAAGGCTGCCGCCCCATCGCCCAGCGGCGGTGCAGTCAAATCGCCGATGCCGTGCCTGTTTCTGAGAGGCGAGGTGTGTGAAACGTGGCACCTTGTGTCAGCGGGCTCCCTGTGGACATGGTCATCCCCTTGACTTGCTTAGCTGTTCTGAAGCCTAAACACCCAAGTCCCGAAGACTGTGCAGAATCTGTTGCTTCACAGTTCGAATCTACAAGAATCTAGCGGACGCAAGCCGCAAGCTGAACTGGTGCAAAGGCCCGGTTCCCCAGGGCCCGGGCTCGTCGTTGGGGCTCTGGTTCTTGGCATCCTGTTGGACAGAACCGGCGGCCCGGCGGCTATCGGATGATCGCGTATTCAGAGCGCATGGTGAGTCGAACTGCTACGACATCGCAAGCAGGGTGTTTCTTACATGCGAGCACCCAGAGTGCCTCCGGGGATGAACCCTTCCGCAAGAAGTCGGAGGTTGGGATCACCATCTGCACGCAAGAATGCGGATGCCGAGGTGCACGCACTGCGATTCACTTCACTCCCTCCCTCCCTCGCCCTCGCGCGGGGCCTCTTGGTAGCAGGGGATTATCTGCGTCAGCGATGGAACCGTGCCCGGCTCGAAATCCGGGGATGTAAGCCTTGGCCAAAAGCAAGAGCCTCTTTGAGAGCCTCAAGGACTCAACCACCAGACCTCTGCAAAATTGCTTTTGTTGCAGCTTCGCGGCTTGTCGGTTTCTTCAACCTGTGTGCCGTCGCCCGGTTCCTCGCAAAACTGCCAATGCTGATTCACAGCCCAGTGTCCCCTAGAAGCTAGCATCACACTTCAGCACAGCTACGTCAGCACACGGCGGCTGCACTTCCAAGCTGGTGAATCCGGCATGGGCCTGGATCCTCTCAAGAGACTGGAAGAAGAAGGCGAGCCGCTCTGCCACGATCTGGGGGAAGCGTGACAAGTGGATCCTTAGCAAGCAGGAAAGATGCCCGAACTTGTATGAAACCCAAACATGTCGGGTATGCCGCGCGGCCAGGTCTGCTATGTAATTGCCGGTCGTATTCCACATGACGACGCACATGCAACAAGATGTGGAATCCGACATCTTTGGTCGACTTGTGTGCATAGGCTGCGGACAGCTTGTCCTTGTGCTTATCGTCTGGCCTCGGCATCGATCACAAGGCGCGGCCACATCAAGGCATTGAACGAAACGACTGACAGTGACATCTGCCTGATGACAATACGAACACCTTCCCTGTTCGATACGATTTCAAAACACAGTTTTGCATATCTCACAACACCGCTGAGTCCGCGGGCAGGTCTTTCTTCTCGTGATGCCGGTGAAGTCTGCCTGAAGGAGCGCCAGCTCGGAGCTGGGGCAACCGGGCAACCAGGAGCTGCCCCGCCTGGGTCGACCTCCCCCCCGGGCGGTTCCGCAGCCTTCCGCAGCCACTCTGCCATGCGCTGGTCGATGAGAGACCTGTCTTTGAATGCGACTTGTAACACTCCCAGGTTCGCAAGTCTTCCCTGGAGTGTCGGCGGGTTGCACCTCTGAGACGGAGCCCAGAAGCTCGTCTTTCTTCTCAAGAGCTCGAGTGATGCACGCTGGCACGAGGCTGAGTCCCGTGCTCACTCAACAAGCTGTGTACCTCCAGCGGCGCTCTTCTTTCAGTGCTGGTAAAGACATAACGCTACGGTTTGGTAGTGCCAAAGGAGCCTGAAGCAAGCAGAAAGTATCCCTTCAAGTTCAAACGACCAAATGATTCTCGTAAGGCCGAGGCCATGCGTCCCCAAACCATACGCCAGCCGGGCCCGATCTTCGCTTGGAAGCGTCCGGCGTCTTTTCCCTGCGGCACTCCACCAGACCGGTCAAACACAGACAATGTCGTGGGGAGATGCTGAATTCGTGGAACTTAGCAGAGTTACAAGCCTGGCTGAAGGCAATTGAAATCAATTGAAGAAAAAACACGGAACAACTTCCCAAGCCCATCTGAGATCTCTGCCCCTGGTCTGAGGTTGATCGGCACGTCGACTCTCTTGACACTATTGAGCTGTCGATACTGACCTGCCAGCGTGCGGGAAGATTCAGCGGAGCCAGTGCAGCAACAGCCTGACTGCTCTGCAGTTCCTGGCTTCGACGATTGCGAAAGTCCAGCTTGGGCCGATACCCATGCACAGCCCGCCGATTGCCGAGAAGATGTAGAAAATGAAGTAGATGTCAACCTCAGCTATTCTTGAGGCTTGCTGGCTTTGCCTCCCCTTCTTCTTGCAAGCGCTCTGCTCCCCATGCAAAGCGAGCTCCTTTCCAGAGCCTACTCCCATTGCCCATGCAAAGACTCCTTGGGAGCAGGCGATGCACCCAACCAGGACCAAGGTCAGTGCAAAGAGCCTGGAAACGCGAACGAGCCGTCCTTCCCCTCTGGAGTTCTGACATCGCAGAAATCAGAAAGAAACTATTCTCGGCAAGCAGCACGCTGCAAACGCAGGTCGCACATCCAAAGTCGAGCAGGTTCTCCTTGCCATCAGAACCGTCACTCAATCTCGAATGCCACAATGCCCTGTACAAGCCACAAGCGCGGCTAGTCAGGCTAGTCCTTCTCTGAACATTCACCCACCTGTGCTGGGATGCCGATGACCTTCAAGACAGAACTTGCTTAAAATGGTTGCAACTTCAGCGGTCGACCCACTGAAAGCACATGCTGCCTGTCCCCCTCTCAAGTTTTCAGCGTGCTTGTCCCCGTTTGGGGAGTTCGTGGGGTATCGCTTATAGGACGGCCAAACTGCAGGTATTGACCTGGTTTAGCATGTCCGCGTAGTGCTGCACATGCTGCAAACGGGTTCGGCTGTACAGGCACAATGCCTTGTAGGGTTTCAATTGCGTTGTTGAATATGCAACCGGTCCAAACCCATTACAGAAGCACCGCTACAAATGCAGCTGTCCGGATCTTTCACAGCTCTGAAACGGTTAGCTTACACACGTTAGCTCAGTTCGCTAGCCATCTGCGACTCTAAGTTGCATGTTACCCTTGAGCTTGGCAGTGAATGAGACCGGAAGTTGCCTCAGGGCATTATCAACTCGTTGGGAAAATCAACAGCGATGTGATGTCATCACAATAGCTGTAGTCCGTGTTATCACCCCACTTGTCTTGGCTCAACTCCTGAACTCTCTTGACTACACAGTCTGCTGACACTTGCTTCAGCATCCTGGCAATGCCGTGGGCAACATAGTCTGCATCCATGAATTGCCAGACACCATCTGTGGCTATAAACACAAAAGGTTTCTTGTACGGGTCAACTGTAGTCTTGCTCACCTCCGGTTCAGCGATAATTCCATACTTTTTCATCGCATCATCACCCAGACATCGGGCCATTGCAAGGCCCGGGAACTTGCTGCCACCCACATAGACTCGTGGCGAATCGAGAGCCCCATCTGCGTGTTGGGGAGTCCGGACTTCTCCACCACAAGCCTCGATGCGTTCGGTCTCTGCTTGGCAGTCGGGCGTGTGGTCTTGAGATGCATACACCAAGCTCTCGTCCTCCTCGGACCCAATCACGACTTTCGAATCACCAACATGGGCCGTCCATATTTCGTTGTCCTTGAACAATGCCACTACCGCAGTGGCTCCACTGTGGTTCGCGTCGTACTTGGCCTCGGCAGCATGTGCCACGACATCCTTGTGTGCCTGGTTGAAGACCGTCAAGAGACCCTGCTCGATGTCAGCATCAGTAAGGCTGGCGTCAAAGCCCAGCTGTTGCAGCAGAAGAAAAGGTAGTGTCTGCACGATGCGTTCGGAGACCTTGTGTCCACAGCGACCATGGCCATCGCAAACACATGCCAACGTGTGGCCAGACTTGAACCGTGTCACTGAAAAGTTATCTTGATTTGGCTCCTCATCTTTGAAGCCTTTTTGGCAGGCGAAATGTGCAGCGTGAACCTCCCCAAAAGCCGCGGTCTCCCGTTCTGTAGCGCAGGGGGCAGAGGACTGAGACGCTGCGTTTATTCCATGCAGGTGTCCAAGTACGTCGCTCCGGAAGGCATTGTCGAGCTCCTCTTGTCTGATCGGAAGCGAAAACACGGTCTCCTTCGGTGCTATGTTGAGGCTGTCTGCCTTGGTCTCTGCGTTTCGTGGACTAGTGCCGAGAAGGCATCCTGGCCCGGGTGGAGGTTGGCGCGGCTTCTCGTGGCCCTCACGGCCGATGCAGCACACTGTGCCCATTCTTCGAAGAACGAAAGTTTAAAGCCACTGGCCCTGAAGCAAAAGCCTCTCAAGAAAGGAAGATCAGAAGGGAAAAGCCTTGAGAAGCAATCAGGTCTGCGGCTGGCGAAGGGCTGCAAACACTATGAAGACAGGCCTGCAACAGAGCAATAGCCTCAGGCTTTCGAGCTCTCTGAAACCCACCTGACCCAAGAAGTCAAGGCCGCAGGTGGAGTTCAGGTCGAGGCCTCTTGCCAGAAAAGAATTCACAGTTTGGATGAGACGGGACTACCAGTACTGCCATCTTTTGTCATGGGCCTTTCATAGCTGGGAGAATTATGAAGATCTCCAGGACAATGCTGCTCGTGAGCATCAGTGCCTGAGCAGCTTGGAACACTGGGCAAAGCCGATGAGAGACGAAGCTTCTCTGAAGCTGTTTCAAAGCTTTCAGGAAGCACGCAACTCAGCTGATGGTACTTTGGGGCCTCGAGATGGTAACAGCCAGCAGGAGGCAAGACGAATTCCTACATGTTCCCAAATACGAGTTCCATTCTCGAGCTTTTACCTGCCATGCATTTCCGATTTCTACCTGCCCACATGCACAGAAGGCGCCAGCGGCACGCTGAGGCCCAATCCCACAGTAGCAGCACCACAAGATCTGTCTTCAAGAAGTTCTCCCGACAGCCGCGGCCACCTGCGAGGACGGCTAGGCAGGTTATAAATTAGACCTCCTTACAAAAATGTATCAGAGCTCTATAGGGCTACTATAAGGGAACTATAACGCTGAAGGGTCGCACCCAGCCTCGCTCCAGGGGAGAAGATGCGACTCTCTGAAGGCGAGCCCCGGAAAAAACCCGGAATCCTTTAAGGATCTCATCAACCGTTATCCCCGTATGGCGTGGCAAAAGAGGGGCCGGGCCATCTCGCCGTGCATTTTTCCACGGGGTGCCGTAGATGAAGATCGGCCCTTTCCTGGCAACAGACGCAGGACGCAGAGTAGCTACGAGTAGTGCGTGATGCAAAGTACAGAGTGCGTTGCAGTGCGAGTGCATACAGGAGACCTAAAGTCTCCGGCCCTGCTGGACTTGCTCTGCAAGAACTTGAGAGCAGTTGCAAACACCGCACCCCTCGTGCACGACTGTCAAAGTCTGAGCCCTTAAGAGTCTAGGATCTTTGCAGTCCACCGTGCTGATCGTGCTTCAGCTGCTATAGCCGGATGCACATGCTTATCCAACCGGTCATGACCCATCCTCATCCACATCATTCGCCAGCCTTTTCACCATCAACCCTTCGTTTCCTTTTCCCTCGAAGACGCTCCACCCTCGGGTCAGCGGCGTAAAACACATCAGTCCAAAGCTGAGTAGCAGGCCTCAACTGCATGAAGCAGAAAAGGATCACGCGGATCCCCCAGTAGAGCCAGTCTTCCAGGAGCGTGTCTCTGAGATCCTTTCGGTGTTCTAATGGGACTGAGTAAGTAAGGTTATAAGTACCTTAATTGGGGTTATAAGTAAGTATAAGTATAGCTACCTTATTTATTGTGGGGGCTGCTTCCCAAAACCCTAAACCGCTTGGGGGAGGAAAATGGGGGGGGGAGGGCTCCCCCTTTTTTTGCAGCGCAAGGCCAGGATGCCCGGGCCCAAGCGCTCCTCGAAGGTAGCTGCACGCGGGTCTCTGCAGTCTCCAGAGTCCGACTGCCGGCACCTCCATGAGATATACGTATAGTAGATCTACATATATGTATACATATATATATATATATATACCTCTCTCTCTCTAATGAAAAGGGAACTTCGGACTCAAGAAGCGACATCGAAGCCGTCACGATGCGTTGCAGTCGTTTGCTTCCCCAGGGCCCCACTGCTGAAGAGGCACTGCCATGGCTTGATCCTGAACTTGGCGCCCAAGATGAGGAAAGCACCTCGGAAACGCCCAAGAATGCGGGGCGGCACTCCACGGCTCAACACAACTTCCAACAGCTGCCCCCTCCAACCCTGCCTCTGCACCGGAATTGCGGTCTCGCCAATCGGCTGAGGCCGGGACCACCGACCGTGAACATCACCAGGCTCACCATGCGCTTGGCCAGCCACCAAACTCGGCATCCGCCAGATCTACTGTACTTCTACTGTTCATCGTACTGCAGACAGTCATCCGATGCAACATGATGCAACTGTTCGTACAAGGAAGTCGTATCTACTACCTCATCGTACTGACAGACCGGATCACAAAGAGCTTGGTTCCGCACGTCGAGGAACGCCAGGAGATCGCATGCAAAGGGAGGGACAGCAACCTCAAAGTGAAGCCACAGCTGTGACAGGAACCCTGGCTTGGACATCATGTCGACATGCGTGTGCATGCGTCGAGCTGTGTATTAAAACCAATGTTGGCTGCTTGTGAGTTGCTTGTAAAAAACAACTCACAAGCAGCCTACATTGTTTTGAATAAAAACAACTCACAAGCAGCCAACATCGCCTTTGCTATGCAGGCCTTCGGCCACCACGGGGGTTGAACAAGGCTCGATGCCCAAACCGGTACTCGTGAAGCCCCTGTAGCTGAAAAAGCCTGCTGGCTGTCCGCGTCATGACAATCCTATCTGGGGAAATATGGAGGGTTGAAGCGCCGAATTGCACAGCATTCCTGGCCTCACTACGGTCATGGCAACTTTGGAACAAGACTACTCTGACTACACCAAGCTGCTGTCCTTCAAAAGTCCCTGGACTCCAAACCTTTTCTCGCGACTCCTCTGCAGATGCAGCCGTGCGGCGCCCGGGTGACCAGTAGCAGAGTGAGGGCAACCTCTGCCAACCTTGTGGGCTTCAGGTACTAGGAGAAAAGCGTGAAAGCCTCAACCTCTAGTAGATCGAGCTCCGGACAGCAACAGCATGATCTCTGAGCTCTTAGTAGTGAGCAGTAGCACAGGCCCCGGCACGCGTAGCTCAGCGTGATGAGCTCCAGGCAGGCACCCAGGCTAGCATCTGCCTGAATAGATAACAATCATAACTATAACAATAATGGTAATACTAATGGCTTGTAGTGAGTGTGAGAAGTCCCGTAAACAAGTCAGCCCGGAAGCACACAATATGTTTCGACCGTCTTACTTCTTGTAACTAGAAAACCAGTTTTGCAGAAATCGACGACGACTTGCCAGGCTGATATGGACATGGGCATGGAGTCGCGGGCTGTGTCAGCCACAGAAAACATCCCCTGCCAGGTCTTGCGCTCGTTGGTAAGGCTTAGCAGCTACTCCGACAGAATCGAATATTCAACCACCCTCACAGCCGCACAGCAGCCAATCACGATCGGAGTTTTCCGTGACTGCTGCCACGGCGAGCCACATGAGATTCACAGGCACCGGTCGAATGGAGTGCCGAATTCAGTAGGCTGCTCGGTGTCAACTGGACAGACGGTGTGGATGAAGTTGCATGTATTTTCGGCAGTCTTCGGCCGCACTCAAGCACCCGAATTCAACCACACCCGACCAAAGTAAGTGTCCGAGCTCGGGGCGATGGCAGTATATTGGATGAAGTTGACTCTCGCCCACTGTGGCCACAGCCTGGGCTTATCACCGGATCACGGACCACCACGGCTTTAGCTTAAGGAGGCTTCTTGTGCGCACCAACTACCTGCCCAGTTGTCAGGGTATTGGCTAAGGTGCATGTTTTAATCACACGGTGTTCAAAGTCTGGTAAGGACGAGGCTTAGCTTTTTGAACTTGTTGCACAGGTTCAAACTCGACAAAGCACATCACACCCTGTCTCAGTGCATAGTGCAACCATGATGGCCGTAACAAAAGAACAGACCCAGCACGTCTTGGCAGCCGCTCAAAGAGCCGTTGAAGGAGGTGGTGATGTCGCTCCCCAAGCCTGTCGAAACGTGAATGCAGAAGCAGTTATATATTTAATCTCACGCTATTTCTCATACATGCCTTTTTGTCGTAGTGCTATATCTTGGTTTACATTGTCTGAAATTCTCGTAGCTTCCACTACGTTATATTGCCTTTCCTTACCATATGCTACACTACATGACAACACATAACATGGCATTTTGCCTAGGCTTATCATTTCACCGTACCTGAAACTGTGGAACACATTATGACAACATGCTATGATATGTGTGTGTGTATGTATGTAAACATATCTATACATATATGCATATATATATATATGTATACACTGTGACCTGTGATAATGCACAGCAGCAGTGTGTGAAATGTCTTGAAATAAGCTGTACTGCATCGCTTGTACCTCTTATTCTTGCACGATGTAATCCTTGCAGTTTTGGCCAAGCCTGCTCCCAGGTAGATGTACACAGCGACTAGCAGCGACCAAAGCCTGGACTTCAGACATTCAGCTTCGTTCGCGGATATCACTCGAGAGTTCAAGAGTCCTGGGGCATCGCGAACAGACCTGCTAAGTCATTCGTTACTGCGAGCTGAAAGAAACTTGAAAGGATCATTCTCTGCACAAGTATCTTCTTGGTGGGCCTTGCCTGTACTTTGGTGCAACACTTCGGCACCTGCAGGATGCGATGGCGCCATCTCTCCGGGGCTCGGACTTGAGGATCAGTGGCACCCGGTAGCAAATGAGAAAGTCGATCACGACCTGGAAGTCCGTCTTACACGGACTGAGGAGTGCGCTGTCCTACAGAAGTACCAAGCGTTCGGCCCAAAGACTGCTTGGCTCTTTGAACCTGACACTTACAGGAAAGGAGCGCCGAAGCATGGCCCATGTACAGGCGCCAAGAATGGGGGAGACTCTGAAAAAGTGACAACAAAAGAAGGCCGGCAGTGCGTCTTTCCAACATCCTCGCGGCACTGGATGCCACCTCGGTTCTGGGTTCTGAGGACCAAGAGAGCCAACGATCTGGGAGGTGCGTCTCGAAGCATCTCAAGGCTTGCGAGGAACATTCGTTGATGTCGTCGAAGTTGATGCCGAGCTCTCTCCAGCCGCTTGGCATCCTGAAGTTGGGAATGGCCCTCTCAGGGCTACAGTCCTCGGGTCTGGAAAAGCGGCGACTGAGCCCATGGCAGCTTTCGTGAAACCGGATTCGAGTGACGCGCCATCTTCTCAAGACCATCCTGAACTCAGAAATCCGCGAGCTGCGAGTACGCAGACAGGCGTCTTCGCCTCCGCTTACTTGTCTCGAAGAGTGCACTGCACGTGGCACCCCCTGCGGTCCGGTCTTCCCCTTGTGCCTGCAGCGTCTCCAGATCGATCTGAAACACGACCTCTCGGCACGGGCCGTCGCTGGACTGTGCCAGGAGCCCCACCTCGAAGGGGTACGGCTTGGGCTTCGAGTTTCCTCGAGTTTATGAGACTTCAGGGTTCAGGGCAGGTTTGGGGGACCCCCCAGTTTACCGCACCTGCTCCTGGGAGGCCATCAAGATCTTGAAGAACAAGAAGGCCAACCTCTCTGGGCCTTGGTCACTGCAACGTGCCTGGTGCTGCCAAACCGAACGCGAGTAGCACAAACACCCCATCTGTTCGTTTCGGTTGTACTGCCGTGCTGCATTCATCCACCCACGAGGTCTGCTAGCACGGCCTCAGGCCCCCCCTCTCCCCGGGCTTTTTCGCGACCCGACACGCAGCTTGTGAGATAGTGAAACTCTCAGGTCCAACAGGGCCGGATATGGTGGGTGCACCGCCCTGCCCGCGGGACGTCGCGGGACGACCTGGCACACTACCCCGCAAATTCTGAGCTTGAAACGTAAACTTCAGGCAGCTGAGGTGCCACGTCAGGAGAGTTCCCCAACATCACCAGGTTTGAACAGCTAGGTGGTTTGTCTTACAGATGTTGCCATCAAGGCCCGCAACTTAGCATCTACTGGTTCTGACTTTATACACCTCTCTCGAGCAAGATGGGCTCCACTCCTGAAAAAACGGGGCGCGAGTCCTCGGCCACCTGGGCTAGGCGCCTATAGACGGCTTAATTAGACCTGCATGAAGCCGAACATGCACTTCTTCTGGCCACCGCGAGATTTACATCCAACATTGTACATGCTAGTCGTGTCAGCACCTGTCCAATATTGGTAAACGTTTCCGGAATGCCTGGTAAAGAACCAGTAGTCCGCGCCATCACCCTGGCCGATTGTGGACGGATCAATGACGGTCGCACCCGCGCTGCTGGCCATGTGCACACACTCATCATAGTAAAGCTCGCCAGCATCATGGTACCACCAAGTGTCTCCGTCAAACTCGGCCTTCTCTGAGCAAATGGATCTGTCCATCATTGTCACCCGGTCAAGCTTGCCAACGACGCACTTTGCCGTGTCCGTGATGGGTGTGAACTTCACCGAATAAAAGCGCTCAAACTGCTCAGCTTCGTTGCCGTGCCGATGTCCCCCCCATCCGCCCTTGTCGGTGTAATCTTCCGAACAAAGGGTTGCACCGAGCCTTGAAGCTTCTTGCATGCAGGCTTTCCAGGTCAGGGACCCGAGATCTGTGTAGGTGAAGCAGGTCTGCCCACCTTCCTCCTGCGGACCGTGGCACTTTGTATTGCAAGCGTCGTTCTGGCCAGTAGTGCAAGCACAAGTGGATGCAAAGTCTATAAATGGGTGATTGACTGGAGGCCCATGCGGCGGCCCCGAGCCTTGCGAGACTTGCGAGCTCTGGTCACAAGTGGCATCTGCTGCTAACACGACTTCCCCTGCACGGAGGTCGATGCTGTTGCCACCGTCGCTGCTCAAGCTGCAACTGTCTGATTGCTTTCCATTGTGCAGCCTGCAGGTCAGGTACTTCAGAAGATTGATGTTGTCATGCACCAAGCGGCTGCTGCTGTTCACCTTGGCTGACAGTTCTTGCACTTCTATCAACCTGCACCAACGCCGTGTTCACACTAGCAGCCACAAGTACCACAAGCACCAAAGATCCACACTGACATGGAGTCACGGTGGTCACCAGGCTGTCGTGCTGTTCCTTCACGAGGCATTCGCAACTGGAATAGAGCGCCAGCGCTGCGTCCTTTGCATCCTGAAGGCTCTGGTTAGCAAGCGTCTCCTTGGCGGGAGCCGGGGCCTTTAAACCTCTGAAAGCGTACAGTCCTAGACTCCTAGAGAGTCCTACATCATCCTAGAGAGCCCAACGCCCTCCTCGCGGGAACCGAGGCGCCTCATTCACAGCCGTGACGACCGTGTTCAGATGGGAGATGTACTGCGAGACCTACCGAGGGTTTGGCAAGTCGGCCTTAAAAGATGTTTGGGTCCAAGGGACTGGGAGCTGCGCGCCTTGGAATCGATGAGGCCTTTCAGTCGAGTGCCCTCCGCGTTCGCCTCGTCGGCCGTCGATCCCAGGTTTCCGCTGACGGTGATCGTTGAGTTTGTCTCCGAGCGGAGCTGCAAAGTGTTAGCCATGGCAACAGACTGGGCGTTGACCAATGCCTGGTCCAGCTTTAGGTGATCGGCACAGCTCGCAAAGGAATCCACGGATGCATTGATGGATGCCTGGGATTCCGTCAACTCGCCGAGGAGCTTTTGGATGAGGTCGTTGATCAAGGTGTGCAGGTCAATCGTTCCGTTCTTCATGATCTCCGTGTGGTTACGACTCTCGCCCACGTAGGACGCAAGCTCATGGCCATACTTGCGCAGCAGTGCAAGTTTGGCACCACTGGTAGGCTCCTGGTGGATGCGACCCAGCAGGCTCTCAACGTCGAAGCCTTTCGCGGATGTGTCGCAGGTGGCCGTCGTCGAAGCGATGCAAGATTGTGCCTTCATGTCCTCGCCGTGCTTCTGCACGTGACGCTGGATCATGCTGGCACTCTTCACCTCACAATGCTCGCAGTCGAGGACTGCGAGGGCCATGGGCAGTACGAGAGGAATAAGATACAGCATCTCAGCTGAGTTCCCGAAGGAGCTGAAGCTAAGAAGGGCTCTGAAAGCGCTGCAGCGCCGAGTTTGCGGAGCAACAACGGCCAAGGCCACCCGGAGTGCAATGCTCAGAACACGGAGCCTGCGCCCTTATGCAAGCATGCTGCTCCTGCAGGGCCTGGAGATGCCGTGTCCAGTCAAGCTGTTCTCATTTTGGCCGGGGACTGAGACTAGCAGCTAGGGTTGGCAGGGGCAGGCAAGGGCAAAGAGAAGAGCAAGCCTGCGAGGCAGGTGACAGGGGAAATGGAGACATCTGCAAAAAGAGGGAGGCGGAACGAGATACTTGAAACACCAGGCAGGTATCGGCTGGATGAACGGCTGTGCCCACAGGAAGTAAGAAAGTCGGGAAGCCAGTCTCTTCAAGGTTGGATCATGTGAGAAAAGCTCCAGGGCTTGCGCAGTGCATGATCTGCTCACTCAGGGACTCCATGGTCCGCAAGAGAAGGGCCTGCAAGAGCACTGCGCGGTCTGCTGAAACCCTTCCTTGGATAGTTACATATGTAAATATGTATATCTGTATATATGTAAAAATATATGTATATAACATGTATGTGTTTACATACAAGCATGTAAGTATATGTAAGTATATGTATTTTTTATAGAGGCCAGCTTACGTGCCACGTTCACTGGGCGGCACCTCTGCGAACAGCACCAGCAGAGGGCGAGCGTCGTTCTTCTCGATGCTGCTGGCAACCTCCTGAGCTGCTGGTAGCCCGAAGAACCCTCCGCGGACCCTTATCATCTATCTACAAGTGACTTATCACCTCTGAATCTCGGAAACCCGCCACGATGCCAGCAGGTCAGTTGATTAATTTCCTTCGATTTCGTGTCCTGCAGTTCGCCCCGCTGGAGATTGGCCAGCCAAACACCGTTGGAGACGTAGCCGCACCTCGGACGCTCAGACTTCAAAAGGTCTGCTGGCGGATGTGAGAGCGTGCATTGGCTGCGGAGGCCGAGGGCGAGTAGTTTCCCTTGGGGTTCACGCAGCGTGGGTTGCAGGCATTTCGGGCGTCCTGCCGGAAACGCCAGGGAAACCCGTCGCAGCACGACACTCACGCAAAGACCCCTTGCGAAAGATATCAATCCCGGTAGCGGCAACGTCTCATATCACCTCCCCTGCCACTGGAGACCCGGATCAGTGCTGCCCCGCTTGCAAGCTATCAAACCACACATCTCGTCATTCACTAGCATGAGAAGTTGCAGGGGCTCCCGGCCACGCAGCGACACCCTCAAGGACGCGCTTGTGAACCTCCGGTCCAGAGTCTACAGGAACCTCCCGAATGTCAGTTCCTCCGAGCCACTACATGCTCCAGTTGCAGCAGCCGTTGCTTCCCGCCGAGCAGCTATGATCAGCGCATTCTCCAACTCATCCCCTGCCAAGAAAGCAAAGATTATGGAATTATGGGGGCACGGGATGATTTGAAATGCACGCAAACAAGGTCGCACTCTCTGACACTACGACCGCACTCATGGCCGGCATCGTATTTTTATGTCTCGCTTGGACGGAGCAGCATTGAAGGTGACACCTACAGCATGTCTCAAGACGACGAGACACATAACATGGCTCGATATTTTCGTGCTGCATACACAAACCCAGCTGCACTTCATCAAGAGACACTGCCTCCAGCAGTGACATAGTCTGGACCGTCCTGGACCACGTAGTGGCAAAATGTAAAGCACTTCACGACGATGCGCCGCACAAGCAAAACTGCAGGCACGTGTCCTCGATGTCGCTGATCTCGCTAGTCTCTTCATCGCTGTCCTCCTCTCGTGCCCTGCCAGGCTCGGACGTACCAAATCCCTGTTGTTTACATCCTGCAAGTGGTATGGTCCAAAGTAAACTCAGTAGAAGCTGCCTGCCTCCTTTGGGTCATCTTGGCGCGGGTTCTCAAAGCCCGCAGTGCTAAAACCTCTGCCTGTCACATCTCGCAACAAAGCACAGAAGCTCAGTCAACAGTCTTGCTCACTTGTCGGACGTTGAGGGGCAGTTGATCTCGCTTGACACTGCTCTCTTTACACTCCTGACACACGACCGTGCACAGTAAGCGCAGGTCATCAGACTGTGTGCCTGTTAGCCAGTCGTTTCTCGGGTCCGTTTGTTGCAGGACTAAACGCTTGCAACTCCCTTGCCTCCTTTCCCCTGAACAGCAGGCCCTTTTGTCGGACCGCGCCTGGATCTGTTTCTCTAGGATTCTCTGCTGTACCTTGCGAGTCACAGACGCCAATAGCAGACTTCCTCATCGGGTCCTTCTGCCTGCCTGCGATCTTGAACGAACATTCGTGTCCCTAGATTTTACATCATGAACCTTGAGGTCACTCGTCGTGCAACACTTTCTAGGTGCCCTGCTCCCATGTGGCAGCGCAACCGCCACGCGGCCTTGTCTATGGCAAACAAGGACAACAAAGCATCAGCAGAAGCAGAGACTGAAACTCTGAAGCCTTATTCGCCCATTCAGCTCCTAGGCTTTGGAGAAAAAGTAAGACAACCTTGGGAGGATGCCTCGTCGTCGGTTGGTATTCTGCTTGAGGACAGCCTGAGCGGCCCATCACGAGGAAAGCATGCTCGTTGAACAAGCTTCCTTGCATGACGTAGGTGATATGGAGCTCTGCAAACGCCATTCCTTTGTGATGGCATAGCGCAATTGTAGACCGCAGCCGCAACGTGATTGCGACATGATTCCGGCATGACAAACCTCGCTGCCGAGCCGCTCAATTTTGTAGATGACGCGCTCATCTCTAAACTTGGCCTCCCAGCATGTGCACGAACACGCGGCAGCGGTTCTACGGCTATTCTACAGTTGGAAAACATGTCAACGTGTTTCCGCAGATCCAACCAGTGCTGGCATGTGCTGGCCTCTGTTGGCTGGATCTGCACAGCTCCTGGGGGCGAATCGAAGTTTGAAGTCGATTTGAGCCCAGAAGGTTCACACTCAGGATTCCCTTCTCTTGCATTCACACCAGGTGTGGAGCCAATCGGTGCAGGACGCAAGCGGAAGTGCACACAGCTAAGACCACAAATGCTGAAGGAGGCGCCTGCAACTTGCTTGCCTGCCATCGTTCAGCGCAACGAAAGCATGTCGCAGGAAAGTCTGAGCATCGTTGATCATCTCAGGCTTGAGCTGCTAAGGGTGACGAGCCTACTGGGTCTACGGAGTCTACGGCACAAGGGGAACGGAAGACTTGGTGCAGAGCAAGACATTTCCCCAAGGCCTCCGGCGGAGTCGGCATGCAACCTCCCCGACTTCTACACTCCACTCTACCAGAAATGACGGGATGCTGCTGGGTGGATGTACGATGTATGCAAAGTGTCGTGATCGCGACGTACGAGCAATCAACTCCGGGCCCAGCACCTTATCGCCTCCTCTGGCGCGGATCCTGGCTGCATAATTCATGAATTTCGCGATGACGGACCTGAGCTTAGGGGTCCAGCAATCTGCCCAGGCTTTTGCTTCACAGATGGAGGCGACTCCCTGCCACCTTCCCACAATCTCTTGAAAGGCCGAACCTGATGGTTGGCCTTGTCTGTGAACGGGACGGGGGCTGCATGAATGCTAAGGGGGATATGATGAGAGCGAGAAGAATTGACGGATGTCCTCCGCTGCGAGACCTCCGCGCCGATCTAGAGGAGCCTTGACTGCAAAGAACGGATTCCCGCTTCTGTGAGATGTTTCGTTTCACAGGGTGCCGCGGCGCCACGACACGGCTGCGACTCGGGACCCTGCTCTTGGAGCAGCATCCACACCTGCAGCGCTTGGCACGCCTACATCGTTACTCGAGAAAGTCATCAGCAACCTCTGTCAGGGCTCTATGTTAAGACTGCTCAACCTCAATGTTCAACCTCAATCCACCTCAAAACCTTCTAAACGAGCATCCTGAAAACCCAAACCGCCTCATCCTTGTCAACCAACTCAACCGCAGAGCTCCGCACAACCCCAACCCACCACCGCAAAACCTCGAAGAAGCTCTGCCCCCTGGGGCTTCGGCCCGCAGCAGATGAAGCCCACGGCGGACAGAAGTGCGAGGCCCAAGAGGGCTCCGAAGGCTCCGAGGAAGGCCTCGGGAGCAAAACGAAAAGTCAACCACCCCCAGGAGTAAGAAGCCCTAAAAAAAAGTAACCCTAGCATAATGTAGCAACCCCGTTACATAATATAGTAACCCTAGTATACTGTACTGACCCTTATATACTGTAGTAGCCCTGATATAGTAACCCCTTGTACGCTGTCGCTACGAGCGTCTGTCTAAGGACTTCCGTGTGGCAAAGAGAGGCCGAGGCGAGGATGCCAACGCTGGGCCACAGCCAGCGGCACTCCAAAGGCAATCGACCTCAGGGG
This sequence comes from Symbiodinium sp. CCMP2592, assembly GCA_905221615.1. Classification (NCBI taxonomy): domain Eukaryota; class Dinophyceae; order Suessiales; family Symbiodiniaceae; genus Symbiodinium; species Symbiodinium sp. CCMP2592. Next base: position 468,500 of record CAJNDT010005875.1, on the reverse strand, counting down.
CGCTCCGAAGGGGAGTCGAAGATCGCGGCGAGGCTTCATGATGAGGCCTCACTTTGCGGCTACTTTGGCCGTTTCTCGCCTAGCCTGCTCTGTTTTCTTTCATAATCTTCTGACTGCACTTCGCTACGACCCTTGAAGCTGGCCTTCGGAGACATCTTGCGCAGATGCATTGAAGGTGAAGGCATCCTGGCAAGCGAAACTACGCATGCGTCCCACACAAACTCTCTGCCATACCCGGGTCTTCAAACAAATGAGTATGAGGAAAGGAAACATGCAGCAGCGAAAACCCGGACTCCGCATACTCCAGCAAACTGGGTATGACCCCCATTCCCGTCCTTCCGCAGCCGCGGCGCAGAGCAGTGACGCAGAAACTGGCTGGTGGCACTAACCTGGACGCATCATCCACTGCGATGAAACTTCATGCAGGGCATTCCAGGCCTGACCGAAGAACTCCGGGTAGACGTAGCCTTTGCCTCGTGATTCAACGCGGCGGCCCAAGTACAAGTTACTGGGCTCAGTAGCTCTGCTGGGTCTCCTGGAAGATTCTGGATTTGCGAAAACGAAACGACATGCTTGGCCAGGGATGACCACTGCAGGCTTGTCATGACTACAACTCCTAGGGCTGTCTCGGGTGCAGACGCACGGGCCGCTTACACCGGCCCACATCCTCAGCTGCCAGGTTCCAAGGTGACGTCGAGTCTTAGCTCGTTGGCATGGTGGACCAAAAATATCTTGGCCGAAACACGTGGCTGAAGCGCCCTCCCCACTCGCAGCTCACCTTCATGGCCTCGGAAAAGAGAAGCATTGCCGAGGGCACTGCCAACAGTCATGCAACTCACCAAGAGGCTTCGCTGGGTCCCGTGCATGCAACGTGTCCATGGCCAGGAAGAACGGCCCGCGCTTACCGCGGTCCCAGTCGTCCTGCCACTCATCCTGGCGAGCGGCACAGTTCCAAAAGTCTAAGACGGCCTTCACACCAAAAGCCGAGCAACACAAAGCACTCATGCTGCAGCAGTGGGCGAAAGGTTCTAGGTCATCTGCCCTGTCAGAGTTTCATTAGACCTGCCTCCGTCCTATCTGATAAGATGCAACGCACAACTCTTGCAGCAGGCCTGATCGGGCCGAGCAAGCTTTTTGGTCCGCGGGCTTGTAGCCAATGGTGCACAGGTTCTCTAGAGACAATGAAAAGTCTCGGCACACCCTGCAAGCCCTCCAAACAAATAAGGTGATGTGACTCTCACACCAATTGACAACAGGAAAGTGCCCAAACACCACCAACCTTTGCAGGGTGTGCCGAGGCTGCACTGCTGAAAACCTACCAAGGCACAAATTTCTCTTACAATTACAGCTTCGTCATGATGCTCGAGTGTCGTCTTCGCGTTTCCTGTGGCAGCATGGCCCCGACTCAACAGGAGACATGTGTAAACCCCAATCTTAGAGTCATGTTCTCCTACTCCCACTCGCACTACTACTGCTACTACGACTACTACTACTACTACTACTACTACTACTACTACTACTACTACTACTACTACTACTACTACTACTACTACTACTACTACCTACTACTACTACTACTACTACTACTACTTCTCCTGCTACTACTACTAGTACTACTACTACTACTACTGCTGCTGCTACTACTACTACTACTACTGCTACTAAGGGTTTCGGCCGGAGACTCAGCCAGAAGATAAGGGCCTCTTCGTGCAATGGGAGGACAGTGCCTGGTAAGACTTTTTCTGCTTGGTCTCAGCACTTACCCTGCAATCATCGGCTTGGTCGGCTCTGGTCAGCGCTGGTCCCAAATCCGGCGGCCGGGCATGAGAGCAGCTGCTACATATGAACAAGCTGGCCCGGTAAACCCGAGGGTTCGGTCGAGTACCACCGCAGACCGAGGAGTCTCAGTTGCCCCTGGCACTGAGGCGAAACTATCTGGACCCCGGACAACGAACACGCCATACAGTCGGACTCAGAAGCGATCTCATACAAACGGGCACAAAATACAGCTGCCAGAGATGGATGGGTCCGATATAGAGGAAGATGGCTCACGGCAAACGATATGGGAGTGGCCAGGACTGCCGCATCGTCCTCTGCAAAGGACCGACCGCCAAACTTCCCGCCACCGCATATCACGGGAGGCGCGTCTACAGAAAGGCTACGCGTACTGACGTACAACGTGGGCGGAATGGCTTCAGACCTTTACGATGTCTTTGCGCAGTGGCTTAAGAGCCAAACACAGGCGGAGATTGTTTTTCTGCAAGAGCTGCACTGGGGATGTGGGCGTACAGAGGGCAGCTGGAAAATCGACGGCTGGCAAATCATTGTTTCAGCGGACCCTCACAACCGATACAGCGGGGTCGGCATCTGCATACACCCCAAACTGGTGGCCACGTCGGAGATCACCCAAGTGGTCTGCATACCTGGCAGGATCCTACACGTACAATGCAAGCAAACGGACAAGACCTTGGATCTGGTCTCAGTGTATCAATGGGTCTGGCAGGCACACAAGCAAGCAGAGATCGAGGCCAAAAGACAGCGAGTCTGGACGGCCTTGGGCAACATGCTGCAGCGCCTGCCACAAAGGCACCTTCTGATTATTGGAGCAGACCTCAACTCCAAGTGCTGCTCCATTCCTGGCCTGGTTGGACGTGGACTCTTGAAACAGGCACGGCAACACGCTGATCCGGAACTTGCGGAACTCTTGACGGGAAACTCGCTGGTTATGGCAAACAGCTGGGGCAGTGCAAGACCGGCACAGAGCCACACCTTCAGCAACGGCGACCATAGATCGCAGCTGGATTTTATACTGGTCAGGCGAGGGGTTGCAGATCGACTCACGAAGGAGGCCAGGCCAATCCATCTGGACCTTGCTCCTTGGCGTCGTGGACCGAAGCACCGACCTGTGGCTGCGTCAGTTCCTTTCCTTGCAGGCTGGTGTTTCAAAAAAAGGGCCACCGCCCCCCGAGGACCGGAATACTCCCTGCGTGATCTTAGACAACATGTCGTGGATAATACTTCGCTTGCGCAAACTCTGAAGCAACAGGTTGAGGCGCTGGTAGCTGCCTCTGACCCGACCCAGGACCTGCTGCACCTTAACACCCAAATCCTGAAGCTCTGCAAACAACTCTTTCCTAAAAAACCCAACAGCCATAAACTCCCAAGTCGCGACCCCGGAACTGCTGCCGCTATCACGCACATGTGGCAGGCCCATGAAAACCTTCGGGCACCCCGGCCGGTAGGGCAGTTTGCGAGAGCCTCCGTAGCTGTGCAGCGACAACTTGCTTTCGAGGATGCGCATAGGTCTGTCAAGAAATCTGGTAAACGCGCTAGACGGCAATGGCTCGAATCCCAAATCGAACGAGCTGAGATTGCTGCCCAAAAGCATGACCAGGCTGAGGTCTATAGGGTTGTCTCTCTGCTCGCACCCAGAAAGCAAACCTCCTCTGTATATGTGAAGTCCCCCGAGGGGCACCTTCTGAGCAGTTCGGAACAGTTTCAGGCCATCTACGACTACTTTAGCAAGGCTTTCAGTAGGTCACAGGATTTTCAGTGTCCCCCCCTATCGACTCCCATCACCTACGACGAAGAGACCATCAAATCCGCCATCTCTCGACTAAAACTTGGCAAAGCTGTTCCGAAGCTAAGTGTGCCAGCCGAGATCTGGAGATTGTGCCCAGATGCGATGGCTCGCAAGTTTTGCAGCCTGCTCGAGATTAGTCAGGCTGGTGGCCAAAGACTGCCAGAGCAGGTCACCGACTGCAGCCTGGCGCTGCTGCCAAAGCCTAACAAGGCAGGCAGGCAGCCACAGGACCTCCGCCCCATAGGACTCCAAGACCCTAGTTCTAAGGTTCTAGCCACCCTGATTAGGGATCAGGTAGTCGAGCAAGCAGGGTCCACTCTTCGGCAATGCCCACAGTTTGCATACAGCCAAAATCGATCCATTGAGGAAGCCATAGCCAGGGTGTCAATGCACTGCCGCAGAGTTCGCCAGGCCTTAAAGGACTCCGTGGTTAGTGTCAGCCAGAAGCGCGCAGGGCGGAGTGAAGCCACCTGTGTAGGAGGGTTGATGATAAGCCTCGACCTCAGCCGTGCCTTTGACACCTTACCCCGGCACATCCTGCAAACTGCACTCGCGTACGTGGGAGTAGGCGAGCCTTTGCAAGAACTCATCCTCAACATACGTGAACAGTGCAAGTACAGCGTTCAGCACGGAGGGAAGACCGGCCAATTCCCCATGGAATGTGGGGTGAGACAAGGGTGTGCACTCTCCCCAACGCTGTATGCTGCCTTCACTGTATGGTTCCACAGCGTCCTTAGTGCTCGAACGACCAAGGAATGGGCAGATAACCTTGTCACGCTATATGCAGATGACTCTCACCTTGCCTGGGAGATAAACACTATAGCCGAACTAGGTTTCGTAAAGAGATGCGTGCAAGCCACTTTTCAGCTTTTCAGTGAATGCAGCATGACCGTAAATGCCTCCAAATCCACGGCTGTAGTCTCTCTGCGAGGCAGCGCGGCCCACCGATGGCTACGATGCAACAGCCAGAAAGTGCAAAATCAGCCCTATATTAACTTTGGCAGCCCGCACCAACCCATCTGGATCCCTAGAACCCATAGCATGGTCTATCTAGGCATCGTTGCATCGTACGCCGGGTTTGAGCTGCAGACGCTGCGACACCGATTGCGTAGTGGTGCCCAAGCCAGGCAACGGCTGGCCAGGTTGCTGCACTCCAATGTTCTGAGCTTGCGATACCGGCTACGACTCTACAGCTCTTGTGTCAAAAGCACCATCCTATATGGATTACACTCTGTCGGTGTGACCACGACGGTGCTGCAACGCTTGGAATCCTGGGATGCTCGCGCACTGCGCGCTATCGCCCGCTCACCTGTGCATCTTACGCGGGAATCCAACCAAGCCTTTAGACACCGCCTTAAGGTTGACTCTCCCACTAGCACACTGCATAAGCTTCTTAAGAACAGGGTTGCGAAGATAGGGGAGCCTTGCTGCCTACAGCTGTTCACGGAGCAACTGCGTTTCCTGCACGAGATGGACAGTGCGGCCACAGCCGCCACCGGCCGATCAAGCGTAGTGCCAATCACTCCCGTGGAAGGTGAATCATGCTACATATGTGGTCAATACTTCCCCAACCGGCGCATTCTCTTAGCCCATCTTTCCCGTAAGCACCCCGAACACATCCCTCCCAGTAAGCCTCCCGGAACCGACAATCGCCAGTACACTGCCCATACGGTTGATGGCATGCCTAAATGTAGGCACTGTGGGGCTGAATTTAAACGTGTTGAAGGGCTAAAGAAACACCTCAAAGGAGCGTGCACGGTGCTTTTCCCGTCGGGCCGTCCTGTGCCAGAGGCGGGCTCTGCCAGTGAGCAGGGAACACAGGCACTTCCCTCTCACGAGGGGTTGCTAGGTCGCACCCCTCAGGCGGAGCCCAGCCAGCCACTTTTGGAAGAGCCGGATTTTCAGGCCTCGTGTAAACGGAACTGGAAGGAAGTTTTCCGTACGCCGAGATATGCCCTAAAGCTGAAAAATTACTGTGCCATCTGCAATCAGTGGATTTCCATGAAAGGACCAGGCACAAAGCAGCACATCCGGCTCATGCACAAGGAACATGCAGAGCTCCATGCCGAAGCAGTGGCTCGCCAAACCACGATAGGTCTCGTAGGCCTCAGCCCTTGCCGGTACTGCGCGGAAGAGTACAAGAACCCACGTGCGCACCTCAAACACTGTCCTGCCCTGTACCAAGCCAATCTGTGTGGCCTCATTCTTCGTGCCCAGGCGAATCACGCAGCAGATGACCGAGGACGCGCAGCCGAGCCTAGCGGCCAAGGAGGTCACGGAGTTTTTCGGGGGGAAGAAGGACGGCGACCAGGAAGCAATGGAAGCGGAGGAAAGCTGGGACCAAGAGGGACGGAAGCCCAAGTGGAGGAAGCCAGAATGGGGTCAGGGCAAGGGCTCACACTGGTGGGGAGGAGCCCAGAAGCGCGGCTGGGAGGCTGCTCAGAGCTCCGGACAGACGGAGTCAGCCATGGACTCCCAGACGGTGGAGCTACTCAAGGCTCTTACCAAGCTCTCGCTGAAGCACGAGGCCGAGTTAGGCCGACTGCGTCCCGACCTGGGCTTCATGGCTTTTTTCGACGTCAGCGACCACGGCTACCTGTCCCAACTTCGGGCTACTGCACTGGACTGGCAGGAGAAATGCGAGCAGGGCCTCGTGAAAAGCCCACTCCGACACATCCTGTTCATTTTCTTGATCCGCGAGTTCCGCACCCGCCTCCAGGCCTTGATGAACGACGAGGAGAAACTTCAGAAGGCCCACACCATGGAGTGGCTGGTCGAGGGCAACACAGCCCTCAATCCCCGCTGGCAGTACTTTCAGTGGAACCCCACACTGAAAGCACAGGAGGTGGCGAAGGACACGCCTCCGATCGGCCATATGGACCTGCTCTCCCAGCTGGACATCCTGGAGCAGCACGTGACCACGGGCAACAACCTTACCCGGTTCCAGGCCGTCAGAGGGCTGGAAGAGGAGTCCCAAAACGAGGTGGAACCCTTCATGATTTCTTTCGGGTTCAGAGACCCGACGTCACACCAATGCCACGCGGCCATGACTCGCATCAGCGGCTGCGCGGCCACCAAGATCTTGGGATTCCGGGTGAGGCCAGAGCGAGCTGCTCGTCAGCCGCGCGCGAAGCTGGTCGCAGATGCATATCTTCAGACGAAGTACTGCGACTGGAAGCCCAGCAAGCCACGGGGCCAGCGCCAGACACAGGCCGCCAACAAATAGAGGCCACGCAGTGCACAGTGCATGATGCAGTCAGGATGCGAGCACATGGGACCCCGCAGCTCCCAGTAGCACCCCTACAAAATCCTAGCCAACAATGCTACATTAACAGCTTCATGCAGGCCCTCAGCTGGATTGGCGAGCTCACAGGATCACCGGCCGCCTGCCAAGGCCTATGCAAGGCGGGCCTGCAACCATTGCTTGCCAAAACTCCCCTGATGATCACCTCCCAACTGCACTGGCACCGCCTATTCCGAGAGTGGCCTAGGCCTAATCAACAGCATGATGTGTGTGCTTTCGCCAGCTTCGTTATACATCGCATCAAAGCTGGGGCCTATCAGGGTCGATGGGAAGCTCGGCAACCCGGCACGGCAGTGTGCAATGACGCAGGTGACTTGACCTCACCGATCCGCCTACGCCTTTTCCCGGGAGGCCTGCAAGCCATGATTGACGACTGGCACCAGCAGAATGCCACACATGCCCTAGTCTGTCACACAGGTGTGCTACTGATACAACTCAGCCGGTACTCCACGGACGATAGACCCAGTAAGGACCTTACACCCATCCCACTGCATCCTGGACAGGTGTTGCGGATACCCGTCTTCTGCAGTGACGCGGGAACTGCAGTGCGTTATGAGGACTTCGTGATAGGAGTTGTCATCCTACATCTAGGACAGAGGGTCAAGGAAGGACACTACCAAGCCTATCTAGGTCATCCGGTACCATTACGACCCGCCCTTCCCTGGATAGAGTACCTCTGCGACGACTGCAAGCCCCCGCGTAGAGCCAATGCCCAAGATAGGATGCAAATGCAGACCAACTCCTATCTTGTGGTGCTTATACGCTGTTAGCCCGGATCGCGGAGGGCAGCATAGGTCACTGCCCTCAGCACGGCTAGGTCGCCGTGCAACGCGTTACCGACCTGAGTTCCATGGTGGCCTCGGTTGAAGCACCGATGGCCCGCACAGCTGACATCCCGAATGCAGCCCGTCAACATGTATCTATACTTAAAGCCAAGTTTTTCTGTTTCAATGCCTGTCGCTTGATGCTGCCACTTGCAAATCCGACGATGACACAACGGTCCTGCACAGCCTATACACCTGGGTAGCTGCCTAGCTCAAACATAAGCCTATAGGGAGCCACTCCCTAGTCTCCGTGTGCCTAGTGGCCGGCCCCTCAGCGAAAGCCTGCATAATGCACAGTCGAGAAGAGCTCCGTCTGCAGAGTCCGATGAAACACACAGCAACCGGCTCCAGTTCTAGGGTAGCCGCCTGGCTCATCACTGCTGCACTGGTTGTGGCTTCTTGTAGCTGCAGCTGCGGGGGTTCCCACCAGACGCATGGCCCAGCAGTTCCAGCTCCCGTGGGATGTCTATCAAGACTCCCTAGCCGAGCACCTCTTGCGGGGAGCGTACAGCAGCCTGATGTTGCGACATACAGGACAGCCTGCCCTCCCTATAGTGGACATGGAGCCTTCAATGACATACTGGCGCACGCTGCCACGGAACTACCGGCAGACAAGCTCCAGCAGCTGCACCAATATGCAGGCCAGCTGTGTGATGCTATGCCAGCCCTTCATGGACCCAGAATGCCTCCTGCGATGCCATTGCCTCCCACACCGATACCACCCGCTGAACAGTTTGCGCACGATACGCTGGGCGATGGAGGGCATGAAGGATCTCTCTGGAGCGCAGTCCGCCAGGCAATCCTGCTACTCAACTTTGAGAAGGCCAGGCATGGCAAACTTAGTGAACAATTCCATGCCAGAAGCTTCACGGTGGGCGCGTTCTCCAAACACGCCTTCGTGGGGATATGCCGGGGCACACTGCGATACCCGAGCCTGTGTCGGCTCCTGAATCGCCTCGTCATCCACGTGCTACCACATCATTCCTGGACGAGCGTGGTGCTTCACCTCAACTGTCTGTTCCCGCCTCACAAAGACAGTGGCAGCGGGCCCACCCCGAATGCGGTGATAGCCCTCACACACTTCGAAGGCGGCGACCTATGGGTTCAAACTGCTGACGGGGACGACTACCAGGAGATTGACGGGAACCTGGTGCGCGGATGTCTCTACAAGCTGCAAGACTGCGCCACAGTTTTCTCGGTGCAGCCAGCTCCACTGCACAACACAGTGGAGGGGAGGAAACCGCATCACCCTCGTGGCCTACACCGTGAGGAACTACTACTCCCTTGGAGAGCCACTGAGGCACACGCTGGATCAGCTGGGTTTCTGCCCGCCACCGAGGGAGCAACTACCCAAACCACCAGCGGTGCCACTACTGCCGCCGATTCTCTACGACGGAGTCTAGAGCAATGGCATGCCGGGGCTCCTATAGGGTTTCCAGGGATCATTTCCAGGGGTCTCTGCCTCCCCTAACCTTCCCCTGCTGCTAGATGCACCTCTTCCCAAACTGCCTGGTCGTGAATACTCCTCTCACTGAGCCTGCATTTTGCGCCTGAGCTTGAGCTTGAGTTTGAGCCTGAGACCACAGAATAACCACACTGCACTCTCCCATTCCATAAGCTTGGTTCTCCTGAATCTGTACAGCCTGGCCTAGGCTATGGCCAAGCCCTGACCCTATGCCAGGAAAAAGGAAAGGCCAACAGTGAATGCAGACATGAGTGCTGAGTGGCGTCAAAACACATCCACTTGCCGTGCAGCAAGATGCCGTGCACTGCCTGCAAGCCGCAACACCCAACCAGCCCTACGCCCCTCTGCGTTTGAACGCTCAGGTCTGGATGGAATCCTGGCTGGGCATTGGTGGAGGCCGGCTGCGGCACTGCAGTCGTCGAGGGTGCGAGCGGCAATATTCCAAGTTGCATAAGCCCTTCTGCTGCTCCGGATGTGGTAGTGGACAAGGGCATCACACACGTCGCTGTGACCGACATCAGCGGCGACACGCACAGGCGGGCCAGCGGACGGCACGTAGGATGCCAACAGAGTGCCTCAACGACGGCTGTACCAGACAAGCTGGCGTAGGACACTTGACATGCTGCTCCACATGCGCTCCAGGTGGATATGTGCATACCCGGCGCTGCAACCAGGTCATGGGCCGCACGATGCCCACTGGGAACGATGCACCTCAGAGGGCTGCCACACAGCAGCAAAGCCATGATCAGCCGACTGCAAGTCGGGACCCTGAAATGCGGACCAACAGCTCTGGAACGAACGATCGGCCCGCTACAGTATCCCTTGCGCATGGACAGCAGATGATACCAGCTACCGAGAATATGCAGGCTCCGGGCACTGGCACAATGGCCTCATCTTTTTCCTGCCACATGCAGAGCACGGATATGGAGCCCAAGCAGGTCGATCAGCCGGATGCTGAAACTGCAGATGTCGATGCAAGTAGTGTGCAGCATAAAGCTACGAGTCATTTTGTACAGGGCTGTGTTATTGAACTTGACGAGCTTGACTAGGAGGATGCCAGATATGGCAGAGTTGTCCACGGAGCCACAAAAGTGGTGCGGCCTAGAGCCGCCGGATCAAAGGTCCGTCCTTCGTCAGACGCCACGGATCGGCCCGACGAGTGCAATGCAATACTACTGCTACTGCTACTGCTACTGCTACTACTACTACTACTACGACTATTTTCAATTGGACGCGGTGCGAGCGGGCTCAACACGCTGCGGGCGATTGCCGCATGTGCACTCACATTAGTGTGAAACTGACCCTGTGACCCTATTGGTCTGAGAAGTCAAAAGGAGGATCCGGTTGCTGCTAGGCACTGAGCTTCCCAGCCGAAGGATTGAAAACAGTTGGCCAGGTGACTATGCTTGTTGCAGTGGGCAGCTTGCCGCCCCTGATGCCAGCGTGACAGCACATGTGTCTGTAGCAAAGCACTGGAGTCCCTGCAAAGGCACAGTTTTCGTTGTCATGGCATGATGGCGTCGGCAGTTGTGCAAGAAAGCCATCGGCCGGCTTGTGCAGGAAGAAAAGAAGATAAAAGAAGCTGTGTGGCAAGGCAATGCCTCCGCGGTTAGTCATTCTGGCAGCCATTGGCACCGTGTGTAAGCATATCCGTCACTGGCGTCATTGTCGGCTGCACTGTCGGCTGCCACTGGAACCGGAACCGGAGCTGCGTTGCCACCAGCTTCCGCTAGACCAGTGCGGGTCTGACCACGCATCGCCGTGAAGGCCAGGCGGTAGTAATCCCCATGGGCTGTGCGGACTGGCCGTGGCTGGGCTTCCAGCTGAGGGGGGCGATGCAAATCTCCGCCTCGCCCAAAAGCCGTAGTCGATGAGGACAAAGCATGCCGGGTATTGCCTGACCATCACGTTGTCTGCATGAACATCAGCATGCACAATTGCAACATCTGCAGTGCAGCCGAAATGTCGCATTTCAGGCGTTGGACAGTGTCCCAGTCAAGCCCTCTCGGCGCCGGCCAAAGCCGAGGCATGAGTGCTCGATTGCCATCTGCCACATAAACGGTATTGATCACAGAGAGGGGCGGCAGGCGCTGGATTCTGGTCATCTCCTTGCGGAAGTCGGCCTCATGCTCAGCCTTCACCTGCTCAATGACAAAGTTGGGGTCATTGTGGGAGAGGTAGACGGTGCTGGTGAAGCCGCGTCCTACCGTACTCCCCATCGTGCCCCTGATCAGTGAAACACAGGCTGTGGAGGTCGGGCAGGACCAGGGGCGGCCTGTAGCCGGGCAGTTTCTGTTGAAGAGCATAGCCTTGGTACCGCTGCTGAAAGTCTCGGCGACCTTGCCCATCCAACATGGTGAACATGGAGAACATGAGGGCCGCCAGGAGGAAGCCTTGCTGCTCCACCCATCCGGCCACGCCGTGTACCACGGCGTCAGCCGCAGACCGTGGCAGATGTGCTCGCAAGTTGCGGCAGGCGAGACACATGAGCTGCTGCAGACACAACCCTCTGGGCGGGCCGTCCGGTATGTCGATCTGCTCAACCCAGGTCTGGTGATTCTCCGGGACACCTGCGTCGAACAGGCCTCCCAGGATCCCATAGTGCCATAGTCTCTGTGAAGCATCGACGAGTCCTCCTCCTCCAGTCTGGGCATGAACCGGGCATACATTTCTCCCGGCTCCAGTCCTCCAAGGTTGCGCCTTTGCGAGGCCCAGCATTGCGTTGGTTGTGCGTCGGTCCGAGTGGTGATAGCATACGTGGCCCGCATAGTAGTGCATGCACAGCTCCACGAGCGCCCGGTGCGCTGTGGCACCCATGAGCTCCAAGCGCTCCGCGCACCTTTTGGCTCGTTGAGCCTCGGCGCTGGCTTCTGCAGCTCTGGCAGCAGCTTCCGGGTCCACATAGTTCCCAATGTCAGCAGCAGTATCCGTAGTGCCCGTGCCATGGCTCGTGTCATCGAGCTGTCCGCGGGTGTCGCCGGCGGCGACCTTGGCATCTCCGGCCCGAAGGCCCCAAGGAAAAGCGAGATGCCTGATCGAAATCAGCGGCAGCCCTCAAAGGCTCAGACAGCAGGTAGTGGTGCCGAGCACAAGGCGTGTGTGCGAAAAGGCCCTCCCCGCCGAAACTGGAAAAACTTCTTCGGGCCGAGACACTTACTGCTACTACTGCTACTACTGCTAGTACGGCTACTACTGCTACTACGACTACGACTACGACTACGACTACTACTACTACTACTACTACTACTACTACTACTACTACTGCTGCTGCTGCTGCTGCTGCTGCTGCTGCTGCCACCACTACCACAACTCCTACGAACACTACTTAGCCTTCCCTGCCCACCGAGCTACCTACCTCCCTCCTTGCATGCCTGGCTACCTGCGTAGATACCCACCTACTACGACATCGCTACATTACCGGCTTTATGATGTGACTGTACTGCTCTTCTTGTCCATTCCCATCTGTATTTTTATAACCCCGGCTTCTTTCTTGGCATTTGCACAAATCACATTTGCAGTGGCCTCTGCCTCGTCAAACCTCGTCGCTTGCAGCTGCAGCTTCCGGAGAGGTCCTCGGCCGAAGCTGATGGTTCTCTAGGCCCTAGGCCGAGTGACCGCGTGACCTTCCGAGCGCTTCGGAGAGCAAGCCGCGTCGCATGGTCATGCATGAGGGACTGCTGGATGGTGAATCAGCAGCAAACATGGGTTCAGTCCGTGAAGTAGTTTGGGGATGTCCTTCACACTTCACCAGAAAGCTAACCACACACACACACACACACACACACTGGGAACACGAAAAGCGGAGTCCCACATGTGGCTTTCGACAGGCCCCACCACCAGACGGCGCTTTTTGGGACATGTCAGCCGCTTCAGCGCTGAGGAACAGAGGGCCGAGCGGCCGTCTGCTGTCTCTCTTTGGCTCTGCGGGAGGGTGTGGTGGACTCATGTCAGTCGCACTCAAGTTCAAAGGGCCTGCGAGGCCGTCAAGATCCATGGACTGCACAGTTCCGGATCATACACCGTCAGCACTGCTTGGCAGCAAAAGGACATCTGGGAAGTCCCGCTGGAAGAATGGGTCTACACCCTAAAGCCCTACGACTAATGGGCAGACTAAGCACTGCATTTCAGGGCCGGACAAGTTTACTGCCAAGCTAGGAAAGCACCGAGCAGGACAGGCTTTTGCCGAACCTGCCTGTGCACTGAAGCAGCACTGGAAGCCAAAACCAATACACTCTGCTGGCCCTTCTGCAAAGACTTGGCTTCGTCGACTTCGTTTTGGATCCCCGTGCAAAACCCCTGACAGCAAAGAGCTACAAAGGCAACAGACAGCTCAGCGCGAGTTTGTCTCACCAGCGCCCATGAGAGAGAAAAGCCGCAAACGGAAGCAAGACCAACTACTAACTACGATGCTGAGAAAAAGTGTGCACACAAGCGAGTGCCACGCGATGCAATCTCTTCGGCCGGGGAACACAGGCGGAGCTGGTAAACTGGAAGCTGGTGCCAGATGAAGAATTCCGGCCCCAATGGCTGACACTTAGCGTCGCCCGGAGCCCAAAAAGCATGCTTCTTCAAACTTCACTGATTCTACGTGTATACGAACTGACCAAACGTCTAACGGAGTCTAACGTCCTGGCTCTCATCAGACAGGCCTGAGTGCAACCATTCCAGCCTCCGGCCAGAGTGGGAATCACCCAGGATGGAAGTCCTGATATTCAGGCATAAGATGCAGCGGGGGAATGTGCCTCCCATTCAGTCTGAGGTGTTGAAACCATCTCACCCCGCCAATGAATCGAATGTGCTGGCCTCGCAGAAAACGAGCTACTCCGGCGTGTCTGCGATGGAGCTTCCACTTTTAGGGAAGACCTTGCCTGGCGAAAGTGACGAAAAAAAATGTCCCTCTCTGGTCTCGGAAATCGGAAACAGTGAAACGGTCCCGAACATTGGCAAGTACCTCTGGCCTAAGTGCGTCTCGTCCAGCATTGCGCTGCCTGGCGACATGTCTTCCCGCAAACGGCAAGTCAATGACAGCTTGTGGCATCTAATTTTCAGCGTGCTAGCCCGGCAGGTACGGTGTTGGTCAAGCACGTCACCGACCCGTGGATAAGTAGGCCTGTTAGCATGGCCACCCATTCCCTTAACCCAGTGAGCTGAACTCAGTTCGAGTTGCTAGAGCGGCGCTTGTTGATTATGTGCTTGGTGAATGCAGCGTTGCGATGGTCCGGGTTGATCACACCGCCAACATACCTGACAGACCGGGCGCTCTTGAAATGTCGATCGTCCTCGCAGGTTCCCTGCAGCATTATTCAGCCTGCCCGTCCCCACTTGCAACTCCTACAACAGTCTGTTGCCTTGCTTGCATGCTTGATGCAATCTGAAAAGCCCTCTGCAAGTGAGCCCGAGCTGGGAAGTTTTCCAAAATCTTGGCTGAGCGTCCTTTCCGCACTGACCAATGCACCCATGGCCCAGTCGAAAAGCAACTCCTGTCAAAGGCATGCCAGCGAACACCTAACATCAACCCTCAACTCCATGCGTCGGCCTCATCTGCCCAGGCGTCCGTCAGAGTGCCCGGGTTCTCCATGAAGTGTGCCCAGAATGCCATCTCAGTGCTCCGGTCGGAGGGATCTGCAAAACCATCATGTAGGCCCCAAAAGATCTTCGCCTAGATTACTAGAATGATCTAGAATGCCGATTCGCCGAAACCCTCATTTATGTGAAACTTTCTCCTGGAAAGAGGGGGCCATGCTGCCAGAGCCACGGCATAGCTCTTCACGGTACTGTCATCCTTGAAGATCTCCTTCGGATGCATGCACCGACAGCGGCGCTGCGGCGCTGAGATTTGGGCCGGGCGGAACCTATAACAAAAGCCGCGGGCTTCTACAACGATCGAGACGCCCAGGCCCTGGTTTGGCTTGTTGGGAGCACCAGGCCATGACATCTTGCCCGCAGCATGAAAACACGAAGCAACAGGAAGCTTCGCTAGGTGGTGGGGGCCACCGGCCAGGACCCCGCAGTTGGGAGGACAGGGCTCCAACCGCGTCTCCTGGAACTTGCCAGCATCCAAGCCGACAACGTCACACCTTGGGCTGAAAGTGGGTACGTCGCTGTCTTGGAGAATGCCAATCGAAACACATCCGCGACTTCGCTGCAAAAGGCCAGCATGTGATTTCCTCTTCCAGCACAGACAGCAATGCTGTCGGCAGATTTGAGTCGGACATGGTTGTGGGCCGGGTGGCTCCTCGAGCCCAGTATTGGCGTGGCCATTGTGGGACCAGAATATCCAGAGAGCCGCCTCGGAGATCCACTTGCCTGGAAATTGCAATACATGTGTTGGTGCGCGTAGACATGCGTACATACACATACACATACAGATACACATATACATATACATATACATAAACATATACATATACATAAACATATACATATACATATACATATACATATACATATACATCTACATATACATATACATATACATATACATATACATATACATATACATATACATATACATATACATGTACATATACATATACATATACATATACATAT
Source organism: Symbiodinium sp. CCMP2592 (assembly GCA_905221615.1). Lineage (NCBI taxonomy): Eukaryota > Dinophyceae > Suessiales > Symbiodiniaceae > Symbiodinium > Symbiodinium sp. CCMP2592. The sequence continues at coordinate 452,772 of CAJNDT010005875.1, read as the reverse complement.
ACATGTACATATACATATACATATACATATACATATACGTATACATATACATATACATACACATATACATATACATATACATATCGGTATACATATAGGTATACATGTATAAATATTCATAGACGTAGACGTCGACGTATACACATGCATATACCCGTATGTACACGTGTACATACATGTGTGTGTATGTGCATAGATATACATATAAACATATACACATATACACATATACACATATACACATAAACATATATACACATAAACATATATACATATAAACATATATACATATATACATATATACCTCTATACCTATATACATATATACATATATACATATATACATATATACATATATACATATATACATATATACATATATACATATAGACATATATACATATATACATATATACATATATACATATATACATATACACATATATACATATATACATATATACATATATACCTATATACATATACACATATATACATATATACATCTTTCTTTCATACGCTGCAGAAGAGATCCGCTTGGCGAGGCTGTTATGACAGGGAGCCACCCCGGCTGCTGTGAGCCATGTGCCATTACACGTCGGCGAAAACGTGCTAAGCAGTCAGAGCAGTGGCGTAGGACCTGCCACGAATATACATACATATATACATATATACATATATACATATATACATATATACATATATACATATATACATATATACATATATACATATATATACATATATACATATATACATTTATACATATATACATATATACATATATACATTTGTACATATATACATATATACATATATACATGTATACTTATATACATATCCGCCGAGGCCAAAGGCCTCTGGCGTCTTGATGGTTAATACTAACCAACCAACCCTCTACCTAATCCTTCTCCCTGCAGCCCAAACGCAAACTTCCACCCGTTTTTAGCGACTGTTTTCGACCCCCTTGCCCGGCTTCCGTCCTTTTTTGCTGCCGAATTTGCCTCCCCCCCTCCTGCTCCCCCCTCCCGGGCCCCTCCCTACCCCCGCCCTTCCCGTCCCCTCCCTCTCTCTTCTCCCCCTCCGGCCCGTCCTCCCCTCTGCCCTCCTCGCTCGTTTTCCTTTTTTGGTTCCCCACCCTTCCGTCTTGTCCTGCCCTCGCGTGTTTTTTCGATTGCCTGCTCGTTTTCTTTCACCTTTTCTTCTCTCTTCGGCCTGCCCCCGGCTCCACTGTCTTTTCTTCTTATGTTTCGTTTGCGTGCTTCTTTCCTACTTCCTCGTTGAAGCTCTCGTTTTGCTGTTTTGTTCCGGCCCTTTTCCCACCCTTCCGTCTTGTCTGCACTTTTTTGGCTTGTTTTCCTTCCTTCCCCCCTCCCCCTCTTGCTGGCCCCCCCTTCCTCCTCCGGCCGGCCAGTCCACCCTTCCGTGTTGTCCTGCCCTCGCGTGTTTTTTCGACCTTTTCTCCTCTTTCGGCCTGCCCCCCACCGAGCCGGCTCCACTGCCTTTTCTTCTTATGTTTCGTTCGCGTGCTTTGGCTTTTTCGGCCTGCCCCCCCCCGGGCCGGCTCCACTGTTTTTTCTTCTTATGTTTCGTTCGCGTGCTTTGGCTCTCCTGCTTCCTCGTTGAAGCTTCCCCCCCCCCCCGACCCTCCCTCCCTTCCCCGGCCCCCCTCCCCCCGGGCCTTCCCCCGGCCCCTTTTCCCACCCTTCCGTCTTGTCCTGCCCTCGCGTGTTTTTTCCATTGCGACTTTTTCGTGCACTTCTTTTTGGCTTGTTTTCTTCCCCCCCCCCTCCCCCCCACCCTTCCACCTCCGGCCCCCCCTTCCTCCTCCGGCTTCCCCTTGTTTTTTGTCTTCTGCCTGCTCGTTTTCTTTCACCTTTTCTTTTCTTTCGGCCTGCCCCCGGCTCCACTGTGGGTTTTGCTGCATGTGTTTGCTCTACACTTGCCACACTTCTCCAAGTAGCCCTGACCCTGCAACTAAATTACACCTGCTTTAAGAGGCCCTTCGCAGTTTGGCCCCTGCTCTGCGCCCCTGCTGGCCCTACTGCAGCCGGCGGCCGAGGCGGGCTGCGTAGCATTAGTATATATACTTATATACATATATACATATACACATATATACATATATACTATGTCTATATGTATATATGTATATATGTAATATGTATATATGTAGATATGTATATATGTGTATATATGTGTATATGTGTATATGTGATATGTATATATGTATATATGTATATATGTATATATGTATATATGTATATATATGTATATATGTATATATATATGTATATATGTATATATGTATATATGTATATATGTATATATGTATATATGTATATATGTATATATGTATATATGTATATATGTATATATGTATATATGTGTATATGTATATATGTATATAAGTATATATACATATATATGTATGTATGTATGTATGTATGTATATATATGTATATATCTACATATGTATAGAGCTCAGGCATTTGCAAATTGAAAGACAGGCACTTTTCGCCAGCAGGAGCTGGCCAGAACGACTTTCGCCTCCACAGTATACAGCCATGAAACGCACCAATCGATGCTGGTTGGGATCTTTTGGAGATTCTCGTTGAACAAGCAGGTGGATCTGTGTGCATCGAAGTCTATGTATATGTCTGGGCAAGATCATGCAATGCCGGATGTCTTTGAGCCCGCCGTTGCAGAAATTCTGCATCTTCAGCCGCAAAGGCCGTGCGGCAGTGAAACTTCTGTTGCTTGGCTCTCAGCCTTAGCCTTAGCCTCATCCAGCTCCATACGGAGAATGTGGATCTCCACTTGCCGATGCAACCTCCTTTGCAATGCCAGGATGTCGTTGTCCGAATCCCAGCTGTTGCAAGAGTTCTGCCACATCGGCTCGAAAGGCCCTGTTGTTGTGAACATCTTCCACGTAATAAGACCTTTGCAACTCATTTACGTCTTCCAACTGATGTCGCGCGGCCTCTTCGTGGCATAACCTCACCCGGAGCTCGTCCACAGCTTTCTGCTCCTCGGATGCTTTGCGCTGAGCCAGCTCCAGTTCTGCGCGCAGTTCCTGTAACACGTTCCCTTCCTCCCTTCCCGAAGTCTTGTGGGCACTCACCTGGATGCGGGCATGCTCAAAGAGAGCTGTCAACAACTCTGTCTCGCTCTCGCGTGCCCTGTACACGTCGAACTCCATGTCATGCGACCGTTCTTCGCCCTGCAGCTCTTGATGCAATGCCTCCCCCTTCTGATGCAGCGCCACCTGGGCATTCTCGAGCTCCTCGTGAAGCTGCCGTATCTCCACGCACTACATGTCAAGCTCATCCTGCATCGTCCGCCACTGTCTCTCCCGTCTGGCCTTCTCCTCTTTGAGCTGAGCCTTTAACTCCTGAACAAGTCTTTGCTCGTGCGTGAGCATGTACCTTGTCTCCTCCAGCACAGATTCAAGCTGGTCCATTTGCTCCTGCAGCTGGTTCCTGCTTCCTGTTAGATGCAGCCGGTTGGTCAGCAGTGCTCCGAAATGCGGTTTCTCTCTTTGTTGAGCAGCTTCCTCATCCCCCAACTTTGTCCCCTCTTTAAGGGGCAAAGCATCAGTGGCACAGGGCTTGTTTTGCTCGCACAGCCGACTTGCCGCGCTGACGATATGTGTCCACACAACGGCCATGGGCATCGTCACAACAATGGAGCCAGACAGTTTTGAAGCCTTCCGGAATTCTAAGTAGGACCAGGGGCTGTCAGATACACGCACATTCTCAAATCCTACAAGTTATAGAACACCGGCTTTGGCTTTGGAGCTGAGATGTGACGTTCAGAGCTCCGCGACATGTGTTTCCGACAGATTACAGTAGGGCATACATAAAAAAATACGGAACACCGTTCACAGGCTTCACCATCACGAGCCGTCAGACAGCTGAGCTTCCAAGCACTGCTTTTTGCTCCTAGTCTGTATATAGGCACATACACATCTATGTATTACAATATGTTCAAAGGGCTATAATTCCATACTGTGACAATTTGGCAGCGGACTATAACATCTTGCATATGTTTTTTGTGCATATATGTATAGATGCTTATGTCTATAGCTATGTATGCTTCTTAGATGTATGTTATATTATACGAGATTACCAAGGACTATATTGTGTTCTAACATGCCGGGTTAGAATAAACATCTATGGTTGTATATAACATGCGATATACTATTACATATTAGCCTAACTGCTGCGGCGAGATCCAACCCTGCAGCACACCAAAACTCATCAAGGCGTTGTCCAAGAACCCTTCCTGCCTTCTTGCAGCAGAATTGGAAGCGGTGACAGCTGCTTGTCACACTTGTAGCTCAAAGCCTGCAGTGTTCTAGGGTCAAAACTTCGAGTTCGCTTAGACACGGACCCCACAACGATCTGGGCAAAGAGGGCATTGCCGATCTCGTTCACACTGAAGGTCGAGCTGCCCCAGCTGTGATGAAATACATCGTCGTGGCCGCTTCGCCAGAGGTGATGAGTTCCTGGCACAGGGGCTGGTCGAGCTACTCCGATGCTTTGCCGAAGGCGAGGGCCAAGTCTGTCGTGCTCCGGCCTGGTTCGGCGGCAGTGACCTTCCTTTCAGACCCACAGAGTAGAGCTTACGGACTTGGGGCTCGAAACCTCAGTCACACAGGCCCAGGCCACAGGCCACGGCATGCCACAGCCTTCTGCTTTCAGTAAACGTCGAACCTGGATCCGAACGCTTCGACGCTGTCAACCGGCGATTCTGCTGGCCATGAAGCAAGAGCTGCAGACGGCAAAGAAGGGATGCAGGGCAAAGGTGGGAGAGTAGACCTCTCAGGGCGCCGCTTGCACTGCAGCTTCTTGCAAGCACACCAGGAAACCCAGAGCAGATCAGGCCTCGGAGTTGAGGTCTTGCCGCAGACTGAGAGGAAGCATCGACAGAACCCTGATGTCCTCCTCGTGCACCTGAGACTCTGAAGACGCAGACAGCTGCTTGCTCCAACACAGTTCAACGCACCACAGGCACCACACCTAAAGGAGCTTCAGGAGTCAGTGCCCTAACCTCACAAGATTCCACCTTCTAAAGAAAAGGATCTGTCCTACAGGCGAGGCACACGTCGCTTGTTCCTGTTCATGGCAGAGTTCACGCTCTGCAGGACCCGCGCAAGTAGCCCTCCAGACACATTGCCTGGGTTGGGAGTCTCATCTGAGATTTGTTTACACGCACAGCCGCAACCAAGTAATAATTGTCAGTCAGGGGGCATTGGGTCAAATATCTGCGGAGCAGGGAGAACTGGTCGTTCCGGTCCTGTGCAATGCTCGTTTGCTTGCACACAGGAGGCATGAGACAGGAATCTCGATCAACATTGAGGCAGTATGCCGTGCAAGGCTTCGGGCAAGTCGGTCACATTGGACACAAACCAAGCGCAAGTCGGGCTTCCTATGGAAGCATGCTGGAAATCCGACAGGCTGACAAGCTCAGGAACTGACGTTCGACTCCACTAGAAAGGGTCACCAAACCGCGATCCGCTTGCAGAAGTCTATTTCACACGGTCTAAGTCTGGTGAATACCGCGCTCCTTGTTCAGAGTCCGAAGCTGAGTCATCGCATTCGTCATGGCAGAAATGAAAGAAGAGAAAATCACCTGCAACGGCAGTTCAAGCTGCGTGCAGCCGGCTTGGCAGCTAGCTGTGGCGAATCTGCTTCAGAATCGCCGGTTAGAAATAGAACGAAACCATAAATGCTAAGCCGCCAAGCGTCTACGTCGCAGTGAACTCACTTCTTAACTAAAGCCCACTCGTGTCTCCAACTGCATCCAATTGCGCTACTCATTCTGGATCGAGCAGAAATTTGGACGCCACTGTAACCTGCTGCCTGACCTGCAGCCTTTGGGACAAGCTGCCATTGCAGAAACGATGACGCACACGCAGAAGATCCGCTCTGTGGAATTGGTGGGGTAGACTTCCATCGATGCCGGTGTAAACTGCGTCAAGCTCCAATGCAAACAAGTAGAGTACCTGCAGCTGGCAGAGTCTGCCCCATCCTAGCACTCTCCAGGCTGGAGTAGTGAGAGCAGCTATGCCTCGGAATCACAAGCCCCTGGAGCAACAACCCAAGGCTGCTCAACTAAGCAGAGGTGCTGATAAGGAATGCTTTTGGAATTGATGGCCTTGGAAGGTTTGGCAAACTGAGAGGCTGCTGGACACTGCCACTGTCAAGGAAAGACACATCCCGTTCTGCGTGCGATCAGGAAGCGTTGTCATAGAACCATGTGTCTACACCGTCGGGATCTTGTCTCCCAATCCAAAACCACACGCACCTGAACTAGGACATCAACATCCGCAAGCCTCCGAATTCGCTAGCTTCCGGGCGGGGGTAAGTACCCCTGGCTGCAGGCTGCAGGCGGGATGCTTGGGCTCGAACTTAGGGGTAATGCAGGAACCTGATTAAGAAACCTTGGGCCTTTATTCGGGCTCCTCTCCTGAATCCTACTATTTCGCGGTTACAGGCCCAAGGTTTCCTAATCAGGTTCCGAACAAAGTGGCATGTGTAACACAAGAAAGCAAATACCTCCCCTACAGTTTGCCTCCGCTCTGGTCTGAAGGTCCAGTCTCTTCCGGGCTGGGATCCGAGACCGACTCAGGCTGATGTCACGTGCCGAGGCACGCGATGAAGTGGTTCACGCAGAGGATCAGACCAAGAAGCTTCACGATTCCGACCTCGCCGGGATGGGCCATGGGTCTTTCGTACACGTCCGACATGGACATAGAAGAAGCAGGCTCGTGCAGAGCGAGACACTATGATGATACAGTGCTCGGAGTGGATCGTATCCAGCAGCTCCTGTAAGGAACCGATGCACGTGGCTTTGCAGACGACTGGAAAGCTACCGAAACCTCGAAACACTGACGGTGTCCTGAAGCATCCCACCTCCTTTCAACACACGGATGAGGCGAAAGACGCGGAGGATGCGCACTCCTCGAAGGATGTTTGAGGTGAGGCGCCCAGGAAGCGAAACATGTCGGTTCCAGACACATCTTCAGCAGCAAAGAAAGCTCAGACTGTCCTTTGCCGAGCCGGAGGGCGCTGATTCCTGCAAGATAAATCCAACACATCCACTCATGACACGGCTGGACGAGCAGCAAAGACTTCAATGCAATAAAAAACGGATCGGCGTCATGTGCAAAGCCTGGCAGAGGAACTACCCATTCACAACTTGTGCCGAGTAATCGGCAGCCGGGTCCATCATGTTGCTGCCAGTTTCCACTTTTCTGACTGCTTCCGTGCATCGTAGGGTGTTTTATTGAGCCCAAGTGCACTCTTTCGAAAGTCCGCTTCCGCTTAAAAAAACGGCTGAAAATGCTTCATGACTGCATGCTAGTGAGGTTAGGCAGGCGATGGGAATATGGCAGAATGAACACCGGCTTCAAGAAAAAATTGCAATATGTCAATACCCATGTAATGAACGCCAGGACGACGGCCCTGAAGACGGCGAGGCACGATGTGGAAGCATGATGATGACGGTGATGATGATGATTGTGATGCTTGCGATGATGATGATGACAGTGGTCGTGATGATAGTGGTGATCATGATGATGCTGATGATGAACACGATCAAGCGATCACGGAGGAGCACGCGGCAACCTCCAGATGCCCACCGAGCCTGCTGGGAAATGTCACGGGACACTTGTGGGCCATAAAGCCTCGTTACAAACCTTGCCCGTGAGATCCGTAAATCTCAACAATGCACGAGCGACCACATCCCGAAAGGTCCTCCAACGTTGCGAGTGTTGGTGACCTTGGAACCAAACCAAGCTTCATGGGGAAACCGAAGTCTCGCGCAAGGTTCACCATCGCCCCAGCAACAACGCTCTCGAAACCAACAGACACATTTCGCCTGAAGTCCAAGACACTTCCAAAGCATCCTCACAGACTTAACTTCTTCTTCCGGACACTGTTTCGGAGAAATTCCTCTTGCCTCTAACTCATGTTTTTGGGAAATCAACAGAAAGCAAGCGGCCATCTCATAGACATTCAGGGCCCAGTCCACCGAGACGACAAGGATATCGAACCAGAACCAGCCGCGGATGTAGATGCCTCCCAAAGTTTCCCGAAGATGCACTGCATCAGCCCCTGCACTTGAGAAAAAGCTGAACACTACAATTTGAAAAGGGCTTCGGGGCATTAGAAACATGTGCGCGTATGTGTATACAGATATATGTGTGCATATTTATGTATAAACATATATATATATATATATATGCGTGTGTGTGTGTGTGTAATGACTGAAAAGTTGTCAAGCAACAGGTGTCGCGCAGCGAACAGTTCCCGCTTCCGGACAAGTCTTACGAGCGTCCCGAAGGTCACAAGTCTGGCTCCAAGTCTAAGCCCATAAACCCTAAACCTAAACCCTACTACATGTATTGAAACAGCTGGATGCCTGCGATAGCTCTCACCCGCATCTCAATGATGCCCTTTGTCTGGAGGATCTGGCCTGGGTGAGAGGCAAAGCCCAAAAATAAAACTACAAACTAAAAGAAGTTGGTGAGAACTCATGCACCGATGAAGAACAGCTTCGAAACCCTGACATGCTCCAAGACAAGACTAGCTGCCTTTTGCGTTATGCACGCTGATGTTGGGATCTGGAGGGTTGACGCTGTTCTCTCCATCTCACTTCCACGCTGAGTCTTCACTCCTGCCTCCTTTGTTCTGCTTTCCTCCTTTCTACCCTCCTGCCTCCTTCCTTTCCTTCCTCCCTTCCTTCCTCACCTCCGTCCACCCTCCCTTCCTTCCTGCTTGCCTTCAGCTTTTCTGGCTCCCAGCTTTCTACCTGGCTTAGGACATGCAAGAAGCATGTTTGTGCTGTTGCAAGAACTGCATCGCGCAATGCCCCGGTGAGAAGAGAGTGGAGGTCCTCTGCTGTAAATAGAACGAAAACCGAAAATGTGATATAAGCATTTGCAAGGCAAGCAGCCGACCAGGAAGGACATCGGAATATCCAGAGCCCAGTAGATGCTGGAGCACCAACCCATCGCCTGCCAGTAATATTCAGCATTCAGGGCTCTGCTGAAACAAACCAGTACTGTACTGAGCATGCCATGTCCACGACCTACCTCGAAAGTTATTTTCCCACACATGGACCAAGTACCGTCGGCCATTCTGCAAAGGTACATCTCGCATTTCTCCACCCGTCTTTCATTTCCGGCCTCTGTGAAGGCGTTCCCGGGGGGATCGAACACCTGTTAAAAAAGCACACGGCCCCATGCGATACTGGAAGCCGTCAGCGCTTCTGTATCTCGTGCACAGTGACTCCTCAACTGACTGTTCCGTACGCCATCTATAGCAAGGAGGCCACGTGCCTGCATGGGAAGCCAGAAGAGATCGTAGATGATGAGGAACAGTCCCAGAACCTAAATACATGGCCATGGGGATGTGGAGCTTCACCCAACATGTCCGAACGAAGATTTCTGCGATGAACCGGTTTTGCAACATCTGGGTGTGCCTCGAAGGCCAAGCGCTTCGGGGAACTGGGATCCAGCACCAACCTCAAGGAAGACTCTTGAAGCGTCGTGCCGTTCCAATAGCTCGCTCCGCTCTCCGAGCTCTCTGCTTGTTCGACAAGTGCAGCAGAAAGCTCTGGTCGGAGTCATCCTCGAAGGCTCTGCGGCATTTGCCACCCACGACCACTACATGGCTCGAGGTTTCCACGACTTTCCACGTAGCTCCTCCAGGCCATGATCGCCCGGAGCACCGTTGGTGACAGTCCTGCTGTTGACACTCAAACGTGAAGCACCGCACACATGAACCCTTCGGCTAAAAGCATACGAAGGGCGTTGACATGTTGCATGTGTCGCACAACACGCAACACCACGAGCATGTGTGTGGGTGTGTGTCGCTGGAACTGCGAACAGGGCCTTGAGCAGGATGGCTCAGTGCCATGCGTGAATCAGAAACATTCGTATGAATGATGTCGTAAGCAAATGAAGCGCTTTCCCCCGCAACACAGAACTCGGAACCAGGTTGTGTTTAAGCTCTTGTCGATGTTCATGCGAACAACGCACGTGGAATCAACAAGGAGGTCCCAACTCCTGTACTACTGCTTTCGTGAGAAACACTGCACAACAGTATTCGTCCTGAATACAGCCGACGCATGAGACGATGTGGCCACGTGTCGACAGATCCTGCTGATGGACCAACACTAGCTCCACAAGTCCCTCTCCTTGTAATCTTCGATGTGGTGGTGGCTGCCTTCCTGCATTACAGCACTGTCGACACCAGCCAAGGCTGGCGACCACTTAGATGAAGTGTGTGCCCTTCATGAGAGAGTGATAATCCTCGAGGTTTCGCTTTCCCACATGCAGTTCAAGTCCCCTAGACTCTACTACACACTCTACACTGTACTGGCCGCAGTGCATGCATGAACACAAACACCCGAATCCTGAATGCCTCAATCTTCTCCCAGAGCACATGCCTTCTCCATGCAGCTGCCAGTTTTACGTCCGGCGGAGGCCTGAAGTGATGCCGTAACCAAGGCTAGAAACCTGACTCGTCACAAAGGTTACCTGGTCCTTTTCAGTCCAAGTTGTCGATTACTTAGGATTGCAACATGCCTGCCTGGCAAAAGGTTCACGACCAGCCCTCCGCCCTTGGACTAGACAACAGCACCCTACTGTTGTCTGCTGTCCCCATTGGGATCCAATAATTCTGGCACCGGCATTCATATCAAGGCCTTTTCCCACCCCTCGCCGAAAAATCGGCAAGGGCCCAGGCTCGATGATGTTAAGCTCTTACGCAAGCATCTGTGTCATTCCTAGCTGGTTGGTCAAAACGTCAAGTCGGCTAATATGTCAGCATGAGTCATCTGCGAAAACATCAGTAGAGCCTGCGCTAAACAAACGCAACTGCGCAACATCTGAACCTTGCCGACAAAGGATGCGAGCAAGAAGAGGGCAGCAAAACTAAACTTGCAGTCTAAGCGAACAGCCATGTCTTTCTTGACACGACCCTTTGATTTCACTTTCCCCAGACCGGTTTAACTACTATTACTACTATTACTACTATTACTACTGTTACTACTATTACTACTATTACTACTATTGCTACTATTACTACTATTACTATACTATTACTACTATTACTATACTATACATCCTGGATTGAGACATCGCCCAGCGTCGATCCCGGGAGCTCGGATAGTCTGGAATGGCGGCGGGACCCGGAAGGTTCCTCGGTTCAAGGCGTCTCAAATTGTCAAAGTGGGTCCCTTAAGGGCTCTGCTGCTCTGAGGGTTTCGTTAGGATCGGGACAGCAATGCTTCTATCGTACGATGCTTGTTGGATTTCGCTTCCGTTTTGTTGTCACAAGTAAAAACCTTTTGGCTGCAATGGACCGCATATGACAAGATACCAAGACCACTGGGCTGAAGTTGGCAGCTCTCACAATGTCTGAGATCTGCATCTGACATGGTGCATCTGCAAGCTACCTTCCCCTGGCGGAAATTATGCACACGTTCCCTTGAAGATGAGAGACACGCCATACACCTGGCTTACCCGAACCTTAGGCTACACAGTCTCGTGGTTCATTCTCACCTGTCAATAGCCCAACATCGGTAAGTGCAGAAGTCCCCCAAGCAGGCAAGGCACATCGCCCGGCAGCACACCCTGGAAGTTAGCGCTGCGGAAGGAGCCCTTTGCGCTGGTGGCTGCTTCGGGCACCAGACCTCTACAGATGTGGTCATGCAATGCCTTTTTGGCTGAGACCTTGCTGGAAGTTCCGTGCATCTGATGTCCTAATCCAGGAATGCATTTTCATCGGCAGCTCCAGTCCTTCCGAAGCGTCGACGGAGCCGGGAAGCTTCTTCTGCAGCTGCACATCATCGCCTTGGCCAGGAGTCACCATGCTTGGCAGAACGATCCAGTCCGTGCAAGAAGTGCCCCATAAATGGAGGTACCCTCAGGAAAGGCCCCATGAATGTCCGTGCTGGTAGTACCTCGACTCCAAAATGGAGTCGTATGCCGGACTATGCACAATGGAAATGCGACTTCTGCCCCAACAATGGTGCTTCAGGACCTTCCGCTAGCGCTCACAGCTCTGAGACACCCCCGCCTGTGACTTCGAGTTTCGGTGGCCGCGAGGCAGGTGTAGGCGGCACCAGCGATGCCGAGTCTTGCCGTTGAATAACTTGGGGGCAAGCACAGATCAAGTCTAAATCGGTCAAGCTTGTAATTTCTGCAAACCAAACAGCCTTCATCGTTTAGCGATCATTCTTCCAAGGTACATCGCTTGGACCGTTCCTGCTCACGACGAAGCGCTTCGGATGCCTGATGCAAAGCATGCCGTGGACTAGTCGAAGAGCAGAGAACGGCAGGCTCGGAGTTGCCATGCACTTTGGTTGCTCGATTAATCGTCAGCTTTCGCGATGTCCACAGTGCGTGTGCGGCCAAAGGCTTGGGACTTGAGTTTGAAAAAGAGTCAAGGGACGAGCTCGCCTATAGCATGTCGGAGGCATCTCAAAACACCGACAAGCATGCTTTGCAGGGTAAAGTCTCATCCCCATGTTTGGGCAAGAGGATCTAAGACCTCTCCGTCAGCACACGCATCCGAGCCATCTCTCATACAGGGAACCGTCACCCTGACAACCAGCTCTTCCTAGAGCCCTCCCGTTCTGAAACCAAACTCTGCTGCCGCGGCAAGAAGCAGACAGCACGAAAAGCAGCACTTCTGCAAGTCTGTTCTGCAGGTCTGCCTCTTCCAGGAGTTGCCTGACCGCGGTAAGCTCTGCAGTGTGGACGTCCGCTGCCTCATGTTGTGCAGCTCTTCATAAGATGTGGCGAAGGGACCAGTTGCAAGACTCACGGTTGCTTCCGGAGCGGCTTTTTGGAGCAAGTCCAGGACGGTCAGGTTACCGTCCTGGACCCCAAGCGCATGACCCTTGCATCTGCAACCTTTCAAGTGCAAAATACTAAGATGATACTTCCGTACTTCCGCATCTGTCCCGAGCCTCGGAGGTGAGCGTCAATGCCGACACCATGATGGAAACTATGGAGACAGCTCACCCGACAGGAGCCAAGCAGCGCCAAAGCAACAGCAGCTACAGGGATACCACAAATGTCGTTCTGGTATTTGCTTCTGGCTATGCAGAACCAGCAACACTAGTCTGGATGTCACGAAGCATTGATCTGCCAGGGTAGTCCTGTCTCGTCAGCCTCCCATTATATCGAGCCCGTGACACCCCTTCACATCGTCAAGTGCTGTGAGCCGGGTCGGCAACGACCGTCATGTAGTGAGCGCACTACAGCACCTACTGGATCTTGCAGACAACGATGTCGGCTTGCAAAGAGCTTAGCCGGCACGTGCATTCTGAATCTCTTACTGGCTCTCTCCGCAGAAGCTGTGCCCACGGCGGAGGTGTGGGGTCTGGCGGCAGCAGCTCCGTCGTCTTGGCACCACGCAGTTGGCGGAGCCTCCGGACGCTCTCCTGGCCGGCTGCTGCCTGCCAGTGGAATCCCTCGGTGCCCCTGATGTGCCCTTGCTCATGAAGAATTTGCAGGAAGAACGACGCAGACCGGCAGATACCGCTCATACGGGCCTTTGCGAAGTTGTCGACGTGCATGGTAGCACATCGACGAAAGCCCTTGCTTCCGTGGTCGTTCTGCGCATAGAACAAGCTCCTGCAGCCAAAGCTGTAGCGATGAACGTCAGGCTCTTACATGTGGAAGATTCGGACGGATGTGTGCTTCACACGTGAGAACATTCGGTCGGAATCAAGATACGACTGGACCGCTTCCTGTGAAGCACTGAGGCGACGGCTTCAGCTGGTCATCGTGCATGAGGATGCCAATTTCCTCAATGCTAGCTTGGTGGCTCAATACACCCGCGTACGCAGACTGACAGGCTGGAATTCATGAGCAGGAGCGTTCCAATGCACTGACACCGTTTCAAGCCCATCTTGCTTACAGCGCTTCCGAAAACCTGAAATCCCGTGCAGAAAGGCGCGACCCAGCAAACGTCTGAAAGTATCATTTGGCTACCACGACGCAATTGGTTCCCAACCATGCAATGCAGAAAAGAAGCCCTCAGCCAGCTACACGGCTACCCACACCCCAATGCAGCCCGGACACATTCGTCATCAGCTTTAGCAAGCTGTTCTTGCCTCAGGGCAGCACATCGTCCAGCATGAACCAACGGCATGGCTCGAGACCTTCGAACCTTTCAACAGTGGTGCCCACAGTAAGGCCCTGGCTGAACTGCAAATTCTCGGACATGAAGTGTGCTATCGGAAGACCATCCTACGGGAATCGTGAAGTTCAGCTTGCCCAGCCATACTCTTCCTGCGCGCCTCGTCATCGGACTCAATATCCTTGTCCTTGCCAATCATCGGCACCGTCTGGCAGTGCACAGTTTCTGTGATTTACATGGCCGTCATCCTCGTACAGGACATGCGAAACAGCAAAACAACACTAGCCATGGGCAAGGAGCTGTCTAGAAATACCAGTCAAGAAAATGTGCTAGGGGCCACAGGGCCCGGAGCTACAGCCACGAAAGCGAGCAGGAGAATCTCGGCAGTAGCGGTAGCAGCATCGGTAGCGATAGCAGTAGCAGTAGGAGTAGGACTAGTAGTAGAAGAAAAGGAACATGGAGTGCCTAGGAAGCCTAGTCTCAATCCTCAACATGTAGGCTCGGACTGGGCAGCACAGTTCCGAGGTCAAACAAAGTGTGACAATGTCTCAAAGAAATCGCGGGAGAACCAGCTCCTGTTCAGAAATTTCTACGACCACAGGCCTCTGATTCGAAGGTCAGCCCCTTGTCCTTCCCCTGCCGGGCACTGGCAATGGCAACTAAACACCAAACTTGTCTTCCCGAGCCACTCAAGCTTATCCAGCGGCAGCAACCTGCAAATGCCAAGGCGCAAACCGAAGCGAAGTCAGAGGCCCCGTGTGAGTTGTTTGCCCTAGCATCGCAGCACAGAGCCCCTCAGCGCAGAGAGTCTCCGACAGCATACCGGGGCCCAAGGTCCGAAGGCTTTCGTCGAAGTTTGCACGCCCGAGAACGAACCCAAATGGAGCCACTAGCACGGCCGGGCCAACGGAAGAGGACCGAGAGCCCCATACCAAACAGATAGGACATGAAGCGAAAATCTGTAGCGGATGAGACTACATGCTTATGAGAAGACGTGAGCGGAATCGTGTGAAACCAAGACGAACTACTGTCAGATACTACACCGACTACGGAACTCAGAGGTGTGTGCCACAAGGCCTTGTCTTTGAAAGGGGTGAGGCTCGCGAAGATGGCGGCGGTTACAACACAGAGTCCACACCTGAGAGCACTCGGGTTGTGACTGCAGGCTTGCGATTGCGAGCCTATTGGGCACCGCACGTGAGGCCGTAGGGGAGGAAGTGGCCCCGCGTGTAGATGAACCCACCGGCAGCAGGCCTCGGTCTGGTTTCACTTATGCACGCAAGACAGAGCTCTCCGATATCTCCCAGGACCCAAAGGGAAGCAGCTGGGTGCACTGGCGACACGGCTCCCGCAGCACCATCTACGAAGGACTTGATGCCCAAGAACATGCCCAGGCGATCCTGCATTGGAAAGCTTCGGGATGCCATCTGCGAGTTGCTCTGAGGCATACCATGCAGACCATTCAGATGTGACATCAAGACCTCAGATCCCCTGCATCCTTCACCGAACCCCCTTCCCACGACGCTCCGGTTGCACGTGGCAGTGCACCAGCGCCATGTAGCCCAGGCCAGAGATTGACCCGAAGAAGCCGACAGACAGGCCTGCTGCAGTGTGGATGAGTTATGAAAGCAAACCCAACGCTGCTAAAGCCTGGCCGAGACTCGATGGGCAGCTTATCGGCTGCTAAAAACCCTGTTCCCTAAAAGCCAGTGAAGTTCAAGCCAGGCCAGCTAGGCAGCATGGAAAGCACCGCATTTAGCAGAAATCGCATAGGTTCTGCCTAGCAGAACCGGGAGGACTTGTAAACTTGGAAGAAGAGGAAATGAGCGAGAGAGATGCGAAGAGGGCCAGGGGTGTGCAGGAACAGGAAAACATTTTTGTGGAATGGTAACGGGAGGAGGGGTAGAAAAGACCGCGGAAAAGAGATGTGTCTGGAGGAAAGGTGTCGTGGCGATTCAGTGCCGTTCAGTGCTGCTGCAATGTCTGTAAGCGTGTCTCTTGTGTGACGAGGGGCAGTGGTGCAACGGTTAGGCGTTTGGTTGTTGGATGGATGTCGAATCCCAGGTGCTACCCGATGGAGGGCACGCCTGTAACCAGGGCGAGCATGTGTTTGGGGTGGGATGCGTGTTGAACGTTGTTGTGGGTGTTTACGTCGACATGGTACTACGGTACGGAACTTGCAGATCTCAAGTCGACTTCTTTAAGCCGGAAACTCCACGAAGCATTCGCACCCTCCCCGACCCTTGCCTAAGAAAAGACGGTCCCTGCCCTGCTCAAATTTTGGGCATCAAAGGTCGCACAACTCCACTTAGCACGCATCGGCAAGAAAGAGCTCTGATTTTTCGACCATGTTCTGGGATGCTCGCCTAAACCTCGAACGGAACTGTTGTTTTCTTGGTGCTTGTGAGCACCAGGCCATGAGGAAAGGTGTATGAGCGGCAACATTATGTTGAGCAGAGTGTTGAACAGACCCGCGGCAGCGTCTTGACAATCAACCGTAGCCAGTGGATCAAGCCTTGAATCCCTGTATGAAAAGCGCAGCATGGGCAAGCCTGCCGCGGCTGCCGGCACCCAGCGGATGCCCACTCCCAGGATCAGGAAGAGGGTGGTAAACCCAACTCCAATGCAGCCTGGCACTTGATGAATGCTGTTCGTAGACCACACGTGCCACCCGGTTGAATTCAATTGAACGACTGGCAACATTCGCAGAACTGAAGCCTGCACGGATTTTCCACGAAACCCTATGCTGCAGTGCACTGAGATAAAAGAACATGTCAATTTGATGCATCCTAAGCCCAGCAGAAATCGAGATTCCGCATCCTTGCACCCTCGTGCCTAGCATGCAGCCTCGCGTCTCGCCCAGGTAACCGAGGAGCGTCTGAGTGGCGAATACTAGTGAGTCACGACAGGTTGAATTGATACTTTGTATGTGTTTCTGCTTTGCAACTTCAAGTGCCGACACGAGTATCTCTGGAATGCCTTTGTAGGCCCTGTCAGCTGACTGAGGACGTTGCCGGCAGCAGAGGTGTTAGGACCTTTGCAAACAGAAGTGACTGCGGCGATATTCTGCTTGAGGCTTTGTTCCGAGCACGAATCAGCGAGCGCTAGGATCATGGCACTGGACATGTAGCATGACGTAAAGTGAAGCCATGGAAGGGCACCGTACAGTACAGCGAAAAACAACTTGCCATGTCTGTCGCATGCAACTTATTGAAACTTTTCGACTCCATGTAACGAATCTGGCCAGTTGCTGAAGCATCCACAGCACCGCATTCACAAGAGGCTAGCACTGAGCTCGCGGCCAGTGCCGAGATACTGGTCACAAGCAAAAGATCAGACATATCACCTTTCACGCAGGTCTTTCACTTCATCCGAAGCTTGACGCACTTTCCGGGAAGTCTTGGAGCATTGGCGGGCTGCAGCTTGCACTGTGCAACGTCAGGCGAGGCTGCTCTGGCATGACAACTGCAACGCCGACCTTGGCCTCGAATCCGGTAAGGCCGGAACTCTGAGTGAAGCCGAAGTAATCCTTAAAGAAGACGACCTGCGCTGCACAAGCTGGCGGAGCCTGGAGACACGCCTCGAGTCTCAATTGTCTCAGAGCCTCGGGACCCTCCGTGATGCCAAGGCTGGCGGTGAAGACAAAGGAGCCCAGCAACCTCAGAGATCCAGCGATCCAAGCGGCAAAAAATGTCCAAACAGCCAAGACCCAAGAACAACCAAGAGCACAAGGTCCGGGCAGGATGCTGGTCTCTCTGCCCGTCATCAGACTGCGGCCACAGGAGTCGGGCTTGTCTCGGGCTACCCTTCTGCGACTCTTCGGCAGCACGTCTATGAGGGGATGCTGGAGCTGTAGATCCCCGAAGTCCGAAGATCCCCGACCTCCACCAGCGCGAAGCTGCCTTGCTTCCTGGCGCATTCACGGAGGAGGACACGGATTGGTTCGATTGAATTTCCGGACTCGAGCGAAGCGAGCAACTGCTGTCCACTGAGCCACAGCACAACCCATGCTCTGCAGTCTTAAAGCCACACGCCCAATGCTTCGGCCTGCGTACATCTTTGGCGAGAATGCGGTGGGGGAGACGGCCCTGACGAGATGGAAGTTTGCTGCTGCGGCGTAGGGCTGTTTGCTGATGGCCTCGTCGGCGAGTTTGAAGGTGAGCCAGCCTCTCCAGAGCGACACAGGTCAAGACACTCGATTTGGGTTGCTTCGAAGTCCATTCCACAGTGTCACTTGTCTACAGATGGAGTGGTGCACATTAACGAGCTTCACACCCAAGTCTTGACGCGAGCTCTGCGGCATGCTCTCCGCATGACGGCTTTTTTTGGATGCCCTGGCACTTGGCACGTCCTCAGTGGATTCAACGAAAACCTCCGCAGCCGGTGGTCCGGTTCTGTATCTACAACAAGCAAGCCCATCAACAGCATCTGGTCCAGGAAGATGTCTAGGAAAGATTGAAATCCTCGGTCACAACAAACTCCGTGCATGTCGGGAGAAAAGAGCTCTTGCAATCGCACGATATGCGCTGACTTCAAGATTCCACAGATTCCGCTGTCATAGTGATGTCCATCCATGAGCCACACACAGCCACAAACATCGAACATATGCATGTGCATGTGTCTCCGGCTGTCTGCCTCATAGCCTGGGTGAGTGCTTCATCTGAGTCCCCCCACGCCCCAGAAACCCTTGCCAGAGTCGGTCAACTGGATCACGTACATGTACGTACGTCATACGTACCATCGAGATGACCGGTGTCTGTTCGGATTGCACATGCCAATGTACGAATGTGTAAAGGTACATACCTAGTTTTGTATGTGTATATATTAATATACATATATGTTTATGCATTTATTTCTTTACTTGTACGTAAATGTCAATGTACGGATGAATAAGTAAAAAAGAATATACATAGATATGTACATATATATATATATATACACATGTGTAATATACATATATATATACACATATATATATATAGTACTGTGTGTAGCTTATACGCACTTACATAGAGTGCGCATACATGTACATATTGCGAACATGCACCCGTCCGCCCGCACGTCCACACATACACATGTACGCACATGTGCGCATGCGCATGTATGCACGTTTGCACATGTATCCCTACATACGGATGCGTGTACATAAGTACAACATATCAATGCATACATACATTTTTACAGACAGACATACATACATGCATATACATACAAATGCATGCATTTAGATTCATACATTGCCATTCACACTACCTCGCATAGTGAATGGTCGTGTTCGCTGTACCATGATATCCGCCTCATATTCATACAGTGGCATACACACATACCTCACATAGTGAATGGTCGTGTTCCCTATACCATGATAACCGACTTCTCCCATTACCGGTTCTCCCAATGGCATCCGATGCTTTAAGAGTGCGGACCTGGTTCCATTGCAGCCGTATCATATCTTGCGGCGGCTGAGTGTCAAGATTCCAACTATCATGCCAGCCTAAAGAGCCCTAATCTTGCAGCCGACCCGTCTTTCTCAACGCACTGCTCGGCAGCTACTTCATTTCCTGCCTTCAGGTGTCCGACAAAGTAGCACGATCAGCTTCGTGTCATTCTTATGTGCTGATGCGATGCGCCGACGACAACTGTAGACTGCTTGATGGCACTCATGCCTCTTGATATTTTGGCTGGTTTGCTAGTAAGTTACTTGGTCTGATGATGTACACTCTGAGGGTAAGTTAAATTGCACATGAGTCAAGTCATCCGACAATCGATCCTGTCAATCGTACTGAACCGACACAATACAGGAAACTAGAATACAACAATTCCGTTCACGCAAACCGTGTACGGTTTTTGCCCATACAAATGCATCGAATCTTCCGTCATTGCTGCCAGGCCGCATACGAATCTGCAGCCCTTGTCCGTAGCATTCTGAAACACAACCACTGAGGCACAAAAGGGCCTCAGACACCTTCGGCACAAATCGCGACTTCAGCCTATGATACTGACCGGTGGTGTGCCACAGGAGAGTGCCTGCAGACTGCAAAAGGGAGTAATACTTCTACAAACATCACAAGCTTGCGGCCGACACCTGAATCTGCAAGCATACCGCCACACCAGAATCGAATGGCTGGCCTCGCTTGCCGCTGACGGCTTCCAGTCGCTCTGACCGGCCGTAGGGCCCAAAAGAGTCCTCCCAAACACACTGCCCTGACTGAGAATTAAAAATCAACCGATGCTCCGCTCAGCTATGTCCTTCGGTGCGCCGAGCGATGCGGTGCTGACAAGCCGCTTGTCCTCTTCCTGGCTTGGACGGGCTTCTCATGAGTTGCAGATGCGACAACACCGTTCCATGCAAGACCCCGCGATGCGCCAGAACTCTCTACAAGCTGCCCGAAGATGCACGAAGCACGACGAAGCCCGAACACAGGCGACCGTCCTTGGTGAACTCTCGGCGGCCCTTCTTCGGCCCAGGGGAAGCGCCGGACTTGCCAGCGGAGGCCTGAACAGAACAAAAACTACACCCTCTATTTATGTGTGTATGTGTGTATATATATATATATATATATATATATATATATATTTATTTATTTATTTATAAATGTACATACATATTTGTAAATGTACATATATTATATATATATCAGCGTGTACGAATGAATTTATATCTCTCTCTCTATATATATAGAAAAATTTATATATATATATATATACATATATATATATATACATATATACATACATATATATATATATACATATATATATATATATATGTATGTCTATACATTTTTTGATTTATTTGTTCTATATATATATATATATATGTATGTATATATATATATATATATATATATATATATATGTGTGTGTGTATGTATGTATGTATGTATACATATTTATTGATTTGCTTGTTCTATATTTATATATTTCTATACTTATTTATATCTTTACTTATATGCCGTAACAATCTGGTTTTCGGGACAAAAGCACACCCCACGCTCTGCATGCGACGGCGGCCTGCACCCACCGGACACTGTAGAGAACCGGCTCCTGGCAGAAACCAGGTCTCCAGTGAGAGGCTCAGGGCTCAAACAAAAAAGAGATTATGATTTGATAGGACAGAAAAAGAATATAATATAGTAGAGTATGATACAATTGATATAATAGAAGAGAAAAGACAATACCATAGTAGAATATGACATAAAATGGAATAGAAAAGAATGTAATAGAACATAAAGCATGGTTTCACGGAGCTCTCAAAGCACCTGGCGAGAAGGCCAGGCCTTCTCGGGGGCTCCCAGTGCCAGGCCGCCAGGGCCCTTGCCGGCGGCTTCGGCCTTCGGAGGTGGCTTTCCGCCACCTGCACTGACTGCTCTTTCCCGTTGATTCGGGTGTAAGGTTTTTTTTTGAAGTGTAATGCACCGCTCCTTTGACTCCTGCAGGCCGTCGGTACTGGTGTAAGGTTTAGGGTTTCGGGTTTAGGATTTGGGGTTTGGAGCTTAGGGTTGCGTGCCATGCTGTTGGAGCTGACCTGGAAAGCTGTGCAATCTACGGGTCCTTGCCTGCAGATCTGCTCTCGAAGGCGTCGAAAAATGCTAAGGTCACCTGATAACACTCATCCATCGCAAGAGAGCAGGCAGCACCGGGACAAGGACAAAGGTGCATTCTGGCCCCCACCTTTCCCTCCTTGGAGGAGTCCATCTTAATCAGCTCGATGTCTGAGATATTCGAGATTTGCCGTGGTTTCCTGCTTGCGAAAAAATAACTCAGAGTGTCATGAATGTTAGAGGTAGTGGTGTTTCTCACCCAGTCCGCTCGCCTGGGAGCCCTTTCACGCTTCGCCGGCCCCCCCTTGGACACAGCGGGGTCAGTGCGGCGCATGGCAAAGCCCCGGAAGTCATCAAGGTTTTGCCGGCCTCCCGGAAGCAACAGTCCAAGAAAGCAGGGTCTGCCTTTTTCGTGGATCCCGCCGTGCCTTTCTCATAGCCCTCTACGTGGTCGAGGAAGTCCTCAATGGAGTCCTCGCCCTGACCGAAGCTATGGACACCCCTGGTGAAGACTGCCGACCGAAGAGTTCGTCAGTCCCCTCACCTGGAAGTCGCCAGCCGACTTGAAGAGGTCTCTCGACTCCTGCACTTCATACTTCTGCTTCTGCGGGCTTCTGACTTGGGAGTTCTTTCGCGTCTCCCCGTCTCTCCCTGTCCCGGCCTTGGCGCAGCGCTTCGCCTCCTCGAAGTCTTGTCGGCCGAGGTGTGCTCCGGATTGGAGCATCATGGAGCCAGCCTGGAGGCTGCATGCGCCGGCAAGACTCGCCTTCCCCATCTGTGGCGGCCCAGGCCTCACCAGCGGTGTCACGAAGGGCTCTGAAAGCCGTCTCGGAATCCTGGCGCAGCATGCAGCCTGAAAAGCGTCCGCTGATGCTCTCCACGCAATTCGGGCCTGTGCCGTCTTGAGGGCATCATCGAAGTTTTTGGTCATAAGGTTGGCATTTGCCAAGATGTGAAGGCTGATGGCTGTCTGGGTCTTTTCCCCGAGCTCCTGCGAAAGATCCCAAACCCACGCCCCCGCATATGTGGGAGTTTGCGGAAATTAGGACTACCTTATTGATTATTTTGTCTGAACTAAAGGCCACTAAGGCCTCCGCTAGCCTGGCTTGCAGGGCTCCTGGTAGAGCTGAACTGCCTCCTGTGCTGCGCGGAGTGCCTCCTGACCAAATAAGATAGCATGTGTCATATGTATCCATGCCCCGTGGAATTCTGTTGTCAATTTTCTGCGAAGGCTGGATGAGACCGTCAAAAATAGCAGCAGCACCAAGAATCGCAGGCGCATGAGCCCAAGCAGATAAACCGACGAGCAATACCTCCCACTCCCGCTCTCTCAGTGTCGTGCCTGCGGATTGCCCTGACCGATGGATGCGAGTGCGAAGTGCACATCGGAGACCAGCTGAGCTGCCTAACCACCATGACACCGATGAATGCAAACGCCGACAATGGCATGCTGCGGTACAGGAGGCAAAGAGTAATTTGGAGATGCGCCTCGGCTCTGCCTTTCTTGTCTCCCAGCTTCCTGCCAAGAGCAGCAAAGGACAAGTTGTGTCATGTAGCCTCGATGCCAGTTGGAATTTGGTCTGGAATCCAAAGATTCCCGGATCCGCAGTTTGATTTGGACGAGGATGGGCACAACGAGAGTTCTACGACCGTCGAACCATCGAGCGCCCCCACGTAGCGGCCCCCCCCCCCTCTGCGAAGGAGAAGGTCCCCTTTCTCGGCCTGTAGGCCAGGGCACACTCCTCTGCGGCGCGCTGGGCCTGCTGGACATCGCCTGAACGGCACGGTCCGACGGTGGTGTTGTCCCTGGTGACTCTCTGCATACTCTCACATCGAACGCGCTTCTAGGCAAAGCCGTTTCGAGCCTTTCCCAAGGTGGATCTTGGCAATTCCTAGCCAGGCTTCTCCTTCACCTTTTCGATCACCTGACAGAAGATGTAAGGGGATGCTCGCAGCAACAGCCTGCTGCCCACATTCATCCGTGAAACTTAAGGCAGGCCATCAATTTACCTGCAGCCCACTTTACCTCAAGATTGCAGGACCTAGGACCTACGTATGATCCTAGAATATCCTAGAGCTAGAAGGTCTTCTCGAGCTAAGCCTCCGCAGGTGCACGGAGCAGCCGGCGCAGGAAAGAGAAAGTTATAAGAATGGCTTGGTCTTAGGACCGCGCCTACGGCCAAGAAGAGCGCAGGGCACTGAACCAGGCAGTTGAGCGCTTCCTGTGGATTGGGTCTTGCTGTCAATGTGTGTGAGTCTACATCTGGGCGCTTTAGAGGCTTGGCTTTGCCGAACTACGATCGCAGCAATGCATACCCGATACAAGTGTCGCGTGTTTGTCTTACTAAGGGCATATTTCGATGCGAAGTTCGATGAGACTGCCGCTTCTTCCAGCTTCTCTTCTTCCCTACCATAGCAGTCCCTTCAACGCACCGTGCTGATGCCCACGCCACTCAAAGCAGATATCATTGATACAACCCAAAATCTGACAGCTTACCTCTTTGCCAGGAGGAAACCAATGTACCACGCCAGAAAATAGCGACTGAACCCTTCGGCTGAAGAGTGACAGCTCCCTGTCGAAAGCGGGCTAAAATGCCCCCTTCCTCCCTCCCACAACCCAGTCCCAGTCGCCTCCAGGTCTCCCCGGAGCTGATGCAACTTCCCCTTGCGATTGCGCTGCATGGCTGCAACCCGCCCTACAGCCTACGGCCTTCTAGTGCTAAAAGTAAAGGCAATGAGAACCATCGGCCTACATTTTGTCACTTCATCCTTCTCTGTACAGCTGCTCCCAACAGATCACGAAAGTGATGCGGAGCCACGGAGTCAGTACAGCTTTGCAGTCCGGGTTGCCATCATCAGGAATGCGGAACCCTCGCCCTTCTTCTCCTGCAGCAGGTCTCGGTGATGTTCGGATGGCGGTGCAAAGAGACGCTACGAAGCCCGAACTTTGTTGCTCTCTATCGCAACCCGTAACTTCTAACAGATCATCCCTGTCGATGACCACAAATCACAGTGGTTCTTGGCATTGGGGCACCGATGTGACTTTTTCTTGAAGGCATCCCTGCATGCGCAGTCCGGGGCCCACCTTCAAGCTCTTGTAGCGGCGCTGCTGTTCCGAGGCCAGGCGCATTCCCTCGTCGGCACTTCCTGGGAAGAACCGGAGGATCGATAGCTTTCAGGGAATGGCCGGGATCTTCCATGTAACCATCCAAACGCTAGGTTTCAGGGCTTTGGGCGGTCGGACTCCTGGTCCAGGTGTTCCAGGCAGTTGCACGCACCGAAACGCAACTACTTAAACCTCAACTTCAACTCTGTGTGTGTAATTTCACTGCATGTTTCTTCGTGACTCCGTGCTCGAGTAGATGCAGATCGTTATCCTCGCATATCTTGCGCTTCCTCCCGACGCGTGTTCTAGAACCCTGAGCCGGGCCACCCATAGCAGCCTGCGCATCCACCATGGCCTCAAAGGATGCGAAGCAAAGCCATCCAGCTGCACTCGCAATCGAGCCCCTGGAAGCCGCCGTAAAAAGCCCCCAATCTTCCCAACTTTCATGAAGCATGACAAAGGCGAAGCGGCCTTCAGGCAGGCAATCTCCGCATTTCGCGATGCGCGGCTCGGGAAGGCCTGGTGCCAGAGTCGCTTCTTAGACAGTGACAAGGAGCAACCCAGGACCCAACCAAGCATCTACTGGTAGTTGGAGCAACCGGTTGCACCCGACCCGACATCAGCTCTTGACAAAGCTTGCACCTGGTTTCGGTAGAGGCCGCAAGCCTGAGTGGCACACCGGCTAGACAAGTTGTCCGTGCACTGCTCGTTGCAGTCTCTCAGAAGCATGTTTCATGTCGCAGCCTGCTCGGCAGCTCGCAACGCCTCGCCTGGCTCCTCCTGGCAGAAGGTCACGGTTCAGGGCTCAGTAAGGGACACAATAATCTTCCGAAGGCTTTGACACGCCCAGCCGAACTTTTCACCACGCATGTCGGACAGTGTCGCACTGGCTCATACAACCGGTCGGCCAACGGTCGACGAGCACGAGGATGGTTCCGCAAGACTGGTACGAAAAACAGTTCGGAAATGCCTGAAGAGACGTCTATCATCGCCCATCCGATCATCTTATCATCTTCGTGATTGGAGGTTCAGCCTGCCTTCTCCAGCCGAATGAGGGCAGTTGCCTGCAGAGCCTGTCGCTGCATGCATAGCTGGATTTCCATCCCACAGCGGAACAAGCATGATGGGGAGACGCCTTTGGTCAAACGAACCCACCTTCAAACATCCCAAATGTGCCCAGAAAATATTTATCGACCAGAGAGACACTCACTAGGCCCTCGTCAATGGCTCCGAGCTGAACAGGCTGCGCCTTGGCTTCGGCCGTGCGGTCGTTGGACGCCTGGCGCAGCAGAGACTTGCATGGGCCTCCTCTTGCCCTCGGGTCCCTCAGCAGACAGGCTTCTGAAGTCTCCGTCCAAACCACCATGCAAAGCCCAAGAGAAGTGTCCCTGGACGCTTCGCTCGCCCGCCTTGGCACAGGTGACGGCCTTGCAGCTTGAGGCTCGCAGCAATGCTTGGGGACAGGTTTAGAGGCTAACAACTACAGCTACGTGGCTTGATGATGGCGTCTTGCACAGTCGGATCTTCGAGGGTAAGCTGAAACGGCTGCTCTTCAAGACCTTTCCTAAAAACTGCTCAAGGCGTGCCCGGGCACTCTTCCAGACCCTTCCCGAAGGCGAAAACTGCCAGTGCCTCCTGTGCCGCACGCAGCGCTTGGTCCAGCTCCTTGCTGTCCTTCGAAGAGGTTCGCGTAAAGCAGAAAGCAAGTGAAAAATTGCTAGTGCCTCTGTCCCTGCAAACCCTTCACACGTGCCACGATGACTCTATGTCAAGATCCGCCAGAGGAGCTGTGCCGAATGACGGAATCTCTTCTTGAAACTTGGTAGTCCTTGTGGATCTTGGCGATGGCTAGCATGACAGAAGACTCTTCCTCCAGACGTGACAAAGATGGGAACGGGCGGGAGGACATGTCCACGCTTCGGCGGCGGGCTGGCGGGCCTTCTTGTCGCCGGCCTGCCTGAACTTATCCGCAAGGCCCTGGCCCTCGCGGAGTGCCTCCGCTGGGTCCTTAAGGGAGCACGGATGGCCGTGGGCCGTGCTCTCAGACTCTCAGCTCTTGGATCTCCTCCTTGGCCATGCAAGCGGCACCGAGAGCCGCCAAAGCCTCGCTTTCCTGTCACGGAACGGAACGGAACTGACTCCACAACGAGGCGAAGCAATGAGAGCCGGAACCGGTCACGGCCTTGGACTTCAGCCCCATGCTCTGATACATCTTCAGCGCCTTTCCGGGTCAGCGCGTCGCCAGGCTACTAGTATACGCGGCATCTCTTCACGAGAGCCCCCATGGAGTGATCTGCGAAGGGGCGCCTCCTGGGCTGCAGCGACTCCCGCAGCAGACTCAGCTGCAGAGCAAAGCCCTGCGGCCTCACAGCGCTCGCTGCACGATGGCTGACTCGGAGGCTTGACTTGATGAAGCTGATGCTGGTGATGCATGCAGTGTCCACTGGCTTGGCCCACATGGAATTCGCACTCTTTTGTTGTGTTTCAAGTTTGGACAAAGAGAACCGGGTCTCCTCTTCCTCCACATGCGCATGCCCAAAGCGCTTTCCAGCAACAGTACAACACAAGCCAGTCCAAAACCATCCCTGCCCCTAATCTCTGAAGGAGCTCAACTCCTTAAGAAAAGCGTTTCCCGGCCTTGGCCACAAGGCACTGTGCCTTCGCCTCCAAAAGCTTCTCGCCAAGGCCCCTGAGCAGCGGAAGCTGTGTCCAAGGTGAAGTCTCCCAAACTTTCGAAGGCCGAGGTCCGCGCTTGGCCACTGCCAGTGCCTCCTGGGCGGAGCTCAGGGCCCGCTTGCCCGCCCCTTGGATGAGGTAGGCCTGCCAGGGGCACGCAGCGTGCACGTGGCCTCAAAAACTTCAAGGCCAAGGAGAGAATCGCAGGCCTCGACGATGGTCGCCAGGATTGCATATTCTCGCATCCTGCTTTCGGGCCCCACAATGGCACTGGACACGGCCCCTCAACGCAACAGTCCTGTCTCCAACTTGTCGGGACAGCTTCAGACCTTCCATGGCCCTGAAGACGCAATCATCGGTGCTATCCTGGCAACAGACAGTGCTCGTTCTTTCCTGAGAGGGGAATGTTGAGAGCTGCACTGCGGCCTTCCCCAGGTGGGCCATGGCGATGCCGTGCAAAGCCGCCACCTGGCCCTTGCCGTGGCCGATCTCCTGTGCAGCCGTGGCCGACAACCCTCCCTTCCCCACTCTGCTCCTCTGCTCCTTCCTTCCTTTCTTTTTCTGTCCCTCGCTCTTCTCTGCGTTATCCGCCCGGTCTAGTTCCGGAATCGAACTGCTCCCAGGTCCTTGAAGGTCTTCAGAGACTGGTTCGCAGCCTGCAGTGCCCCGAACGCATCCACGCCCAGGGAGGCCACTGCGACGGCCCGCAGCGCCGTGGCCTCACCTTTGCAGAGTCGATTTGCATACTTCTGGAGTGGCCTGCACCCAAAACAGGGGAATGGCCCGAGACGCCGAAGTTAGCCCAGTTGCCTTCCGGGACGTTCAGCTCCCGAAAGCTAGCCAAGGCATCCTTTGCGTTCCTCAGCGACACGTCTCTGTTTTGCTCTGAAAGTCGCAGTGTTGGCGGGTTCTGTTACTCGGAATACTTCATGCTGGACCCAAAACCCATCAAGGGAGCTCCCGTGATGCACACCTTGGGCTGAGATCTACGTAAAACTGGAAGGAGCGCGAGGCCCACATGATCAGGAAATTCCATCAGCAGCACTGTCCCATTGCTGCGCTTACTGCCAAGCTTCTTGAGTGCATCCTCAGACTGAGGGCTCTCCATCTGCAGCTGAGCCAGGGAAGCCTCCGCGAGTGGCATTTTTTGGGAACTGGACTCATCAAATCTCGTGCTGCTTCACCTGGCCTTGACCAGGGCAGCAGCCTTCTGCCGCGCATCCGAGATCTTCTGCGGGGCGTCCGCAGCCGCCTTTGCGGACACGGCTCGTACAGTTTGAGCTTACACCGCTTCGGCACGCTTCGGCCTTCAGGGCTGCTTCATCCTCCGTTTTGGAGCTGCTGAGGTCTGCCACGGTGATGGGCGTAAGCCTCACAGGTTCCGAGAGCTTCGAAGCTTGGAACCGACAGTGGCGCAAACTGTACAGTCCGGGCAGCTTCTCGGTCCAGCTCGCTCCGACCTCTTTGGCAAGATCCATGGCCTCCGGAGAGATTCAAGACACAAAGACGACTGCCAAAGTTCGAGTCATGTCATTTCAGGTGCACACATGCCGTACCCGCTGCAGCATGCGAAGACTCCACGTGCTGAAAGCATTGTAACGAATAAAAGCCGAACCAGCCAAGAACTCTCTTGTCCGGCCAATCGCGGTGCCAAGTCACAGCTTTGAGTGTCGCACCAGAAGCCTCCACAGGCGAAGATGCGCGAGGTTGAGGTGAAGCTCGGGTCGAATCGAATCCGCGCGGTGACGCTGCGGGCGCCTTGCCGGAGGCCGTCTTGGCCAAGTCGGCAGCCTTCAGGGGATGAGACCGGTTTGATTAGATGTGCCGGCCCGCCTCCGCTTTCTCGCGCTTTCAGTTCGAAGCGCCTAACGTCTCAAAGATCACTTACTTGCTGCTGCGCCTTGCCCCAGGGTCCCGAGTCCCCACCGCTGCCACCAGCTGCCAGCAAGCCGGCCGCCTGCGAGAGACCCCTCGGGTTTCCCTGAACTCTTCTGAGCTTTCCGGACAATGTGCCTACCACTGCACGTCTCTCGAGGAAAAGTAGGAAACCCTTTGTCACACTACACCAACGGATGTGCCTACACAGGGATGAAAAGTAGTCAGGAAAATTCATGCATCTCGGCACCTCTCTCTTTTCAAGCAGTTGACCACCCCAGCCTCGCTCCAGCTCGCGCCGAGGCCGCGCAGGGCCTCAATGAAGTCTGGGCCTGCCAAGAAGCTTCGGAGCCAAAGTAGGCACTGCATAGCACGGGGGGTGTGGCTTCGCAAGCATCTGTAATCGACTCTGCAAGTGACATGCTGAAGCAGGCCGAGTCCGGAAGGTCGGAACTTTAATGGCGTCCTCGAAAAAGTGCAAAACAAATCCTAGCAGCAGTAATCTGGATGGGAATCCTCCTGACTGCCACGGACCATACTTATACAAAAACAAGAAGACGACTAGCAGGCAACAACCAGAAGACTGCTAATCTGAATAGGAAGAGTCCCAGCACTAGTAGCACGGAGAACGAGGATCCTAAGGTTACTAACATTGGTAATCAGAGTCCCAACAGCAGCTCAAACTACTACTACTACTACTACTACTACTACTACTACTACTACTACTACTACTACTACTACTACTACTACTACTACTACTACTTCTACTACTACTACTACTACTACCACTACTACTACTACTACTACTACTACTACTACTACTACTACTACTACTACTACTACTACTATTACTACTATTGCTACTGCTACTGCTACTACTACTACTACTACTAGGCGCGACGCTCCTAATTGATCGTGGTGTTTTGGGACTTGGTGATGCTTGCTGAAGGCAGCTTTTATACTGTGTTTTACAGCACTTTCGCGTCATGGACCATATCATGCTGCGAACTCCTGAGGTCCAGAATTCCTGGGAAACTACTTGTTGGATGACGCAACAGGATCATAATTGATCGTGTGGTTCTTTTTGCTTGAGGTAACACCGAACGTGTTGAGAAGACGCGAAGTGCTGTAATTTACAGGACATCATGTGTCTAGGCAGCAGTGGATTTGCTCGTGCGCGGACTTTAGGCAATGCTACAAAAGCGGTGAAACTAGTTACTAGTTTTAGTGGCGTTTCGACGCGCAAAAGAACATGATCTCACTATTATATTACATCTCACGTGTTTCCCTGCATACGTACATACATCCATTGGAAGACAAACATCTATATACGTACTTGTGTAGACATACTCCGTGCTGTTGATTTCTTGGGTTCTCATCGGGAGAAGGACTGTTAGCAATCACGGAGAAAGCAGTAGGAGTAGGAGTTACAGGATGCTTTATTCATAGTTGTCTTGATGCATCGAAGAGGCTGCAGGATAGCAAGGCACTACAAGGGCCCTCAAGCAAGCAACCCCATGCCGAAGACGTAAAACCCCAGGAGATCTATATATAAAGATATATAGATAGAAACATAGAGGAAAGTATACATATATATATGTACATAGTTTGCAATGTTCTCTTATATATGATATATATATATATATATATATATCATATATAAGAGAACATTGCTTGGACACGTATCAAATCTTTTGGCGGGTGCACTCATCGGACTCTGTTGCGCTGGAGTGAGAGTCTGAGATCTTGGTATTTATCCTTGACGATCCTGGGAAGTGTGTGGAAGAGTGCCATGTCGAAGCGCTGTCTGCCCCAGCAAGAGCGCTGGTTCGTTTGCGTCCGCGAGCGCCAGCCATTGCACACCAGAAAGATCTCGCCCGCGTGCCTGAGGACTGGGGATGCTTTTCTGTTTACGTGAAGCTTGAATGCTTCCTAGACGTGTAGGACTCGTCGGCTTAATTCAGCGGTTATCTTATTTCGGGGCAAAGGAAATAGTGGGCAGATGTGGGCAGGGAAAATTGTGCTTCACAGGAGCCTGCCGCTGCTGTAGCAGTGTGGAGTGCATGCGCGGCCGCAATCTGGACAGCGACCCCACTTGACAGGCTTGCGCTCTTGCTGTATGCGGGGAATGTCAGAAAAGGTGTGGTCAGGCTCGAGTACAGGGCAGTTGCGAGCAGTATGCACGCGTTCTTCAGTACATTGCTGTTGCCAGGCTGCCATGTCTCTGAGCAGAGCTCTCTCCACGATATCTTCCTCCTGCAAGAACGGGTCCGTCGGAACAAAAGCGGAGCAATCTTCCTTTGTTGGTCTTCGAGGTTTAAGGTTGCAAGTTATGCTTAGGATTAAAATTTAGGGTTTAGGTATGTTTAGGGTGACGGCATTCCAGTACGACTTCTGACAGGTTTCTCATAGGTTTCTCAAATGTGAAAAGCGGAGGATTCCACTCAACTCTCGGTCACAAAGCCCAAGGCAGCCAATCGCAGATAGAGCAAAGCAAGCGTGCAAAGCAAGGACGATCGGAGATTAAAACCGTATGTGTGACGCTCAGCGGAAAGACAACACTAGAACCCCCAGGCGCTAGCGGATCTTTTGCTGGGACTCGCGCATGCGGTCCTTGAGCAGTCAAGCTGCGTAAGTGAGACAAAGTTGGCATGAATCCTAGCCAGGATACAGAAGCACATGTTCACATGTCCGTGACAAATCACATCAAAGACTTCTCAGAGATATCCCACAGGTTTCCCACAGACGTCTCACAGGTTTCTCATAGGTTTCTCAAAGACTTCTCAGAGGTTTCCTACACACTTCTCACAGATTTCTCACAGACTTCTCATAGACTTCTCATAGGTTTCTCATAGGTTTCTCAAAGACTTCTCAGAGGTTTCCTACACACTTCTCACAGACTTCTCACAGACTTCTCATAGACTTCTCATAGGTTTCCCACAGACTTCTCACAGGTTTTTCACAGGTCTCTCACAGACTTCTCATAGACTTCTCATAGACTTCTCATAGACTTCTCACGGGTTTCTCATAGGTTTCTCAAAGACTTCTGAGAGGTTTCCTACAGGTTTCTCAAAGACTTCTCACAGGTTTTTCATAGGTCTCTCACAGACGTCTCACAGGTTTCTCATAGGTTTCTCAAAGACTTCTGAGAGGATTCTCACAGACTTCTCACAGACTTCTCATAGGTTTCTCATAGGTTTCTCAAAGACTTCTCAGAGGTTTCCTACACACTTCTCACAGACTTCTCACAGACTTCTCATAGACTTCTCATAGGTTTCCCACAGACTTCTCACAGGTTTTTCACAGGTCTCTCACAGACTTCTCATAGACTTCTCATAGACTTCTCATAGACTTCTCACGGGTTTCTCATAGGTTTCTCAAAGACTTCTGAGAGGTTTCCTACAGGTTTCTCAAAGACTTCTCAGAGGTTTTTCATAGGTCTCTCACAGACGTCTCACAGGTTTCTCATAGGTTTCTCAAAGACTTCTCATAGACTTCTCATAGGTTTCCCACAGACTTCTCACGGGTTTCTCATAGGTTTCTCAAAGACTTCTCAGAGGTTTCGTACAGGTTTCTCAAAGACTTCTCACAGGTTTTTCATAGGTCTCTCACGGACGTCTCACAGGTTTCTCATAGGTTTCTCAAAGACTTCTGAGAGGTTTCCCACAGACTTCTCACAGGTTTTGTAAAAACGCATAGGCGCGTACTGGCGCTGTCACCATGTTTAGGAATGGGGCTTAGGGTTAAGGGTTCAGGGTCAAGGGTTCAGGGTTGAGAGTTTAGGGGTCAGGGTTGAGGGTTTAGTTGTTTAAGTACAGTGGCGGCTGTGCTATCAGCACAGCTGGAAGGCTGTGAAGCGCAAACCTGACTGTCGGTGCTTGAGGCCGTGTTGTCCGAAACGACCTTCTTCACCAGAGCTGGAGCCTCCTCCGGCCACTCCAAGCAAAATGTATGCAGGCTCTTGAGACGTTTGGCGTGCGGGCTGTCATAGAAAGATAGGGGAGATCGTGGGCCTTCTTCCATGTCGTACCTGAGGTATGATGGTGCAGACACAACCCTAGCAGACATGAGAGGTGTCTAGAAAAAGCTACAGCAAAAAGAGTGTGCTGTCCAGAACTTCCAAGACCCTTTGAGTAAGCATCACCCTTAAGTCACATTAAGGCTCCGAGTAACCAGAATAGCAAGTATCGCTTAACCAAAGGGTGTTGGAAGTTCTGCGAAAGATGCAGCACGAGATTCCGTTTTCGTGTCCAAGGGCTGAGTCCAAGGACCGCCAGATGCTCTTGGGCTGACATGCGGCGAACAGGTGTTCTGGGTGTAGAAGGCTGGGACACAGGATAGGTGTCCCTAGAATCGACCTGGGGGTCCGCGCAATTTGTCTACATGGAAGTGGTCCCAGGCTAAGGCTGGCTTTTGCGGTTTTTGTGTTTTTGCAGTAGGCCTGGTACCGGGAGAGGTCGCGCAACCAGCTCGTCCAGTCCTCGGCGCTCAGCGACGGCGGCCAGTACTGCAGGCTGCCCCACGTCTTCTGCAAAAGGCGGCCAAGCCGTTGTACCAGGACCACCGCGTCGAAAGTCATGGAACCAGGAATGCGAAGCTGACTGTAGGCCTGCCGAATGTCCGCGCGTGCGTTGATGAGTTCATCCCAAGGCAAGCTTCCTCTCCGCTTGGCACGGAACTCCTCCAGCAGCACTTTGTATGCGATAGCTTCAGCAGAGCCATCCGCCAGGTGTGAGTTGACCACCTCAGTAGTGTTTTGTTTTTTAGGGTGGAAGGCTTTAGTGGTCAACACGGGGTTAGGAGTGGGGTTTAGGGTTAGGGTCTGAGGTTTAGAGTTCGGGTATTCAGGTTTGAGGCCAAGGGTTTAGGGTCCCAGAAACGTCTACAGATCAGGGTTGCCAAGTAGCCTCGAAAAACTCGAGTATTTCAGAAAAGGGGAACGTCACGAAGCCAGCCAACTTGCGAGGGAGCTCTGCCCGCGCAGCGCGGAGCGCCAGAAGGGTCGCCACCAGAAGGGCGAAGTGCAAGCGTCCGCGCTCGAAGCCATTGCAAAAGTCCATGGCGAGTGCTTCGGGCACTTGTGCCAGGTTGTGCAAGCAGCGGAGACCTTGCATCTTCTCATGCTTGCATGCTGCAGGGACCCCTGAAGATGTGACTTGCTTGCAGGCTCCACACTTGTTTTGCGGAGTGTCTTGCCCCAACAGAGTCTGGCTCTTCTTGGCACAACTCTGAGCAGACCCCGAGGACTGGCCCCAGCAGCATGCTGTTGCAGGCTGCCCTTTCCAGGAAAGCAGTCCAAGTGCTAGTGTTAACGAAAAGAAGAAGTCTCTGAACAGGTCCTCTTAGAAGCCTAGTCCGGACTTACTCGTCGAACTTGCTGATTGCATGTCCGAATGTGGCCATCACATTTTGCTTTTCCGCATCTGTGAAGTTGTATCTGTAGCACCAGGCGTAGGCCTTCTGCACAAGTTGCGGATTAATGCGACCGTCGGAAGTTCGAGTCCTGCGAGATGCAAAGCTTAGGCTCTGGAGCTGGGAAGTAAGCCTACAAGGCACAATCTATCGTAAAGTTTGGGAGAAAATGCGTCCTTGTTGAGTAACCAACGAAACGATCTATCGAGTGCCAGAGCGAATCGATGGTTTGCGTGCCACCGGAAAGTTTGCGGCCAGTGCGAGGGCCGACAAACTCCTTGTCTCGGTGGCAAACGTGGTCCGGCACGACGTTGCGCTTGAGCTTCTTGCAGGCTCTGTCCCAGGCATGGTTGCCGTCCAAGTACAGGGGAATGCCTCGACCTGCGTGCCTGGCCTTGGCAGGCAAGTGCTCGAGCAATCCGCATTGCTCCAGTTCCGACTGACCTGAATCTCAGAGCCCAAGCCCTAATGCAGAAACCCTAATCCCAAACCTCAACCCTAAGGCCTACACACTACACCATACTCCCAAACCTAACCCTAAAGCCTACACACTACACCATACACCCAAACCTAAAGCCTACACCCAAACCTCAACCCTAATGCCTACACACTAGATCACAATACTCTAATCCCCCAAAACCGCAAACCCTCATCCGAAACACGGCGTAATTGCCAAATCCGAGGTACTCTCCACGGGTGGCGGAGCACGCTTTGCGACTGCTTTCAGTGGCAACTCCGCCAGAGCCATCTGACCGGAACGCACCACCAAGCCTG
Source organism: Symbiodinium sp. CCMP2592 (assembly GCA_905221615.1). Classification (NCBI taxonomy): domain Eukaryota; class Dinophyceae; order Suessiales; family Symbiodiniaceae; genus Symbiodinium; species Symbiodinium sp. CCMP2592. The sequence continues at coordinate 417,220 of CAJNDT010005875.1, read as the reverse complement.
CAACTCGCACATGCACTGCCCAGACAGCTTTCGCTGGTGTGAAGAGTCCTTGCTTGTCCCGACGTCTCCGCGCATTCCTCACCAGCTCCTCGAAGTGTGGATTGCGCTCGGAAACTAGAGCCTTCCGCAGACGATGAGCATCGCCTTCCACGGGGCCCGACAGTTGCAACAAAGCGTTACGTCGACGGCCTTCCCGCACTTCGGCGGCTAGCACACTGTTCACGAAGTGTTCCGTCTGCTTTCTGCTGCCACCACAGGACTTCTGCAAGGAGAGGACGTTCGGCGACTGCGAAAGCGGCTGCTTGCTGTAGTCCACTGCAAGCCTGTACAGCTCCCCTGTGTGAAGCCTCAAGCCCTCGAAGCAGCTTCCAACCAGAACGTTCTGAAAGTGGTGACAGCTCTTGCACCTGCGAAACAAGCCTTGGCCGCGGTGCTTGTTCTCCGAGACCGCCCACCACGAACGTTTGCCACAGTTGCGACAAGCCTTGACTTTCTTGGGAAGCCACTGCAAGCGAACCAGCTCCCTGTAGGCTAGCATCTGGTCCTGCGCAATGTCCCGCTGCTCCGCAAGAGCGGATCTGCATGCAGGCACAAGTACGCGCTTCTTCTCAGCCTGTCCAGTGTAGCTCACTCGAGCCTGTTGCCGGTGTTCCCGTTGCTTACGAGCTCGCACTGCTTTGCCAGAGCACCATGCATCTGACTTCTTCGCACGAAGCTCGCGCCAGGCTTTACCTAGGGCAGACGGGCAAGTGTCGGCCCGATGGCCTGCCTGGCCACATAGACGGCAACAGTGCCGCTTCTGCTTGCCATGGCAGCGACCAGGCGGGGCTCTACGTTTCCTCATCTGGCCGAGCTTCGTGCAAGTGAAACTCAGCTGTCGGGTTCAGGGTTTAGTGAAGAAGTCACACATGTTGCGCTTGGAACAGGACGTTAATAAACCCCCCCCGCCACCCCACCCCCCCCCCACCCCCCCCACCCCCCCCACCCCCGTGAAGCAGTTTGACCTGCGATCAAATAAGGGCGCGTATGGTACTACTACTACTACTGCTACTGCTACTACTACTACTACTACTACTACTACTACTCCTGCTGCTGCTGCTACTACTACTACTACTACGACTACCACAACCGCTACCGCTACCCCTCTCACTCCCACTCCCACTCCCATTCCTACTGCCACTGCCACTGCCACTACCACTACCACTACCACTACTGCTACTACTACGACGACGACGACGACGATGAACTGCAATATGGTTTAGACTGAATTCAGAAAGACCAGTTATGCTAATCCGAAGATCCCATGTACTAGCAATACTACAAGCGAGAATGCTGAAACGAGTAAGGAGGGTACGAAACTAATACTCATGAAACACTAATTGCAATGAGACGAATCCGAATGCTCGAGAGCTAGTGTAATGCTGGCGAGGAGAAGCTAGAAGTAAGAGACATAAGAACAAGAAAAAGAGAGCTGGTACGAAGATAGCATATTAATACAGATCAGAACAAGGCCGCTACCCAGCGGACAAGTAACTTGCGAAATGATGCTTTCTAGTACGGGGCTTTTAGGGATCAATTAGTCTGCAATTAATGCGTTTAAGTCGGCTCCCCAGCACCGCAGACGAATACAAATTTGCAACTTCATTGTATTACAGCTGTCTATAGAGCCATAGTCCCCGAGCCGGAAGGCTATAGACACATCCAAGTGCCGAATCGAGTAATGAGCAAGTTCGACAATGGTAGGATTGCCGCAGCCAGAGAATAATGACGACCAGAGTCTGCAAGGAGATCTGCCTGACTTGCCCATCTGGGCGACCGCCGCAGTGATCGCGCCCGCGGCTTCAAGCATCTTCATGCCATTGTCCTTGCCCTGCAGACACTGATGTCGGCTTCCAGGGCCGATGACAGTCTGCACACCTTTTTGCAAAATGGAGGTTGGAAGTGATGCACTGCCTTGCTAAGCTACTAGGTTTCTAGGGGAGCCTCCGTTCCTTGGTTGCATCAGGGCTGTGACACTCACTTAGTTTCGGCCCATCAACGCCACAACTTCTGCGGCCACTTCATCCAATGGCCTGGCCTTCTTCTGAAGATCCGTCCCAAGCTTGGCGGCATCATCGGCCTTCTTGCTCGCCTTATCGATAAACCGTCCAAGCCAGCAACTCGCACGTGAAGCACGAAGAACTGGCACCGAGCTCGCAAATACACGCGGAAACTATCTGAAGCACTACCGTTAAACCCCAAGCAGTCAGCGACAAGCAGGCTGCCGTGTTTTCAAGAGCTTTTCCGGGCACCGCACCAACAGGTCGAGGGCGGTTGCCCAGGTGGTTGCCGCCTAGCGCCACATCAGAATCAAGCCATGACTAAAAAAGGGTGCCAGGAGCCGCATGCCACTCCGGGGGGCAGCTTCTTCATGGCAGTTGACCAGCCCTCTCAACCCTAACCCCTAAACCCTAACCCCTAAACCCCAAAGCCTAAACCCTAACCCCTAAATCCTAAACCCCAAACTCCAAACCCTAAACCCTAACCCCAGCCCCGCCTCTCCTATGGGCGCCATGGCTGCAAATACTTTCCGTCGACTTAGCGAAGAGCCGGAGCTGCGGGTAATGCGACGTGCCCGGGACGTCGAAATGTGCATCCGGGACTTTCCGGAAAGTAGGGGAGCCTAGGGTTCCTTTAAAGGGTTCCTTAAAGGGATCTTTAAGGGTTCCATAAAGGGTTTAAGGTTTAGGGTTTAGGGACTTTGCGGGAAATAGGGGCATCCTAATATAGCACCCTAAATAGTAGGATCCTTATTATAAGGCCCCTGTTTTTGGAAACTCCCATCCCTGACTCGTGAGACTAGGACTTGGAGGACCCATGGGTCCTGGTAGTTCCCTAATTCCCCAACGTAGTTCCTTTTTGGGGTTCATATTTAGAATCCTATAAGGTAATTCCCAAAAGGTTTACCTTTGGTTAGTTAGTAGGGAATGGAGGAATGGGGTACAATTACAACTACTATTACTACCGTTCTCCCATTCCCTACTAACCAAAGGTAAGACTAGGACTTGGAGGCCCAGGGGACTTAGTAAGTAGGTTATATGTAGGGTTATAATTGGGGCAATTCCATTTAGGGTACTTGTAACCGTACTTATGACCTACTTACTAAGTCCCCTGGGCCTCCAAGTAGCACTTGGAGCACCTGAAGTCTAGGAGACAAGTTTACACTGCTAGCGCTAGAGTTGTTAGAACATGAAACCCCTTCTCAGAAAGCTTCGGCTTTGACATCACCGAAGCCTCCCTCCTTTGCCCACTCACAGCGCATCAGCACACACAACAACACAGCAAGCACAGTCAGCACAGGGCCTGGGCGGTTTCGTGCTCCTGGGACGATTTCTGGTCTTGCAGGCCAGTCTTAACTAAGGCTTCGGCGCATCCAAAATGCTCTTGACTCTTGCGTGGAGCTTGTCGCATCAAATCAGCAAAACTTCGGAATACGGACTCGTGACTATCACGATGTGGCTCTATGGCAGTCAGGACCCGGCCGAGTAGAAGAAGATACCGATGAATGCACCAACCTCGGTCGCAAGCAATCTTATCTTCTCAGGAACGCCGTTTCGGAATGCAAAGAAAGACCTACAGCCAGCTTGCTTGGACTCCCGATTGCGAAGCAGACACTTGCTGAAGCTGCAGCATTATCTTCGTGTCTGAACGGTAAGGGAACCTTTATTGCCACCAAGTAGCAATATTTGAAGCCACAATGAGGTAGCACCTCGCTAGAACAGCTCCATGACAACAGCAACATCAAACAGGTGCAACTCTCGAGGCTCATGTTCCTGAGTCGGCTTTAAGGCTTCAAGCCATGCTACAAGTAGCCGCCTTTGCCTCGACAAGAGAGGCCTTCGGCTGCACTGAGCCGAGCGCAAGTCTTGGAAGCTCAGATGGGAAAATACCTCGTGTCAGGCACGTCTTCTTCGGCTAGCGGCCAGCGCTTTCTCGCGGAAGAAACCAGCCTAGTAAGCGTTCAGTTTGGACCAGCGGACATGAGTTTTCTTAAAAGCTTCTCCGTCAGAATCCTCAAGCCATCGCCCAGCCTTGGCAACCAAAGGGCCGAGGATGGCTCCTGCGGTGACAGCAAACTTGGACAGAACGTGGAGGTCAAGCTGCGCTGGCCTAGAGTCACCACAATGCGCTGGAGAACCAGCACCTGAAGGCGCTGGAGGATGCACAAGGGCTTCCTTCCCCATTCTGGGAACACATCTGTTCGATCCGGGTTAGAAAGTTGCCCTCTGCAAGGGACATCTGAAAAGAAGCCCGGACCTGCGAACAGAGACCCGAGATCCCCCTTGCCCACACCGTCCCACGCCTCGCGCAGCTCGTTCTCAGAGGTCGACTCTTCCTGCGACAGTCTTGCTGCTCTTTCATGCTCTTCGTGTAACTTCGCCAAGCTTGTTACAGGTTTTCGATCGTGAGCGTGTTGTTGACATGGTTGTCCTGAGACAGGCTCTAAAGGCTCAGGGCTTTGGACATGAGCCTGCACCCCTCAGGCTGGTGGTTCTCCTACAGTCAACTCCTTGTACCCTTCTCTACACGCGCAAGGCAAGATTCCCACAGCAGCTCGCAACGCTTGAAAACGGCACTCAGCGATGGTCCATCAAGTACGCGGTTTCCACAGGTCCGGAGCTTGCGGCGATCCCACCAACGGCCTGATTCCGACAAAGCGTGCACTGCTCATGAAACGCAGGGGCACATGAGAGCCACATTCACAGACCGGTGCCGAAAGAAGCGCTAACGTCAACCGAGCATTCAGTAACCCCCTGGCAAACCAAAGCCCTCCGGCGCACTCGCACGACGAGCATCTGCGTCAAGTTTTCAGCCTTGGCCTGACCAGCTCTGGGAATGGCAAAGAGACAGCTCGGCTTCAGTTCTGCAGTGTGCCAGAGCGCAAGCTCGCCTGAAGGAAGCTGACGAATGCACCTCCCAGCAGCGCCAATACCAAAATCCTGGTCAAGAGCTCAAAGCTCATACAATGCTTCTCGGTTGGCAAACCCGAAGAGGTTTGAATGACTCTAGCTGCCTTCTGTCCCAGGGCCGTACGCCCTGTGCATTGCTTGCAGGATCCGGACGGAAAGATCTGCTTCTAGGAACCCGGGCCTAATTTTAAAAAGGGCTTCTCAGGGCTTCATCGAGACTCGTGTTCTGTGTCGTCCCTGATCTATTTCGTGAAAATTCTTCGCATGCGCTTGCGTGAGCCCTTCAGTCTTCAGTGTCCACCCTGGAAGCGTCCTCTTGCGGCCAACGCGATCCGACAGCGTTCCAACGAAGGGCGAAAAGATCATCTGCGCGAGATTGTAGACCTGGACGACACTCTTTAGGAGGAAGCAACTGGTTGCAAATGCCGGGTGATCAAGTGCCTGTATCAAAGTGGACGGCCGAACCTATGAAAGATCTCCTCGCAAAGACCAGTACAAAGCAATCTCTGGATTGTGGTCTGGGCTCCCGGACAGTGCCCTGTAATGCCTTCGCTTGCGGGTCTTCAGACAAGGCGACAGCATACTGACGCTCGGCTCGACCATTCGCGGGCTGCTTTTCACTCTTCAAAACTATGCAATACCCATTAAATTATACAATACTATACTAAAATTGACTTTACTATGAAAAGTTCACGCCCTCCTCAAGAGGAACCGACCAACAACACCTTCCTAGAGGGGATGACCAGGGACATGAAGGAGGACAAGGCTCCGCCCTGGTTCCGAAGAGTAGCAGAATCAAAAAACACCCACAAACATGCTAGTATAGTACGGTACAGTATAGCAGCATGACACATAAGCTGGATGGGCTGCACGCTGCATAATGCAAACATAGAGGCAATGTCGAAGGCGTTTGCACCCATCTCCAAGACCTGGGCGGCAGGTGATAGTGCCGAAAAGCTTCAAAAGCCGGGACGTTCCAATTTGCCTCCAAGTCTTGCCAGGAACCACAATCATATCTTATACTATATTATACCTTACATAAGCAATATTGTACTATACAATCTTGTATCGTTGCCTGCCAACCCAGGGCTCAAGCATAGAACGGCAAGATTGGCATCAAAGCCATGGAGGTCGTCGAGTTGATAGTCCTCGGTAGGGTTGCGAGCATCACTCGAAGGAGTCTACAGGCCGAGCGGCAAGTTGGATGCTGGGAACGGTTCGAGCAATGGCTGGCGGTGTCTCTTATGATCTCAGGGAGAGTGATTGTTCCCCGGACATCGGGTTGGCTGATCACTACAACAGCAATGGCAGCGAGGAACTGTCCCTCTAGCGACGGTCTCAACTTCGTCTGGTCGAGCATCCCTTCTGTTTATGCGGAGCGCACCGCGAATTGGCCCCGAGTCTTCAATGGCAGCCAAGGAGCTCGACGACCAGGAGCGCAATCACCGAAGAGCTCACCATGATTCTTCCAGGAAAAATAGCCCCAAAAAGGGCAGGAGCGAGTACGACAAAGCAACCTGTCGGAACTCCCGAACGAGGGTCTTAGGCTGAGTGACTTGCACGCTAGCTGCTAGTTTGTGCAGGAAGTCTGGTGTTGCTGACGGCTACAAGCACAATCCTCGAAGTTCAGTTGTGAAGGTGAGCTTCGGATCGAGGGCTTTCGACCCAAATAGCTCTGCGAACGCGCGAAGTCATGAGTCCCAACTGCCGAAAGCACATGTACGACGAGCCACACACACATGCTCTGCTATCTCTCGCCGCCACATGAAAGCATGCTGACAGCACACTAAAGGTTCGTTGAGACAAACATGTCGGATCTTCCAGTATAAAGCCTTCGAGATTGCCATGAGTCTCATTGACCTCCCGTGTCGCACCAGGGAAGCGACCGAGCTCTAACACAAAGCATAGCCCGGCTCCCTCTCTTCGACTGAGCTTGCCAATGCAACCATGACCATGATCCCCCTTCCCTCCGCAAATGGCCCTCAGGTAGCTCTCGTAGGCGTTCTGTAGGACGAGCTGCTGTCGCCTTGTACATTGACTAAGTGGGGTAAGGCAACTCGGCAAACAAGGTGAAGGGGCCAAAGTACCCGTCCTGTGTACAGAAACACCACACTGAATCGCATCTGCTGACCACCACCACCCGCTCGGAACTTGAAGGGTCAACCAGAAATGCTCGATGGTGATTACTCTGCAGGTACGTTCGAACGCTCTGCGATGGTTGGATGTCAGGCGGAGCCTCTGCATTACCAACAGATCGCTCAATATCGGTGGCGAAGTAAACCATGATCGACGGCTACTACCAGCACCTCCACCGCACGTTCTAAGGAAGCGATGCCGTACTCCTATTTCTCACCTGCAGATGGTGCGTGTGCACCGTACCAGTACCTCACCAGCCCTTGCCGTAAGTCATTGCTCGCGTACACGACAGTCAAACAGTCACCATGTAGTTGGATCTTTGCAATGCTGTTTCATGTGCCCGTTTCTCATCGGGGAACCAGACGTAGAAGTTGAAATCGACATCAGAGTTCATGTTTTCTGCGGCTTGATTCCTTTGACTCTTGAGGCATTCTCCTGTGCTGACCCATGCAGGACTCATGATTTGGAGCTGCCACTAACAGCGTTGACACCTGCCGGCACGCAAGCAACTGTCATTATTCCATGCTCGATTTCCGCGAGTTGTGCCGCTTGAAACAAAAGTAACAAAGCTTCAGCATGGCAAAGGTGATACCAAGTACGTACGACTTTCCCACCTCGGAAGACATTTCTTCAGGGCAACATTTCCAAGACATGACTGCAACATCGCACAAAAACTTTCGACATGCGATCTAGCCCTACAAACTGCGACATAGGTTCCAGCGTGGGGCACATGACCTCCCCCCGGGCGACTCACCCCTCTACTAGGCTCCCGTGCGCGGGCTCAGTCTCAGTGCCATAGTCCTGCACCTCAGCCATAGGGTCGCTAAGTGGCTTTGAGAAGACTTTCTGTGGCGAAGAGTTGGGGCCCTGACCGGGTTTGGATTGTTCGAGGGGTCCGGCTTCAGCGCTTGTGTTCCGACCTACGAAGCTGCCGGGCACTCCACATGCTGGGCATGTACAAGAAAACGCACACCGCGGCTAAAAAGCATCCCAGGATCCCGCCATGATGACGGCACTTGTGTTCGTTTGGCTGAGGCGTGTGGCCAACCTCGGTAACCCAAGCGTGCACGAGTGCCGCATCTCTGGCGGGGTTAGCACACATCGAGGCTCCAGCTGACTGAGGAGTGTTTCGAAAGGGAAGCAGCGAAGATTCTGCTCACCTTGGCAGTCCTGACACTTTATTCCAGCTCTCTGCCGTCCCCCAGACATCACAGCATAATCTTTCCCCCGAGCATACACCAGCTCAACCAAGCTCCTCATATTCCATCTCGTATGGCAGCGCGAAGGAAAGAAGCCAACGGGTACCTCAGTCTCAGATACGATGCAAGAGATCCACCGATTGCACTCAAGCTTTGTCAAGCGTCGATGCTGAGAGCCCTGCGCGGCATGTCTTGAAACTGACCGAACACTGGAGAGCTCCACTGTTCTGGGCGCAGAAGTTCGTGAATCCGGAGGGAAGTTCTACTGTCAACTGCAATCAGACAGTCATGGTGGCATGATGTCATGGCGTTCCAACTCCTTCTGCAACGGAACCGGAAGCCCACTTTGACTTCGAAGCTCAGGTTCTTCTGAAACATCGCGGTAGACGGGCTAGGGTGCCGACCCATGCATTGGAGGAGTGTCATAAGCTTCGCCTCTACCTTTGCGACAGTGCTCTTAAGCCAGAGAGGGTCTGGGACCGATTTCCTGCTGGACATAGGCTTGGAAGCTCAGCCAAGTAGCAAGTCGCTGGGTCCAGTCAATCTGCGAAAGGTCCAGCGGAACCAGCAATGGGACCTTCAAAGAAGTCTGCACCAAAGCGTAGTGCCGGGGACAAGGATACCATCCCTCGGTTTGTCAAACCGACTACCTACAGCTGCAACACCGCTGCGACGCTCCACGCCGGCGACACCAGATGCCATCAGTCCATTTGAAATACCAAGTACATTTCAGTGCATACTTGCCTACAACACACCCGACATGGTGCCAAAGTAAGGCAAGCACTTCAGTTCCTGGTTAAGGTAGATATGTACGGCAACATGGAGAGGAACATACCAGGCAGAGATTTCCCGGCGTTCCACCAAGAAGTGCTGATGACGTGATTTATGATTGTGGAACCTGGTGGCATTTTTCATTCTCTTGCAGGAAGCCAGGCACCTCTCGAAGCGCTGGAGCAGCAGACCCGGCGATGCCTTGCTGTCGGACCTCGAGCGGTTGCGCACGGCAGTGTCGTTTCTCGCAAACGGACTTGCTGTTCCAACTGCCCGCAACACGAGCCAATGTTTTTGCGACATGTGTTCGGAGCATTTCTGAGTCCTTATTCATGGAGGTGCTCGCCAGTACCATGTCGATCCTGAACATGTCCTTGACATAACGGCTCCTGCAAGCCGACTAGAATGAACGGGAACGAAGAGATCGAAGTGTACGACCTGGGAGACTCCTGTAGAAAAGAGCCCAGCACATGCGACAGCTCAAGCTGTCTCACGACATAAGCGGTGCACACCGTCCTCGACGAGCAGCAGGCGGCACCCCACTCAGGGGGAGGCATGACAGCGAAAGTGAGAGACCGTGTCCGCGACACAACAAGATCGGGTCGATGCAAGAAACGCGAGTAGCAGAGAATCACCATTGGTTCAACACAGAACTCCGCCCGCTCCATGGATGCTCCCAGTCCTTTGTCACAGGCTCTATGAGACAATATGCACGTGGCTTTCCACCAAGACCACTCGTGTCCCAAGATTCAACTCGATGTCCAAAGCACCAAACTTGGAAAGTTGGCAGAACGAGCCGCAACGAACGCCCGGATGTCCTCCTACGACAAGCATTGCTATTGCTTTGCCTAACACTGCAGTCTTGTGGGCCCTCAGATTTGCTTCCTCTCATCTTTTCAACATCCTTGTGCATTCTCGAAGCAGAGCTTTCACGAACAGTGCGCATGAAGTGCCTTTAGCCGAGCCATCCTTCCCATACGCTTCTGAGTGCTTGCGCAGTCCCAGGATTCTGGATCAGAAGAGCTCAGAGGGTCCGTGCTGCAGATTCTGATGTGGTGGCTGTAGACTGATGGGAGAGCGTTCCGTACATGAACACATACACAGCATATACACGTGCGCTGGAATGACAAAAAATCGTGCATTGGCGGAGAGAGGTGCGTGCACTTTGGCTCATGGTTGTAGAATTCTTAGGGTTCGGCGTTCCGTCTGCAAGGGCCTAGAGGTAGGCTCAACGGCTGCCATCAAGCCAAGAGGACAGTGTTTCAAAGGAACTGGTAACCAGCTTACCAGATTACCGGACTGCATTGCAACTGTCTCGACTCAGGCCACAACCCATGCCACGATCACTTCCAGCATGGACTTATACATGGAATAGCTTTCATCTTTGGGCTCCAGCCTTGGACGCGGTTGGCTCTGACACTTGGCTTAACTGGCCATGCAGGAGCGCACAATGCAACTTCTTCTCCCTTGGCAGCAGAATGAACATCGGCAACGAAGGATGAAGGATGACATCGCACTTGGACGATTCAGGACGCGGCGTACAGTCAGTCCGCACGAGCGGCAAAAGCTTGAAGAGATCGAGAGAAAGGTCAAGGCCTTGGCTTGGTGAAAATACGACTAAACCGCCCGACATGTCATGTCTCACACAGCATGTATGCGTCAATCCAGATCAGTGTAAGCTGACTGCTCCAGCCGACCATCTCAATTTCCTCGAGGACATTACCATCCACCGTACCTCTAGCAGCTAGGCACGGCTGCAGGACAGAACACAGTTGCCTACTGCAACAAGATCACAGCCATAAAACGTGCTGTCAGCTCCGCATGGCTGCGACACCTCCGAAACGAACGAAGTCTGTCGCAAGGTGGGAGTCCGAGTTTGTCTCCGGCGACGTCTTTCCTCTCCGTGGACAACAGAGGCCCGCATGAAGAACAAGCAAATCCAAGGCTACTACAAAAGGGCACGCGAGGCAGGAAGGCCTTGCTTCAGCATCTCCGCATAATGCTTTGCCAAATGGAAGGTTGGCACCAACTTGCAAATGCCTCCGCGGGCTTCTGTGGTTGAAGTGCGTGACAGTTTTAAGTGGCAATTGCGCCAAAGCTCTGCTTCCACGACTCAGGGACTTTGAGGACACCTCACTGAACATCTTTGAGCCTTCGCACTCCGAGCCTTGTTGTCTCATGAGCTCCAGGAACGGCGCATGTGCCTCGTTCCGGTTCCTCGGGGCAAGCGGCCTGAGTGCCAAAGCAGACCACACCAGCGCTACGCCTGCGAAGTGCCAAGAAACCATGCCGGAATTTCTTCATGCTCCAAAGACTTCACAAAACCTGGGCTGCCAGCCAAGGCCGAATTCGTAGCGTGTCTGCCTCAACGTGGATGCTTGGCTTTGGCGAAAAGCTGCAGTTTAATCAGATGACTTTCCCGGGCTCCGGGGACAAAGAAGATCGTCCTCTACGGCGAGATGGATTCAAACGAAATGTCTCGTCGAGGCCGTGTTAGGTGGCAAATTTGAGCAAGCTGCCTGCATGGCATTGCCAATCAAAGGCAGGTCTCGCCTCAGGCTGCTACAGGTAACAGGCCCAGAGCTGCAGAAGCCCCACACATACGAGCAAGACCGGATCCGTCTACGCGCTGCAAACCCAACGTGCCCACGAAGATGGCTGAAACTGCGCTGCTCTGGATCCAGCTGATGCAGCTTTTGGAAGACTGACTTGTAGTAGCCTTGCCTCGGAATGCGGTTCAGCCCACAAACACTTTACATGACGCAGCTGTTGACAAATGTCTCACCCGACTCTGTAGGTTGATGCGAACGAAAATCTGGAAACAACACGCGAGATTGGGCTCGATGCTGTCACAATGCAAACCGCACATGGGGATAACTGCGCCGCTTGGATCCTGTACAAACCACGGCCCTGAAAAGCTCGCTGAACTCCGGGTGCCCTGCGGATCGGACTCCGGAAATGGGAAAGGCTCGCCTTCACGGGACGTCGCACTCCGCCGCGCCAGCTGCACGGCTAACAGCTACTTGTGCTGAGTCGCATGCTGGGCTTGACCAGGCAGGTGTAAGGTCGACACAGGGCTTAGAGGTAAAAAATCGGAATGAACATTCCTCCTCTTGAAGCCACGCCACCAGAAATTCTCGCGCAAGCAATGCCACCACAGTCGCAGAAGCCCCGAAAACCCGCCTACAAGATGTGGCACATATTGGACTGCTCGGATCGGCAGGCCCTGCAGGCAGTGTGGTTCGGATGCAAAAACGGAGCACCCAGACCTGGCCCTCGATGGCCACGGAAGGTGGCAATGATGCAGGAAGCGCAGCTTGGCCCTCGCAGCCCGTACTGAATTGGCGATGAGGTCCCCGCATTGCCTTGTGCTGTGCACGGCAGGTGCGCGAAGCGTTCTCCCGCAAGCGGCGCTCTTGTGGCTGCTGCAAGCGCTCTTCCTCCAGCTCACGAATCCCGCTTCTCAAGTACTGGGCATCATACATCCCGGCATGCCGGCCGATCATGAATTGATCGAAAGGCGAACTACTTGAACTATCGTTCACATTGTTTCTTGGAGATTCCCTGCGCTACTCAGTGCTTCTCGGGCAGGGTCGAAGCTTGATCCAGCCCTCTCCTTTGGCAGCCGCCGCGGCTCTCTTGCTGGGATCTGCCTTTGAGGCTCCTGCCGAAGATCGACTGTTTCGACGGCTTCCTATGAGTGTTCCGCAGGTGTATCTCACATGTATTCCGATGCAAGGATGGACAATCGTCAGCAGCTAAAATCAGCTAAAGTCGAGAACGGCTTTCCGAACGCAAAAACGCAACCTATAAGGCATCAACGGATGCTGCCGAGGCTCCCTTAGCGAAGCTTTCCAGGAATGTCAGCGCAAAGAACTTCAAGGTGGATTTGCATAAAGTATAAAGATCCCATGCAATGCCAGGAAGTCTTTGTGCGACACTCCGGCTCTTGCAACGCGTTTACGGCGAGGAAACTCTTCACATAAGTCGCCCACTGCAATTCGTTCAACTGCTGGTACTGCAAAGACATCTGTTCCGGCGGAGCATGGCAGGAACCACTGAGAGTCGCAGAGTGGCCTCAAAGCTGCGACTGATGTCGGGCCGGAGCAGCCTGGGTCTCATCAGATTGGAATGCACGGGATAACCCACGGAAGACTAGCTCAGAAAACTGGGCTATCTCTCTAAGGCCACAAACAAACCCCTGAATCCCAAGTGGCTTGTTGGACTATCTTCTGCCTTTTTCTCGGGGGTGTAGCTACTGGGAACTCACAGAGCTGTAACGAATGCTTTGAGGCGAGCTTCAGCGGAAGCAACGTTTGCAGCACGAGCAGAGGCGGTTCCGAAAGGGAGTGTTGTTTGCAAACGAGGGTTCCAAATGTCTCCCACTCACCTTAGCTTATCTTCTCATGTGCTGATTTGCTGTTGGACTCCGCGAGATCCAGCGTTTCTCTTTTCCTCCGACACAGGCCTGCACACCGGGACGGTCTGTCGATCAAGAAAGGAGAATCGGGCCGCAAGCACGTGGCCGGAGCACCTCCAACTCAACATCAATGTGTGTGTCTGCGGGGGTCTTTGGCTTATTCGATGATGTGAACACTCTTCAGCTGCTGTATACAGGGGCAAGGAAGATGCAGTGCCCTGTCTGTCAGTCACGCTGTACACATACACACAAAGCTCCTGCAAAAAGTCAACGTGTGAAGAGTTCCGTGATCATTACCTGCAGGAGCTTTGCCATATGAGCTAAATCAAAAGTCAGGCGATGACACAAAAGTTGACACTGTAAACAAAGCGCTCTCTCACACACAAACGGTTCCTGCAAGATTCCAGCGCCAGCTTTTGAACCATCCGGTATCGGAGAGAAAAGACCACCGCCTTACAAACAGTGAGGAGAGGACTCTGTGGATGAATCTGTGGGACTGGGCACTGCAGTCTATTGTACACGACATGACAAATTGAAACCACAGTCCTCGTTGTTGTGCATGCAGTGTATTCCGGCACCTCACCCAACCATAGACAGCCACCCCAGAATCGACATTGACGATTGCAGCCTGAGGCTTGCCCTGCTTACGAGTCGTAGATCATTATCTGGAGGGTGAGGTGTAACCCTATAGCTAGCTGAGCATACTGTCGATTTGCAAAAACGTATGGAAGACAAGTTGACTCGGTTTCCGGCGGAACTGCGAAAGCATTACCTGACACGCTACCAGTAGCATTACATGACATTGATGCCTTTGCTAGTAGATCACTTCCCATCCGGCTCGGAGCCCAAAAGCTCGAGCTCGTCTCGTCCGCACCGAGTTCCCTTGCAGATTGGTGGCAAAGGGCCGCAGAGCCCTAACGGCACAGGTGCTCAGAATGGAGCATACGACCAACTGACAGTGGACAAGACAAGCCTGAACAATGACCTCTTGCATCTCCCCCGATCCCTCCATGTGGGCACCAGCAAAAAAAGACATTCTGCAGCGGGATGCTGTGCGCAGTGCACTGAATGCACACACTGGCCCGGCTGCATCCGGAAGGATTGCAGAAACAGCCCACCCTTCTACAAAGGCTGGAAAATCAAGGGATCTGCTTCCTTTGCAGGAGCCCTGCTGGCTCTCTGCGGAGCTTGGCAAACTTGGTACACTGGGATCGGCCTCCTGCACAAAGCTTCAGATGCACATCAGCTGGCATGCTAGACTGGGACAGGAAGGGACCCTGCACGTGAACTTTTCGCTGCATGCGGTTTCAAGAAGCCAATCTTGGTCAAGGTCAATGCTACTCGCTTTCTGAAGTCCCGATACGGCCTGGGGCGCGTCCCACCTTATTTTCACGGAAGCACAGCTCGCTCTTTGAAGCATTCATGGCAGGAAGAACCGGGCCCCCTATATTGCAGCAACACGGACCGCCATCTTCCGTTTGGACATGTGCTCCTTCATAGGGTTCTTGCGCCGCAGTGAGATTCTCAGCTTGTTCTCGGTGCTACATTGCTGCGGCAAGTCTCTCTTTGCTTACTCTGTCAGTGCCGTCGACATGCTTGCACCGCTGGGCACGGCTGCCTGTCTTCATTCGACAGTCCCTGTTCCCTGAAGCAGAACTTGTGGAGGGCATAACTTTGGGACCAAGCCACTGGGCAGAGCCTTCTTGGCGAAGCTGAGGGCAACAGCGACCTCGAGAGCTTCCTCCGGAATCCTCGGGCAAGTTGGCTCCAACTCTTCCCATGTAGGCTCCTGAAGTCTGGCAGAGACTTTCCCTGCTGCCACCAAGGAGCTCTAAGTCGTCATCACTGTCCTCGAGCAGATCATCCACCTGCTCACCGACAAAGGCCCAGGGAGTGAATCCCTTCCTGGAGGTTGTGCAATCTAGAGGCCGCCGTAGCTCGTGAACGCAGCTGAAGATGCAAAGTGCCTACAAGACTACGACTCTTTAAAGACACATTTTCTGCTCCCACCAAAAACAGAACAGTAAACGATAAAAATTGAAATATCATTCCAAATCTTTGCGCTTATAAAAGTCTATAGGGCAGACTGCAGCTAAACCCGGGGCTGACAACAGAGCACTGCCACGAATGCACAGTCATGTGAAGAGTGCCGCATGAAAAGCTTTCGATGCAACACGAAGCTCCAGTACCGGAATTGGCCTCATCCATCTCCTCATCAGGCATCTGCGTTGACCTTAGCACGTCTTCGAAAAATGAGCGTCCAAGACATTGCAGCAATAGTCCGATACGTGCCTTTCGTGCAGTCTATCAATAGATCGTGACGAATGCCATTGCAAGAGCGCGTATGGCGGGTCGCGACTCGTCACGCGCAGCGGAATCGCCAAGCCGAATCTGCTTGCTGGCACCAAGACTGTCATCGCATAAATCACATTCAGTGTGTCTCGCCGGATGCACGGTGGCAGGGTCTCGACCCTCACTGAAAATCATCCTCTGCGAACGGTGCTCCGCGAACTGTTTGTTTTGCATGTGGGACCCGTGCTGGCGCCCGAACTGTGAGCACAGTTGGACGATAGCCGTTGAAAATTGATTGGCAAACACAGCTTCTCAAACAGCTCATTCAGTGCCAGCCTCTGCCTGAGCGTGCTTGCTGCGCACATACAAGCACTGTGTTTGTTATGATCCATCCGCAGCGCCACGGTTGGCCATCACCGATGCACTCGGTGTACTGAACATGGGCATACTAAAACTTGGCACATAAATATACACAAGTAAAGGCGACGGCGATCCTGGCATGCGCAACCTGCTTCTGTGCGGCAAGGCATACCATGTGCTTTCCCTGTGCCGTCGGGCAGGAGGCAGGAGGCACATGCCACACTCAACACACTGTTGCGCAAGCGATCGGTTGCCAATTGCGTCCGTTTCGTATTGATTCCTGGGCGAATGAAGCTGAGCTGTGGGCTCCGTCAGCGTAGACTGCGTAGATGGCGAACGCTTGTGGCCAGCTATAGCCTGACATTCACAAGCTGCGCTTTGTCGTTGCAGCAGGGGGGACGACCGGAGCATGCCCCTCTTTACTAGTTAAGCTGTATTGGCTATGTAGCTATGTGCACTGTACGTTCTGAACGTGCCTTTCGAGGCCAAGTTGGCACCGGCGCCATGGATCTCTCTAGCTCCTGACGAGAGCACAGAGCTTCCGCCTTTCCGAGGCTCTGGCCCCGATTTCCCTACCTGCTGCGTGTCTTACGCAATCCTAGTCTCTTGGTATAGGCTCTGAATGGCTCTGATAGGCATCACCAAGCCTTGCCTGCTACAACTGCGTCTGCGACACAGCAACAAGTGTTCGCTATTCTCGCAACCACAACTCAACAGGATCGCAAAGCGTGCTGCTCCTCAAGGACCATCTTGTAATGTGCGAGAACTTTCTCGGATCCACCCCTCTTGATGCGTCCACGGAGAGCTGATGCCTGCTTGGGGCACAAGTCTTCAACACACCAGCTTGTTGCAAGGCAGCTTTGTTTGCTAGTCAGCGAAGCCGACTTGTAACTCAAGAGGCCAGAGCCAAACAGCATGAGCTGGCTACGAACATGGGTACGTCCGAACTTGCGAGCATGAATCTTCGGTCAGAAACGTCTGGACAAACTCAACTTGCCAAGTTCGTGGCGAGGCCGGCCAAGCTAAAGCAATCACAATGCTTGGGAGATTTTTCCAAGCCCCCAGACTTAAACAAGCTGCTCATGTCTACCAAGCCTGAGGATCTGATCTAAGATTGGGGGTGGCGAATCCCTGCCTGTCGACGAATCTCCTTGTGCGGATCTTCAGGGGGAGGCAAGAGGGGAGCACTGCGAGGATCGTAGTCGTCACCTTGGTGCAGCGACAGTGCAGTATCTTCCATGGCGGTCTCGGGTCTTTCCTGGTCAAGGAGACCCCAAGCTGCCTGCCCTTCTTGCCAACACCTGACAAGTCCGAAATTCTACATTCATTTAACAACCGATGCCTTAGGAACAACCCTCTTCCACTGGCGCCATGTGACTGTCTGGATTATAGTCCCGCCAAACTCCTCGTCGATCTTGCTTTGGCAACTGGGTGACCAGAGATGGTCCCACGGCCTCTGCTTCACGAGTGCTTTCCTGTCACTGCTAGGGTCATGGTTAAACCCCTTCGGCCTCGACCCTGTGGGTTTCCATGCACAGTGGCTTGCCACACTGGGCGTGTACTGACGCCCAAGGAAACCACTCCATGGCTCGGAGAAGGAGGGACCACCGTGCCAGGTGTGACCCCCGGATTTGAGCCTGGTAGAATTGCAAGACATGGCATGCGGCAGGCGTACTACCGCCTCTATGAGGCGGCTGTCTCATGCTGTTCAAACTGATTTCTCTGCAGCCTGGCAAACCAAGGTCATAGCAAAAGTGCCAGAAACGATGCGGCGAGAAGAAAGCCGAGCCTGGCTCTGCAGTGAGCTTCAGAAAGGCAGGGGACTTACGACACGGCATCCCCTGCAAACGAGCTTTTCCTTAGAACACACGGAGCGGGTGCCCCTCCTCCTGAGAGTTCCGTTCCAATGGGGTTCGGAGTGATTGAGGGCGGGCTGAAGTGACAATCGACCTTGTGGGACATTGAACAACCTGCTAAGCTCCCCTGTCGTCATTGAAGCACATGTTCCGCTTCCATCAGCTCTTTCCGGCGGAACATTACTAGTATTACTGTGGCTTCCCCCGGCGACGACTGTTACTGTTATGGCTATCACATTTTTTGCAATGATTACTAAAATTACAAGTATGCTGCGCATTTCTACTACTTCTACAACTCTCATTCTCAACATTGTCATTACGATGTCAACCACGACGATCATTACTATCGCTATGAGAATGGTTATTACGATGTTCGATACGAGTATTACTACTATTACTATTGCCGATTGTTAGCACTATACCATTCTTGTCATTATTTCCAGTGCTGCAACTTTTACAAATAGAACATTACTACGCTGATTATTGTTACGTTGTTTATTGCCATTAACCGTATGGCTATTGCTACTATGATTCTTATTACTACGACTATCACTCCTCCTCTTACGATTGATACGACTGTTGCTATGGTTACAACTATTACTACTGCCACTAATTATGACTATTATGAAATCGATGACTATTGTTGCCAGTATTTCTTTTCTTACTATTACTACCGTTTCTACGATTTCCGATAATCAAGATTATTACGGCTTTTACGATAACTACCCTGATAAGACAAGCCTCTGCTTCAGTCGGGCTCCTGTGGTACAGTCCGTTGGTGATACGCTGCCGGGAGAAACTCCGAGGCAGCAGCCGAAAGTTCATGCCAAGCCCTAGATTTACAATCATAGTAACATTAGTCATGGTGATAATCAGTGATAAGCATACCAAACATCAGAATGGACTATTGACGAAAGGAATAATGGCAATACTACCAACAATAATCATCATCATAGCGACGGTTATACTAATGGTATCAGTGTTAGTATCAATAATAACAGTCTGCATGGGTTCTCTACCACCCAAATCTTGAACTTTGGGAGGCCTCGCTCACTTTTTAATGAAGATCAATCGTTTTTATGCGCCAACTCTTCTGACCAGTCAAAGGCATCAAATCTCACGGAGCTAAATTCAGAAGCCCTCAACCTGCACGTGTGCCTTAACATAGCACTTACTTTCAACTCCCGATGCCATTGGAAAAACTGTCTTGCCTCCCCATCATGGGCCGATAAGTGCCTAGACGTAAATCCAGTCAAGCGGCTCTCGCACGCCTGCCATCTTTCACTGCCCAGCCACCCAGCCTAGCAGGACTTGCTTACGAATCTATGCGGCATGTTTTGAGACGACTGCTGTACCAGTGGTGTCCAAAGACGTTTGCGGCATGAACCAGAGCAACGAGCAAGCAGGCGTCAGCCATCTGCACACTGAGGTCAGGACTGGAGAGTATTGGAGAACAAGAGGGAGCTAAGGGCAACATCCCCACCTGCTCATAATGATTCTTTCGAAGCTGAGCGGCGGCGAAAAATTAATATCGAACAAAGCTTGTCGAGCTCACTGCTCCCAACGGCGAAATCTCAGCGTTCACGTCCAGCTAAACCCACAACCCTAAACCCTGGTTGCGCAACGACTTTTTACTCGCTTGAGCTCGGGGGCTCCAAGGTAGCAGGCCGTGAGCCATTGCCAAGAAGCCACTTCCTAAGCTCTGTAGGGTTTAGGGTTTAAGGGGCCCAAGCCGAAACCCGAAACCCGATCTAGGCTCTTATCAAGAACCAGGGGCACGTCTCTGCCAGTGACATGGAAATAGGAATGCGACCACTCTTGCGAGAGTGTTCGTCCTACCCTCAACCCTGCCCCTACCCACGAAATAAGATGATTTTACAGCAACCTGAGCATCCACATTACCGCGCTGCTACGAACCCTGGAGAAGTTTCTGGCTCAGGGAACTCTGGGAACTCTGGGCACCGGGCAGCCGTCGCACGGCTTCTTCGACGCTTTGGGCTCCGAGGGCCCAGTGGCCCAGCATGCCGAGCAGTCCCGCCAAGGACACGGCGAAGAGGCCTGGAGTGAAAGGCAACTAGATGAGCTCCTTCCAGGACTCCTTCAACATGAGTTTGTCCATGTCTGTTGAAGAAAAAAGGGCAGGAGTACGAGTGTCACCCTGAATCGAAGCCGTAGCATTCTGATGCCACTGCACAGACTCCGAAGCTTGCATGATTTCAAACGTCTAGACTAGAATCTAGACCTCTCCACCTGGCACAGCAAAGAGGTACACGATCTCGCCCTTCGTCAGGAAATCTGTCGCGCGTGGTGCCCTTGTTGGTGTAGGCACGCCCGTCACAGGAGGCTTGCCAGCTTGTGGCGACGGTGAAGACACCTGGCGCGAAAAAGCATGGCGGACAATGCACGCCAACCGCACCAACTGGTGTTGGTGAAACTCACTTGAAGTTCGACTTGGGAGGTACCTCCGGCGCCAGCACCCGTGTGAGCTGGCGCGCCGAGCGGCGGTAGGAAACGGCACCCAACACCTTGCAAAACCACTGAGTTGTGCCTGAACCCACAGAGGCCTGGAGCTGCAAAGCTACTTGCAGCTTGGGTGCCGTGCCGGCCATGACCGACAGCAACACCGCTGCCGGAGCTGCCACCGCGCCAAGCGGGTTTGCCGCTGTGTTTCCAGTCTGTCAGAAGAAGAGCTGATACTCTCATCATGATACACTCTCCAACATTCTCCCCCCGTCTCGTGAAGGTTTGTTTTCCCAGACATGTCACGTGTGCTAATAGATGCGGACGGAGCCAGCATGCAAACTAGAGAGGTGATTGACTCTTGGACGCTTGGCCCTAGGCCTGCGGTTGAATGGCGGCCCTGAGAGAATCGTCCACCACCGTGAGCAAGTTCCTTATCCTCGCGGGCAAAGACCCTTTGTCTGTCCTTCCCATGCTACGTGCATGTTCTGCAGCCGAAGAAGATGAATGTCTTCCTAAAGCCTATACCTGCGCCCTGCGACGAACCTGACATCATGCGGCAAGCAAGCCCTTCAGAGATCACGCATCCGGTAAAGACGCCAAAGATCACAGGTCGTCACAGCGGTGTGAAGAGGTCAATCCTTTCACTCGCCGCCGCTGGCTCGGACGGAAGCCGTTCATCTGGCATGACCGCTAAAGTTGTAACATGCTGGTGAAATTTGTAGAAGGTTTTGGCGGCTTGTTCTCTTGCATACTGGCGAGACAACCTAGGCTAGTGCATGGCAAGTGTTCGCTCATGTTTGGAGCCTGGTACTCGGCGGCATCACTTGCTTTGCTGCGGTTAGGCACAGACCGCCTTTCTAGGCAACATCAGGTCTGAAGCCTGAGAAGCTTGAGCGGCTGTGCATCCCTGCAACAGCTGCCGCGGCATCCGAAAAGGCAAGGCGATCGCGCAACTTTTTGCCTCTGGAAGACTTGTAATACTGTACACTAGGCAAGGGAAAGTCTGCACATTCACAGTGATGGGAAAGCCATAGAAATCTAATGATTGCGTCTAAGAATAGGACTTCCCTTTTCCAGAAACATGTTTGTCCAAAACGTCCGAACCCAGGGGCTGAGGAACCTTCTCTCATATCTCCGGCTCTGATCGGTGCAATGCCTGGTTGTGGATGCGGCATCACGCTCTGCTTGTGAAGCTTGCCACTCTACGGGCGGCTGTGAAGCTAGCTGCAGTCTGTCTGACTGCAGGCATGTCCCGGACCCTTGTACTCTGCACATTTGTCTGTCCGAGCCTGGAAATCAAAAGGAGAAGGCACCTGACAGCCGCATGTCTGTAAGCACAGCAGACCTGGGCTGTCTGGCTGATGACTCGTGGTATGACTGTCCTTGCTCGAGCAAGGCAAAAGTCAAGAGTATCGCTTCAAACCACAAGCGCCTTCGGCACGCTTGCTGGGCGACCTCCTTACCAACAAAAGTCGAGCTCAGCAGACAGCTACAGGTGTCAGAGTTGTGCCGCGCTGACCTTTACAGCTCCGAGAAGACTCGGCTGAGGATGCATGATACCATCATATCTGCATCCGGGAATGTCGGGCCTCCTCTCCTACAGAGCTCGCCGGTGCGTAGCTCTGTTTCGGCCTCTATGGAAACAACTGCAACACTCCTCATGTAACCAAGAATATACTGCTGTGTCAGCTGTCAGCAGTGAGCATTGAAAGGTGACATGGTTTCATGCACGCTCTTCCTAGGGAGGGTCTTCCGAATGTGCAAGAAGCTTAGCTTGTCTGAGGAGTGCATCTGCCAAAGATGTGCAGACCCGCCGGATCAAAACGAGAAGCTCGCTCCGAGAAGCTCGCAACTGGTGGACCTTCTCCAGATCCCCAGCAGATTTGACGAGGCTCTCTCTTCCGACGAGGTGCCCAGATGAGCTGTGGTTTGAACCACACCAGGACTTGAATCAGGACTGGAGACGTTTAACACTGGCTTCGGAGCCTAGCACGCCTGCCTTCGGCTTATTCGGTTGGCGGCGGTTGTGTTGCAAAAACAGGGCCATAGCGCACTCAACCGGCTGTAAATACTTACAGGCCATGCACTCTGTGGATTGAAGTGGTTTCAGGCAATATTCTTGTGCAAAAACACCGTACACGCCGATACTGAGGTCCAGGGATTGCCGGTTCGCTTTTCATTGACGAGTCTCAGTACAAGTCACAAGTCTAGTTTCATTCGCGGAGTGTCCCGCATGTGGCATGTACCTGTGATTGTCGCTACCGGCTAAAATGGTGCTTCCAGCTTTGGGGCGATCGATGTGATGTTTTGATTATCGAGTCAAGTTCGGGCAGTTGGGTTCTTCGGTTGTCAATAGCATGCAGACAGTTCGGAGACAGCTCTTCAGGACACACCCATCCATTGTGCAGCAGTACTGAGTGATATCTACCCTGTGTCTTTCAATAAGCGAACACATGTCCGGATGCGGCAGGCAAGACTCTCAAGAACCGTCGTTAACGAGCTTCAACAACGCCCTGGCTTGCGATATGCTGAGAATCTCAAAACCCGAAGCTTGCCAAGATGAGAAATTGTCTGCTGCGCCGTCGCATGGCACATGCTCGGTGCTAGGCCAAGGACTTCACAATGGCCTGAGCCTTCATTCATCCTACATGCAATCACGGGCACATTAAGGCCCTGTACTTGCATGCAGGGCTTGTGCAAGACTTCTGCACTTGCCCTTGTGCGGCAGGAGTCTTGCTGCAGCAGAGCACGCTTCACCAGCCTTTCACATCAAAAATAATCGCCATGTTGTACCAACCTTTCCACGTCTGCTGCAGACAGTCAGGACATGATGAAAGCGAGGCAGAGCTTACCATACTTAAGGACAGCTGCAACACTCGGCCTGGTACCATTTTCAAGATCTAGTAGGCGTTTGCAGAAGAGACCGGAAATCCAGAGATGCAACTACATATTCAGCTACTGTTAGTAACTCAGTCTTCTGGCCGCATCTACGAGGTAGCCAATATCGTGGATTTGAGGAGCAGTTGACACCACCATCGGCATCAGAAGTACCTGCGGAATTGTGGAATATCATCAGGGAAACACTGGCAGCAGGCCGGCAACGTGCGAAAACTATCTCGGGAGCTACTGAGGCTTCTTCTGCAACGGCTCGCAGCATGCTGACTTCAAGAGAAAGTGGATGATCAATGTGAATTAAGACCTTCATCACGGCGGCTGCCCAAGCGGCGCTTGACAACAGAAGACCATCTCGGCATAACTCGGAACTCCCTTCTTGGGGGTACCTTTGCTTAGGCACAATCCGAACCGTGTTCTGATGAGTCACCCCAAACCGTGTGCTTTGCGCATCCTTGGTTGCCAAGCATCCCCTTGAGTTGCCACTGCGTGATCAAGGCACAGCGATGCAAAGCACTTCAGCTATTGCAAGTCCTGCCGGCCGGTCCCAACTGCCAAGGTGAAGCCCGAGTTCAAAAAAGGCATCAGTTCTTCTCGTGAGCCCCTCGACTTCCACAGAAGGAACAGGAAGCAGAAAGCAGAAGACCTGACCACGAACGACCAGTGGCAACATACGACCTCGGGCTTCCTCATCGCAGCGGTCGGTGGCCGAGCTCAACTTTGATGTCGTCCACGTCAAAACTGGCTATAAGCTAGCAGCCTTCCACAGATGCACCAGCTTCAAGCACTTTATAGCTCCGCCTGCGAGACATTGCTGAACGTTCGATTCCAAGAAAGGCTGCAGCCAAAACGTCACCCGTCACGGGTCACAGATGGAGAGAAGATGTGGAAAATGCCGCGCAGGGCGACCAGGCCCAACCGCCTCAGGCTGTCATGGCACACGAAACTCAACTGACAGCTCCAAAACATTGGACTGGCGAGTCGAGTGTGGACTTTGATGCTAGCTAGCTCTCCCACGCTGAAACTCTGGCGACCTCGTTCAGGGTGTCTGTCACTGTCTGTCGGATGCCGATACGAAGATGCACACATCAGCAGTGAGTGCGAGGCAACTACGATGCAAGCAGGATGGCTCACAAGCAAGCACGGAGGTTCCTCATCCTCATGAGAAAATTTGGTTTGCACACCAGACTTGAAGACCGTCTGACAAGTGGCTACAATGTATGCGGCTACAAAGCGCATATCGAGTAGCGTCAACTAGACCCAGCATGGAAATGACAGTAACAAGAGAGACGCTACTTCTTGTTTGGCTACACACTCTGGGAGCCAAGCCTCAGTACAGACTGAGACGGCCCAACAAAGTGGACGACGCCTCCTGGCGGAAGCTTTGCACTTCGCTTAAATACTCGCTGCCAACACTCCTGGCTGCACCAGCCTAGCTTCCAAACAAGCCCAGACAATCAGCGCAGACACGCATCATGGAAGTCCACGAGCCCCAAGTGACTGAAATCTACTGCAAAATCTGCAAACACGCTGGATGCAGAAGACCCACATTGGTCTGCTCTGCTGACAGTTTGTTCCCTGCCAACCTTCTGACGAGCAGGCATTGCAGTTCTCGTTCTCAAGATGCACGCCTCGCAGCGCACTCTCGACGGAATCTGCACGAGCTCGTTAAGGTCAGTTGTGACAGACTGCACTTGTGAAAAGTGGGCCTTCCGCTCTGGAATGGGAATGGCTCCCGGAGGCAGCTGGATGCGAGGACCCCGAGGGACCTGGCGGGAATAGTCGATCTGGTTGTGGAACGACGTGTAGGGGAGACCGTTTTTAAACGAAGTGCTCGCAAGGGTAGCCCAGTGCGTAACCAAGAGAAGGAACACCGACAAGGCATGTTCGGCAATACCTTTGGACCGCCAGAGAAGGCATGTGCCTCAACGGTCTTGGAGCGGCGGACTCGCGCGACCCAACAGCTTGGAACCTGCACACTGCACTCAGTGCTTCCAGCACCTTTACTGTTCGAAGTTGTCTTCGCTTCAGTCGGATGTTGCCAGGCTTGGCCTCTGGGAAGGGTGGCTGTGGCGGCTCCCTGACATGCACCGCCGCACCTGCCGAAGCATGTAAAGAGATTTCACAGCTTCCTCAAGTCGCTACAGTGTGAAAGCCTGCTAATTTCAGCCAATCCTTCAAGCTTGCTCATGTTCGTGGGCGTCAGGGCTTCCGATCGCATAACTTGAAGCCTCTCAGAAGATGCCGAACACGGCTCGGTGCGAGCCGTGTCATGACCAAACACTCGCGGCCTAGCCTAGGCTTGCCAGTGGCGATGACTGCGGCGACACAGCAAAAAAGCCGCCTCGGGCGGCCTCAGCACTCAGAAGCAACGGACATCGGACGTTGCAACTTGAAAACTCAGGAGCCACTGCTTAATGTGTGAACGACACGAAACACCACGAAAGCGCATCTGTTAGCTCCCCCAGAGCCTGCATTAAGCTACGTGCTAGAGGACGTCTGATCACGTTTACAGCACCTCCAATTCAGCCAAACATTCGAAAGCACAACCCGGCATCTCAATATGGGCCGCTGGCCCCCTGGTCCTTTGGCACTTCCAAATGGTCTATACACCTCATTTGATGGCATCAGCTAAAAAAGCACTGCGAAGCCTTTGACACATCGATCAGAGCAGTGACCCCAAATGCAGCCGAAGCACGCCCCCGTTGCGCCGACAACCGAAGAGAGACTCGGAAGCAGAGAGTCAATTGTACTGTACTTTTTGTTAGCTTTTCACCACGACCGCACAAGAAGGCAACCATGAATCCATCCTGACACGCGGCTGTACTAGAATGCTGGGTTACGGCACACATGGAACAGCTGCAAACAGCAAGACACCACAAGACACCATGTCCCCATTCGAATTAAGTCTCTTGCAACTCCACGGTCTGGAGCACAAACGTGACCTTTGGCTCTTCAGCGGTCACCAAAACAAACATTAGCCATTAGCCAACACCGACAAGTGAGAGCCTAACACCACAGCTCAGCATGAACTGCCGCAAACTTGTTGTGAGGCTGCGGCTGAAGCTCCATCCATGCTTGCTCGCAAAGAAATGTACAAGGCGAACTAAAGGTGCTTCGGACCTCTTGGCAACCGCCATTAAACGTGACCATGTGCGACCGATCTTCTTCGGAAATGGCAGGCGATTCCAGCAGAACGAAAATTTCATCTTACTGTTCCGGGAAACGATTGAAATGCCCACCACGATGGATCAACAACAAAAGCTTCCAACAACCACTGTTCTTGCACAGGCGTCGCATGGCCCAGTGCCCACTGTTCGTGCCCAGTTTTGTATTGAAAATTTTCTGATTGCCAACCACATGTCAGGCTGTGGCGACTGTTGAAACAACTCGGCCACACGGAATGTCCGGCCAGCTGAGCAAACTGGCTTTTATCAAATCCATTGGCGGGCTTCGAAGGCAGCGGCTGCTGCGCTCAGTCCCTCCCTAGCGAACCTACGAATCATCGACCAAAAACAAACAACAAGACAGCGGTGAAACATGGAGGCTACGTGTCATCGATAACTGCGGCCTGTAGACTTTGCGTGGGTTTCAGCAGCAAATCCGCAACGGACATTTTTCAAGAACCGTTCCCTCGCTGCTGTGCACACTAAAGCCCAAGTCCATTGCTTGACACCATGGTCGACGGAAACGGTCTCTCGCCTTCTCCGCATCGTCATCGAGGCTCGAGGCCATGGATCCGAGCTGGAGATCACAGGAGGAATGCGCCAGCCGGATTGGAATGGACACTTGGCAAGACAGCCCACATCGCGGCGCTTTTCCTGATGATTTCTCACCTCCGAAGAAGCGAAGCATTGGAGAGGTCGTCGACAAACACGCACACACGCACAGTCCAAAGCTTGAAAGAGCTGCGTCCCTCAATCCTTGTCGCTTTTTGTGAAACTCCACGCCTTCGAAGCCGTCTGAACCGCAAGTGCAGCTTTACTGTTAGGTCTGCAGATTTCATGCTTCCCAATCCGAAGTGCAAGCGAAATGTCGAAGATTCTGCACTTTTGAAGAACGGAAACTTTTGATCCAAACCATACAGAGCGAAAATTTAAAAAAAAAATGTGAATAGATGCCTGCTTTCAATAGAAGCTGCGTCTTCCAACCTCTCCGCTTTTCAAAAATGCAAACTCCACGTCTTTGAAGCAGCCGAAACCGTAAACCTTGAACTCCAAACCGAAACCGCACAGCACAAAGCGAAAAAGTTAACAAAAAGAACATGAACTGACGTTTAAGGGGTCAAAAGCGAATGGGACGGGTGAGGCTGGTCCCCTCCCCCCCCGGGGTTTAACCCAGGTTTGAACCTGGGTTTGAACCTGGGTTCCCTCCCCCCGGGGGGGGGGAACAACAACAACAACAACAACCCAGGGAACCCAGGTTTGAAACTTGGGTTTAACCTGGGTTTGAACCTGGGTTTGAACCTGGGTTAAACCTGGGTTCGAACCTGGGTTCAACCCCGGGTTAAACCCAGGTTTAAACCCAGGTTATAACCCAGGTTTGAACCCAGGTTTGAAACCCAGGTTCTAACCCAGGTTTGGAACCCGGGTTTAATGAACCCAGGTTTAACCCAGGTTAAAACCCAGGTTAAACCCAGGTTCCAAAGTTCCAAACCCAGGTTTGAAACCCAGGTTCTAACCCAGATTTGGAACCTGGGTTCAAAAACCCAGGTTCAAAAACCCAGGTTTAAACCCAGGTTATAACCCAGGTTTGAACCCAGGTTTGAAACCCAGGTTCTAACCCAGGTTTGGAACCCAAGTTTAAAGCACCCAGGTTTAACCCTAGGGTTGGTTTGAAGAAAGGCTTAAAGGAGGCTGAGGAAGAGACCTGAAGGAGGACCTTCTTCGACACGAAAGGAGACGCCCACACGAAATCGCTAAAGGGGGGTTAAAGGCGAATAAAACAAGCAGAAACATGAAAATTCAGAGACACACAAAGGCCGCACAAAATCGTTCAGCGGGGTCCGCTCAGAAAAGCTCAATGGGGGGGGCTGCGCCCCCTCCCAATCCCCCCGCTTTTTTGCAAATTGCAAACTCCCAGCGCCTTTGAAACCCTCCTTTTTGCAAAAAACTCCCCGCGCCTTTGACGCCTAAACCGTGAACCTTCAACTCCAAATCCAAACCAACAAAGCGAAAAATTAACAAACAGAACGTGAACAGACGCCTTCTTCAACACAAAAGCAGATGCCACACGAAATCGCTTGAGAGGGTCAAAAACAAATAAAATAGAAGCAGAAACATGAAAATTCAGAGACAGCGTCTGTTCTTCAAAAACTCAAATCCAGGTTGCAAACCAGATTTTAATCCACACTTGGATTGAAACCCAGGTTCACAAAACCCAGGTTTCAACCCAGGTTCAACCTTGGTTCCAACCCAAGTTCCAACCCAGGTTCCAACCCAGGTTTAAAACCAGGTTCCAACCCAGGTTGAACCCAGGTTAGAACCCAGGTTGAACCTGACGTTCAACCCAGGTTCAAACCTGGGTTCGAACCTGGGTTCCGAACCTAGGTTCAAACCTGGGTTTGAACAACTCCGTCTTCAAAATTGAAAATGTTTTGAATCCTCAAAGACGCCTGCGGAGTATAGCGCAATCACGATGTGAAACTCATGAGTGCATGAAATACGATAAAGTAAATCAAGATAAAATGCATGGGGTTTCCTAGGAGGCAAAATAATAAACACCCCGCCTACGAAGCTTCATTGAGCTCGCGGGTTGAAGTCTTCGGCATAATCTAGTTTGCCTCACCCCGTACGAAACAACAGCTTGCTTAGTTCACGATAGCACTCGACTCACAGGCTACTTTTCATGAGCACTGCCCCAAAAGGTCGTTGGCTCGATACGTTGTTCGACTACGTAGAACTGTACATCTACGACTAGGTTACACCGTCTCTGAGGGCGTGCGTCGCCCACGAGACGATAGCTTGACTCACCCAAGCGTAGGCGCATGTGGCATCAGTGCAGCTCGCAGCTGACACGCCACGTTGAAGCATGATTCCTAAGGGATCAGCACAAGGATTGAGATGCCTAATTGCATCGAGTGGCTCGTGAGCCTACTCCTTCGGACTCGCAGCTGCTCCACAGCTGCCAAAGTAGTTCGTACGTGAATCGAGATTGACAGCAAAATGCTGTTTCGAAGTCCTGTCATGCTTTGCTCAAACACAAGACTATGTACAATCGTCGTCGCCAGCAGCCTTTGTACAAGAATCCAACCGATCAGTGCACTGCCCGAAGCAGCGCACTCAAGGATTGGCGCATCAAGAGCATTATAACAAGTCAGCCACCGTAGCAAGCTTTGCATGGCTTAAAGCCTCGTCGCACTGCCTCTCCACGTGTAAGGCGCTCAAGGGCTTTGGCGTTATGCAAGTTGCCGCAACTCCGGCGGCCATGGTACGCATAACCACGCGACTTGGTCACCCAAACGGTCTGCTGATCAAGCTCATCTCTGATACGCTGGTCAAGTACAGATGCATATGTGACTGCTGGGTTCGGTGCTTTCGGCTGCACCGGCGCTTTTGGCTGCACCGCAGGTCCATTGGATGATCGCGCTGTCGGGTCGGGAGCATCATGGTCATCAGCAGCTCGGCCGCTGCTCTGTCCAAGCACACTCGCACTGCACGGCCCGGCACTACTCTTAGGGCTGGCCAAGGCGCAAGGATTAGGGTTCTCGGCAGGTTTCGGGACTACACTATCAACCGAAACTTTGGCTCCCTCGACCGTCACATTGACGCACACACCCGGCATCACCTGCGGCGCGCTGCCATCGCTGCTCGCGGCTGCCTCACTTGCTTTCTCACGCAACCTTTCTGGCCTGTTTCCACGGCACAAGAAGATACCACACAGCACTGCAATGATAACGCATTGGCTCACGATAAAACTCGGCATGGGATGCTCTGCAAGGAAATCTGCAATCAAGAAAATCGCATACAGCAACTGTTCAAGAAAATTCCAAAACATCTCCCCGTAACCGTGCTCGCCAGTCCCCTGGCTCAAGGCGTCATCGCGATGCGTATTGGGCTCATCATCGGCACTGGCGACAGAATCTGCTTGCAACGCCAATGCAAGGATCTGAAGCACAAGCTGTGGGTTGACTGCTCCTCGCTTCACAATGCGACTCACATGATGTCGCGTCCTGTGATCAAGCAAATGGGCGTTCCCAACCAAGGCATAGCCGCAATCCTTGTCACGAACATTCAACCGTGCAAGGATGAACTCAACTCTCTCCGGCTTTAGCGGCTTCGTGGGAAGGTCACCAACATTCTCCGCGGTTCCAACCGGTGAAATGTCCAGCATCTTTTCCTGAGTCATCTGCTGAAGCCACAACAGCTTTCCGTCGATGTGGCGAGTCCGTCCGACTCCTTGGCGATTGCCAAGAGACCGCGCTGCTGCATTGTCGCACAAGCATGTCAGCGCAATATGCAGTTCCGGACACAGGTGTATGATGCAATTCTTAAGGAGGATAGCAGTTGCCGAACCAGCCACAAGGGAGTTGTACTCAGCCTCACATGAAGAAAGACTGATCACCTTCTGTGTTTGGCTGCTCGAATGAAGCAGCTGCCCGTCCCAAAGAATGCAACATGCAGATACTGACTTCCTCGTCTTCTTATCCCCGGACCAGTCACTGTCGGAGAACATTTCGAGCGTGGAAGTTTTCTGTTCAGACACACGATTGCAAATGAGTCCTTGCCCAAGCTGGGGTTTTGCCAAACCAAGCACATGTGACTTATGGCAATTCACATAGGCAGTCAGATGCCTCAGTAACTTCCAGCAGCCTTCGGTAGGCTTGTGGGCATGTGTGGATAAAAATCGAATCCCAAATTGACACGCCAACAGGTCTGAAGCAAGATACATCAAGATGCCAAGTGCTGAGCGATACTTCGAT
This sequence comes from Symbiodinium sp. CCMP2592, assembly GCA_905221615.1. Classification (NCBI taxonomy): domain Eukaryota; class Dinophyceae; order Suessiales; family Symbiodiniaceae; genus Symbiodinium; species Symbiodinium sp. CCMP2592. Next base: position 385,961 of record CAJNDT010005875.1, on the reverse strand, counting down.
GCAAACTCTGAGTTCAGCTCACGGTCCGACGACAAGTCGGTGGGCAGGCCTCCAGTCGGGAACGGGGCCGCCTTGTACCGCTCCTTGGCACCATCAAGTCCAGTGATTTTCAAGAGTTTCTTTCAAAAACCTGATGTTTCGCAAAGGTCGAGTGATATCAGATATCACGTATCAAAGCGATGCCAATCATATAATAATCAATCCATCTCGGAATATGGCAAGATCAATCAGTAAAAGATATATTGTATCAGAGATCCTCACAATGTAAGTTAAATGAGGATTCACAGAACTCTCGCGCCACACTCTTTTTATTCGCACGGTGATCAAGGGTGAATTCTGATTCAGGAGCCCCCACAGCTCCGGCCAAACCGATGATCAAGCATCTCGGGTTTGGCAAGCTGAGATTTCCAAGATCAAGGGAGCAGCGTCCTGAATGCCCCCCCGTCCGCATTGGGTGGGAGGGTGGGAAAGAAAAATTTCTTGCCTCTCTCTTTGAGCAGACTCGCGGGAAAGCCAAAGGTATCCGATCTGCTTATTCAAAGACAATGAAAGTTCTCATGCAAGAAATGTTCTTCAAAACTCACATGCAAAACACGGCAGCTCTGCTGCCTGTCAGGTTTTTAAAAGAAAGAAAAGTCTGCAAGCAGAAAATGTTCTTCTTTCAAAAACCTGATGTTTCGCAAAGGTCGAGTGATATCAGATATCACGTATCAAAGCGATGCCAATCATATAAAAATCAATCCATCTCGGAATATGGCAAGATCAATCAGTAAAAGATATATTGTATCAGAGATCCTCACAATGTAAGTTAAATGAGGATTCACAGAACTCTCGCGCCACACTCTTTTTATTCGCACGGTGATCAAGGGTGAATTCTGATTCAGGAGCCCCCACAGCTCCGGCCAAACCGATGATCAAGCATCTCGGGTTTGGCAAGCTGAGATTTCCAAGATCAAGGGAGCAGCGTCCTGAATGCCCCCGACATCACGCGAACCCCTGATGAAGGAATCTCTGGTTTGAGCTTTCATCATGGATGAAAGCTTCCACGACCTTGGCGCCTACCAAGCTGAGGATGCTGTGCCCCTCACCTCGTGAAGGGGGATCGGCTATGTTGGAAAAGGAAGGCACTCTCTCGTACCAAGCGATACAAGTCGCCTCAGCTTCGATCACTGCAAGATAATGGGCGAGGCGATACATCGACTCGCTCTGGCTCAAACCTTTGATGGCTGAGGTGCGTGCGGCCTCGTTGTCAAGCCAAAAGATGACTCTTCTGTTGCACAAGCTGTTTTGGAGCATGCGACGCAGAGTGACCAAAGCGTAGAGCTCGATCTCGCATATGAGTTGCGATCCCACATCCAGCTTCCAGCGTTCCAAGAGCTTAGCGGGTACACAACCGGCAAAAACCCTGGCACTATCATCTAGCGTGTCAAGAACAACCGCACCTATTCCCGCCCAAGGATCTTCCCAAGCTCCATCCGTCCAAACATGAATGGGCGGTCGAGGGTCAAAGATGCGAAGGACTCTAGGTGGAGTGGTGCTCAAGACAGCCTGCGTAGTTTTGCAGAAGCGCTTTATTTCGGCAGCCGTTTGGCGCTTCCCCCTTACCAAGGAGAGCAGGAAGTGGCACGCTGGCTTCAAGGATCGGCCTGCAAAGAAACCTGAGGCATAGTTCAAGAGTCCAAGGAGAACTTGCGCCTCATGCCTGCCCAGGGCTCCCTTGTCAAAGATGCTGCCCAGCATTTCGGAAATGCGCTTGACACGGCCTTCCTTGTTTGCCAGCACGGCAGCACCTTCATGCAAACGACTGATGTCCAGCTGCATTCCGAGGACTGTGAAGGCCTCCTCGTACGGTTGACCCTTTACCCCGGTCTGGGCGAAGCGCCACCCCAGCAATTCTAGGAATTCGGAAGTTAAACCATCAAGCTCGTGGGCCCCATCTCTCAACGTGAAGAGAGGGTAATCGTCGAAGTAGTTGGCTGAAGGGATCTTCAGCACTTTGGCCAGCAGGAAATGCAAGCTTCTAGCTACTCTTACAAATCCATACACCGACGATGTCAAGCCGAACATCAGTGCGTTCGCAATAAAGAATTGCGGTTCGCCATTTTCATTGGGATGGCAGATGACGGCGATGTCACGGTGTTGCGGGAGTACCCCTAGTTGTTTATAAGCTTTTGAGAGGTCTAGGGTCCGACCCACCCACTTCCTCGCAGCGATACCTAGGCGCTCTGAACGTTCCTTTTCGGCCTGGGAGATCAGCAGAGCCAGACCCGCAACGAAGTCGGCCCCTTGAAGTTCCAGCTTAATCAAGGAAGTGAAAGCCTCATTGACCTGCGAAGCATGCCCATCATCTATGGGTCGAATCTTCTTCTCAAGGCCTTGCTCAAGAACGAACCTGGGAATGATGCCCCAATCCGAATGGCCGAAAATTTCAGTGACCTGGGCTTCGGTGTAGGGTCCCTCTATGAAGTTATCGGTAACCTCGGAGTTAGAGGCCTCCTGAAGAAGCGAAATCTCTTCAGGGGTCGCACGGTTCGGTTTTGACAAGGCAGCACGACGGCGCAAAGAGGCAGTGGCCCTGAGTTCTGATTCGGACATGGAAGCCATGGCCACCTTGGTCTTAAAGCATTCAGGTTTTTCCGAAGTTCCTACCAAAGGCACCCCTTTCTTCATCAGATCCACTACCCCCATGTCGTCAAAGCCATGATTTCTCAAGAGAGACTCCCACAAGCAAATCCTTTTTCCTTTGACCACCTTCTCGAACCAAGGCGGGAAGGAGGCATGAAGTTTTGTCTCTTCCTCTTCAAGGGATTTGGCAAGGAGCTTCACCTTAAGGAGCTCAAGCTTCCTAAGCTGATTAGCTTTGGCAGAGTCATGCGCCATGCAAAAGTTGACGGCTTCCCACACAGGTGGGTCAACTGCGATCGCCTTGTCCACAGGATGCTGCAACGTTCGGGCTTTCGAGACATGCTGATCCATATCGAGCCAATGGCCTACCTTGACAGGTTTCAAGTTCTTTGGATCCGAAGTCTGACCCCCACTATCCCCCTCAACGTGGGTCAGGAGGATCTTGCAAGACTTATCTGGCTTGAAGCGAGGAGTTTCCCAGGTGACCTTGTGAAACTCCGGAATGAGCGGGGCATGCCGCCTGCTTTGCTTGGCTGCTGCAGCCATGGCCTTTGCATGGAAGTCATCGGGCGCCGTGAGGACCCGGCCCGACTGTGATGCTAGAGACGAGACACAGTCTGCCATGCGTGTGCAGAGCAAAGGCGGATAGCACGCACTGAGGCGGGAGTGCGACCACCATGGAGCATGCTCATGATCTTTGCTGCACTTGCTGTCCGTCTTGTAAGGAGTGTACGGTGCCTGTGACGGGCGAGCCGTGAAAGGATCGCACCTGGGTACCTGAGTCATCCTGTATCCAAATGCCACCATCAGAAAAGGAGGAAATTGCCACAATCAAGTTGGGCACTGCTGCGTTCCGCGGATCACGATGAACCTCACTAGTAACGTTCTTTGTGAGAACAAAGGCAGCATAACGGTGGTGCGGGTCCACGGAGTGAAGAAAAGCGTTGATCACACGCATGGACTCGGGGAATGCAAAACAAGTGGACCGCGGTGCGGTGAGGCCCTCCTGGTGCACAGTGCCTCCAAAGAAAGCGGTGCCAGGTTCCGCACTGCCTGTGATCTTATGAGGCCGAGTCTTAGGAAGCAAGTCGAAAAGAATCTGAACTGAAGCGCGATCGAAAGAACCGCGTGCGATGCACTCTGTGGCAAAGGCTTCGGCTGATGAAGGGATGTTGGCTGGGATCAGGTCGGAGTCAGCCACGGCCCTCAGCTCAGGCATCACACTCAAAGAGAGACGGGCGAAGAAAGCAGCGAAATCCGAAGGGTAAGCCGCCGTGGCGGCCGATTTCCAAGCGCCATCCTGAAAGCCGCAGGCGCGATCTGCATGTGTATGCGGGCACCGCAAGAGCGGGCCCACGTAGTCCCCGTCATCATTGAAACATGGCATCTGTATCCCAAAGTTCAACGCCCCGGGCAAATTGGATAACAAGCGGGTGGGCTTGCATGACAGAGCCCCGAAAAGGCATTGATGCAATGCCCAGCAACTGACATCGCCACCAGCGCAAATCTGACGAACCTCATCAAAAGACCAAATAGAAGCAGGCCTCTCACCAGACGGCACACGGCCCAGATCTTCAGGGTGCTCAAGAATGAAGTACAATCCCTGCTGCCTCTGTAAACGGATGGCCTCAAAAGATTGTTGCACGAAGAAATTTGCCAGCTCAACTTTTGTGCGATCTGAATCACGCAACCAAGGAAAACCCAGCAGATGGACATGTGAACGAAGTGGGCGTGGGCCAAATGCCCCCGCAAAACGGTGTCTAGCCCGCGAAAAAGTGGAACAAGGCGGGCTCAAAATAAAGATATCATAGGCTCCAGACGAAATGTCCTTGAAGAGACGCTCCCAAAGCCTGTGCGACGATAAATCCTGTTCAGGACCTCGCAGCAGATCAAACTCATGCAAAATTAAATCCAGTCCCCGCGACGTGCAGAGCTGCTGTAGGTGTGATCTGATATCTCCTTCCCGTGCCGACCCAGCGAAAAGATACAGCACGGTGAGTTTGGAACGTCAGTTGGCGACTTGCGCCCCGGTCGGTGCTGCCGCCTTTGCTGCCAAGCTCTGGAAATGCTGCCACATCGGATGGGACTGCATGCACCCTCGGACACGGCATACATGAACTCGACCGCAGCTGCCATCACAACCCTGAGCATTATATGGAAAACAAATCTGACGTCCATCCGGCGTGTGTGTCCAGAGCGCATGATCACTCTTGCCCTTGCCACCGCCGAGGCCCTTGCCATCGCCCTTGGATTCATCGCGGTTGGCCTTGCCCCCCTTGCCGTTCTTGCCCTTTCCATGGCCACGCCCTTTGCCTGTTCGCTGCCACTTGGCCGGGCTCTCGGACCAATCATTGTCCCACTGTCGGAACCGTCGCTGTGGCCACAAAGGATCTGGCCGCGGTGGGGGTGCAACCTGCTGAAGGGCAATGGGCGATGTAAAATACTGCTCCTTGAGCTGAGCATCGGACGTCACCTCCGCGAGTGTATCCTTCAAAGGCCGATTGCCCTGTACAGCCCGTTTGATTGCCTCCTTTCGCAACTCAAACTCGAAATTCAGCAAAACTGACCAAGGTGGCCGCAATGGTACATGTTCGGTCTGATTGCCCTTGCCGCCTGCCATCGGCACCTTCATAAGGTAAACCTTGTCAGACAGCAGAAATGCAACATACTGATTCCAGCACTCGGGGTCCATGCCTCGCAAGAGCTCGCGGTTGCGATATTTGGTCGCCAAGAAGCACCACAGGTTGCACTCAACACGCATCACCGTGCGCAATTCCTCAGTGCCCTGAGGCAATGATCCCTTGACCTTCGTCCGCACGATGCGAACATGGCCTGAAGAATCGACTGCAGTCTGGATCCCCTGAGTCTTCACAGTCTTGCGTGATGTGACCTCGGACAGCGGCGAAGCCGTCGGCTCATGAGCCTCAAGCTCCTCCATTTTGCAAGAGATGTAATCCTCGGAAGGCTCATGTGCATCTTCAAGCCTGCCGTGGGTCGCCTCGAAGGCGGCTCTCATCGCACTCCGATCTGTCTGTGTGACGGGCCTTGAAACCCCCAACACGCGCGCTTCCGCGCGAAGCTCCTGCTCTTTCGCGGCAAATTGTTGACATGCCTCCCAAGCACCAATCACTGCTGAGATCCCAGCACGCTTATCAAGAGTAGAAGGCTCCAAGGCGAAATCGTTCTTCAAGGCATCTCGAATCCCTGCCCGGGTGTCCTCATAAGACTGAAACCGCCTCACAGTCTTGAAAGACTGTGTGAGTTTGTACTGCAATCCAAGCGGGACTCCAGCTTCCTGAAGGATGTGTGCAAGTTCGGCATCGACTTCAGTGGACAAGAACTTCGAAGCCGCTTCCTCACTCACTCCAGCTGGCAAATCCATGTCTGGAACTCACTGCAAGCTACCTCCGAACACACTGTGTGAAGAAATGCCACTGTGTCTGAAGAGTCTGATCGACTCACCTCAATTTGCACAACGTAATGACAAGAAAGTCAAGTCAAAGCACTCCACCTGATACTGACGTGACTGCGGCTCTTCTCAATCTGATGCAATGTCCCAATCTGACACTCACGGGACGTGGCACAACCGAAGTACTTCCTGCATTGACTCACGGGACAAGCCACTGATTCGACAAAAATTTTCACACCCCCCATGTGTCACGGCTCCAGTGCATCTGAGGATGCGGACTCACTGCTGACCGCCCCTTGCTCCTGTAGCCGGGGCCTGCATAACTTACAGATTGCATCGGCAGAATCCTGTGTGATGCTGTACAAAGGGATGGTCTCCAAGCAACGCTCCTGCCTTACAGCACAAGTGCGTGACATGTGAAGACGTCTGTGCCCACTACGACTCACAACTACAAAGTATGGCGCATCTGCATCTTCCGGGGAAGGCGCCGGCTGGTCCTTCGGTGGCTCGGCCACCGCTTGCTGATGGCTTCCAGGGTCAACTGCTATTGCCGGAAACTTTCCTTGAAGACTCCAGCACAAGTTGAGTGCACACCACACCATGACATTGTGGCGTGCAACAGCCCCGTTAGAAACTCCATGTTGCTCCGCAAACGCCTTTAAGCGAAGAAGCAGCTCCTCCTCGATGTAGCCGGGCTGGTTCTTCCCAGTCAGGAGTGTTTCGCACACCTCAGCCTGAACTTGCTGTATAATTTGTCTGGCCGTCAGCACATAAGCGGTTGACCCCTGCCGGGCAGCCGCCCACCGTCCGAGAAAGTCGCGCCTCTTTTCGTCGATCCCAATTGCTGCCGCCAAGGATGGAAGGAAATGCCTCGGCGAGTGCCCGGACCAGAAGAGCGCCAGCTCCTTCGGAACCAGCTTCGTTGTCTTGCTCAGACCCCAGACTCCATCTTTCTTCCCCGGGACCGGCAGCTCCAGGATCACACGTCGCACAAGGTTGGCGACGCCCTCTGCTCCAACGTACTCCCTCGACTTGACTTCCCACGACTCACCAATGTCTGGACACAAGAAATCCCGAGCAAACTTGAAATCCTCGCTCATCAAGAGTTTGCATGAATGCGCAATCCAGTCGTAGCCAGAAAGGCTTATGCTCCTCACAAGGTATCCATGCAGCTGCCCGATCCGTTTTCCAGGTCCAGAGGTCTTGGTCCGGGAGAGAACAAATTTCATTCCAAGCTGTGACAGCCTAACACTCGAAGGATCGATCCCCTGTATATCGTCACATCGCAGCGTTCCCCAACACATAAGCAAGAAAATGAAGCATCCGAACCGCAGCCCAGGGGGTGTCCCGACCTTCACCAGCTCAGCCGAGAGCACCATTGCCACCGTAACGAGCTCCGCCTGCTTGACCGGCTCGGCACCTGTCTCCAATTGCATCGTCCATGCCTTCACAGACTCCACAAGTAAAGGATCCTCCGACAGCCTATCAGCAAGGCCTCTGCCCAACCAGCTCCAGCAAACAGAGGCTTGACAAGATACTCTGCGGAACAGTCTTCCCCATCGGCCTGATCTGATGCCTCTCATCGAAGTACTGCAGCAACAGCGATGCGTCTCCTGGCCAAGGTTTCCCGGTCGCCTGAATCATCCACTCGCGCACCGGCTCCCACGTGCGAGCCCGATTCTTCAAGGTCTTGCCGCGCCTGCTACCGAAAGCCCAAAGCCAGGCCGACTCCGCGTCAGCCAGCGACCCAATTCTCTCAGATGCTGGCAGAGCCGCCTCCTGGATGTAGCCCGCGAGCTTGAGACCCCAGCGGCGCCTGCACAAGTCCTCTGCTTCCACACGCGCCCCTGTTCCAGCTTTGCGAACCTTTAACTTCTTCTCAAGAGCAGCCAAACCCAGCACAGGATCAGAAGCCAATAGCCCCTCATACAAATCGGCAGCCGTCACACTGGGCCCACGACGGATATAAGGCCCCCGTCGGACATTCTGCCCGATCTCGCGAACAGTCCTTTCCACTGTCCCCTGATGATGCACGCACCACTTATGCACTGATTCTGTAAGCGCCACACGATCCTCAATCTTAAGAACATCACTCATCGAATCATCCACGATTGCCTGTACATCCTCAAGCGTAACTGCAGCCAAGCAAAAGTTTCCAATATGAAAGAAGACCTTCGAAACACGCTCGCAGAATACAGGGTTGATTTCTCGAAGCTGCTGCCACTCCGAGCCCATTGCCGGAATTCACTCATGGTGAGCCATAGCGCCGGAGGTCCCCTACGCCCACCCACTCACAAAAGAACTTGAGTCGTAACTTTGCCGTGCAAGGATCTCATTCACACTGTACAGTGATCAAGCACTCAATCTAAAATCAAGCCGAGGTAAAATCAAGCTCACGCGAAATCGTCAATCACATGTCCGCAAGGATTCAAGCGTTCATATTCGTACTGTTTTTCCCCCCCACCCCCCCTCAAGGCTCTCGAACACACTTTTGGTAGGACCCAAGCAGCGTGGATAAGCTGCAGCGTCTCACGGCTGCGATGACACGAGGCACTGGGCCGCCTCTCATTGTCTCGCCAGCGCATGCTTCAGGGCTCCTCGCCGCTGCGCACATGCATGCCCGGCTCCATGACTCGGCAATGCAATGGCAGCCCTTTCGCGATAACATGGGATTGCCGCCTCCATGGACGCGGCAAGATGTCAGCGAAAATGATGTGATCAATGAATCCATCGGCGGTGGCACACCCATGATTATCCACCGCTCACGGAGGCAACCGCCCTTTTAGTAGCGGTTTTTGACGACAGCTCCGCTGCTTGCAGAAACAAATTTGGTCATGAAGACCCACAACCTCACCTTTACATCTGCTTTAGCTGCACTTTTTAACTGGCAGTGTAGAAGATCGCAGGCGAAAGCCGCAGCACCTCTACATCTGCCTTGGCCGTTGCACAGTGTAGAGGATCGCAGGCAAAAGCCGCAGCACCTCTACATCTGCCTTGGCCTTGGCCGTTGCACAGTGTAGAGGATTGCAGGCAAAGGCCGCAGCACTCTACATCTGCCTTGGCCGGCACAGGATAGGCGTCTGGCGGGGAGGCGAGGGGAACTTCGCGTCTCCCGTCATTTCTTTCCCGTCTTCGATACCGAGGACCCTTACCTTGTCACGCTGGACATGGACTCCTCCTGTAATCTCTCTCTCTACAGGCTCAAGGAATGCCGCAGACAAGGAGCTGAACCACCGGAACGACGCCTTTGAAGAGCCGCACCTATGCGGCATCCTTGGTAGAGCCGAGGTTGGGAACCGAGTTACTGAAATGACAGTGGATAGCCACGACGTGAAGTGGGCGGTAGCCTCGCTCCCCGGCTGCTTCTATCTGGCACATATCGCCACAGATCACACCACGCAGGAGTTCATGCGCTTCCTTCGTTACCGTTTGAGTGTGCTGGTTGGCGGTGCAGCTGAAGTGACCTCCTTCCGCTTCGGCGATGCTAACAGCTGCAAACACTAGCTTTGGCAGCCACTGGCTTGACAGGCATACAGGACAGGCGGTTGTGCAACGGGCAGTCAGCGCCGGCGAAGGCGTCAAGGAGGATCTACCTTTGCGGATGAGCTCTACAGCACGGGCTGTACCCATGTCTTCAAGCCGATATTGTGGAAGGAGGACATGACAAAGTTGCTGAGGGTGCTGGATGCTTCTCCCACTCAACACCGCCCTACCTTACAGAGCTACTGGGGAGGCCACCCCCCGCAGACCCCAAACCATACCCATGTTTCGGACCCAAAACCAGGGACACATTCCAGCTCAATTCAACTCATGGCAAACAAGACAATAAGTGCCCGGTCTCTTGCAGGTGCTTCCAGGGCTTTGTGCGGAACTGCGGAGCTGCGCGGCTGCCAAAGTCATTCCCCCTGCACGTACTCACACACCTTGCCGCGCTTACTCAATCACTCAGCTGTCCGAGGTTCCGAAAATTGAATTGGAAACTGAGACGCACAGATCGTAACGTGCTAGACGCCCCTCAATGTGGACGGAAAGAAGAAAGTGCGTCCGTCAGGGCCCTCGAAAGCAAGAAGACCGACTCCAAGAAACTTCTATATAACACTCTACACATTGAACGGCCACTGAACGGCCGCGTGCACGTTATGTTTGCACTGCGGGCGTCTGCAGAGAGCTGCTTCAAATCTCACATATGTTAACAATCGCAAAGTTAGTGGCACTCCCTGACTTGCACATTCACTCGCACGCTCACCCAACCACGTCTTGACTCCCGAATCCACACATGCGCTCACTCCAACCGCGCATCTCCCGCAGTCCCTTGCGGAATCCTTCCCATTGTGTGAAGACAACGATCTCTTGGTAGCATTTTGGGTGAAAACCGCTCAGAAACACGTCTGATGCTTTCACTTCCGGCTTGCACAAGCCTCGGAGCCACATAAACAGTCTCTTGGTATGATTACTGGGTGAAGACCACACAACAGCACCTCTGATGATTTCACTTGCGGTTTGTAAGCTTCGGAGCCCACCAGAAAGGTCCTTGGTCTCATTTCTTGGGTGAAGACCACACAGAAACATGTCTGATGCTTTCACTTCCGGTTTAAAAAGCTTCGGAGCTCAAAACATGGTCTCTGGGTTCCAGGTTGGGTGAAACACAAGAGCACGTCTGATGCTTTCACTTCCAGTTCGCAAGCTCCCAACAGGTTTCATGGCTAACACGTCTGATGCTTTCACTTCCGGTTTACTTGCCGAGCCCGAGCCCACAACTGCATTATTTTACGGTCCTTGCTTTGCTTGAAATCGTTTTGTTCCACAGTTTCAGCCTCTGTGATCGCGAAACCTGAGTTTTACAGTTAAGCACATTACGTTTGGGTTTGGCCTGCGGGGTCGGCCGGAAACGCGGCGCCATTGCTGCAGGACCACCGACTTACAAAGACAGCTAGAAACTGTGCTGGGCAAATCCAACCAAAGGAGGCAGCTCTCCGAGGGAGGTCTATTGCCGCTTTGGCCCGCCAGTGTTTGGCGCCAACGAGAGCGAATTGGGCAGGATAAGCCAAGCACGTATGTACCAAAGCTGAGGCGGTCCTCTACACAGACTGACCCGAAGAGTGAGCGCCTCGAAAGTCCGCGTTGTGTCCTGGTGTAACATTCGCCGACTCTCTTGCCCGTTGTCCTCCATTGCAGCCGGAAGTGTGAAAAGTCTACGACACGCTTGAGAGAGACAGCTCTCCAAGAGTGCGACAGGCTGGTCATCATCGTAGCACCGAAGGCGCACGTTTTGGAGGATTCCGCACATCCAAGGATACCTAATTGCGGTGATGTGTCTAATAAGAAGGCCATCTGGACTGGCCAGCAGTCCGGCAATGCCCATATCGCCGGTGTCATATCCGACAAATGCCAGCGAATGACCATAACGCACCTCAAGCATGTTATGAATGCGCGTCGCATTCTGTAAAGAGCTCCGTTCTATTCTACGCCTTCTGCTCTGGCGCAATGCGCATTTTCCACAAAAAAAAAATCTATTATCGGAGAAGCCGATTTCTCCATAAACAACACTATGGGCAGCATTCGTGACCCTGCTGCGAAATGTCTCATCGATGCTCCTGCTGGCTCATTGACGCAATGCACAGAAGCAGTTTAGGATCAACTCCAGGTGTGGTCTGCGCTTATCTGTCTTGATGCCGTGTTGGAGCAAAACGTGTGTTGGACTGCTTAGCAAGACTCATTTCAGTCGTGCGCATCGCCAACCAATCTTTTGGCGGATGCGCCTCACATGGCTCCGTCCACTGCTCGGGTTCCGGGATGCTGAATGATTGAGGTGGACTTGGATCATGTGCCGTTCACCACATAGCGGCAAGCTTGGACAAAATTACTGCGACCCGGCCGGACACCAGGCCGGGACACACGTAGCGCCTCTCCGTCGATTGCGACGCATATTCATTCCATCTGAAGTATGGTTTGGGACTGAGCAACCCAAGTCCCGCCAATGCAGATATGGGCGCCGTGCACCGGATGGTTGATGAGGGTGCATGATTCTCGGCTTTCATCTCGCTCGATTTCCTTCTTCCAAATTCCTGTTCGAGTTCTTCTGCAGTCACAGAAATGAATTAGGCGTTCATTGACCTCTAGTGTGTGCCGGCACCACGGGAGCGGACATCTGCCTAGTTGACAAAGCAGATTCACTATGAAGGGAGGATGTACATCAAAAATCTCTAGTTGGCCAACCCCAAATCGCGATTGCTGCCCGCATGATGGAAGGCTTTCATCATGGGCTTCTCCCTGCACGGCGCGGCGATTTCGATCCACAGATGTTCTCCTACCCCGGCCACTGTAAAGGCACGTTTCGCTTCTGCTGGGATTGCGGGCGCAGCCCGCTCTTCCCCTCCAGTCTGCTGGACTTTTGCACGCCGCATTGTGTCGTCTCCGCACGGCTGCCACCACCCGGAGTTGGGAGCTCAGTGCCGTTGTTGTGTTCTGGCTACGCGGCCCTCGGAAAATGGACTTCTACTTCCCTGTCCGCCTGTGGCGCTATGCCCACTTCGATGCACGGGACTGTCGGGCCCAACCAACCGCGGTATCGTCTCGGGCACACGTGGGGACAAGACGAGTGGCGTGCAGCGGCCCATGCCTTCATCGAGCAGGGCGGACTTGGCCCTGGCATCCAGCTCACTTTCATTTCCAATGAGCTTATGCCGCACCTTCATGAGCCAGACCTAGACACTCTCCAGTACGGCTTTCACCGCCTCAAAACCTTGTATGATGCGGGCCAGTTTCAATTGCTGTGCCTTCTGCGAGAATCCCACATTCCACGAAGTGGCAACGACATGCAGCGCAAGCTTGATGAATGGCCTCCTGCCTGGGAGCGAGGCCCTTTGACCTTGGACTCATTGGATGCTCAAGGTCCAACCTTTCGACATACGTCGACGGGTCTCTCCACTGCCGATGGCCTTGGACTTTGGACTTGTGGACTTTTTGGCGTGCACGATCGGGACACAACAGGACCTCGGGGCCGACCGTTGTTCGACGGAACTAGAACGGCGGCCGGAGCCTTGACTTGGGCTCCACTGACGGTCTTGGGCAACTTTGGGCGACGGCCCTCTGTTGTCGTGGAACGATCGCTGAGGACCCGTAGCAAGTGCTGAACGGCCAACCCCGGCAAAGCCTGGGCACCGCAGCTAGCTCCGCCCTCTCTAATTAAGTATCTTGTTTCACCGCTGTTTTTGTTGTTTTGATCGTTTGTTCGTTTGTAGGGACCGAGTGCTACAGCCGTAGTCGACGAGGCCCGCATAAGCCAAAACAAATAAGCCTTCTCGCTTGCGAGACAGCATTTTATTTCCCAAACGATTTTCTGATTTGCAGTGCTGCGGTATGTGCCATGTGCAATTTCTGTCGTGCACTTTTGTGTGATTGCGCCACTTTGCACAACATGTTTGCTGATGCGAATCCTTGTTCTCTGTAGCATTTGGGCTGTGTGCAGCCGTGAGAACAATTTTGTTGAGCCTGGAGGCCACAGAGGTCCTTAACAGGACTCCCTCGACGTTGCTCTTAGAGCCCGTGCACGCCCCCTCCACTGGGAGGGCCGCAGATGGACGAGGTGGGTTCTGCTTTCGGCACTGCCTTCAGCGCATGTAGCTACGAGGCTCGCTTCCAAGGGGGTGTGTCTGCTTAGCCTCTCATCATGTCACATGACAGTGCTATTGATGACGCAGACAAGACCGCTTGTTGTTGCACGCACGCACCAGTGGCATCGTGGATACTTTACCTCGGCTCCTGGGAGTCTGGGATTATGTCGTGCATTTTCGGCAATGGTGCTTTAGAGCATCCTGTCTTGCGGCAACCTTGCCCTCCTGCATTAGAGGATTCTGTTACCCCGGCCCCCGAGGACGTGCCGTGCATACGTGTCAGGTCTGCCCCGTGCACACTCTTCGAGAAATCCTTTTCTGCGAGGGCTGATATCTCTACCCAAGATGAGGACGATCACCTTTGGGTCCTAGCGGTCAACAAGTGGTGTTGCATCTTTAGCTTAGCCCAGAGTGATCCTGGACAGGTTGGTGAACAGGCTGCTCAGTGCTTGATTGCAGAGGGTGAGTCGGCCAGGGACGAGTTGATCCGGGATGTCTTTGGCATTAAATCCCCTAGGACTGCCACTAAGCGTGCCAACTCTTTGCTTAGGTGCTTGAGGTGGCATCTTAGAGAAAGGAGAGCTGCCTGGCCTTGGGACTGCGATTCATTTACCGACTTCGTCAAATCCCTTGGTGTTGCTGCAAGTGCAGTGACAGGTCTCTTCGAAGCCATGAACTTTGCACATCATGTTATGGGCATGCCGTTTTGCAAAGAGATCCTTGAGGACCGCAGGTTGCAAGGCCGTGCTAAGAGACTCGAGGGCGACCGGGCAGAGGTGAAACAGCAGGATCCTCTCAGTGTGGAGTGTGTTGCCAAACTGGAGAAGCTTGTGGCCAGCAACACTTTGTGTGATGCAGACACTTATGTGCTGGGAGGGATTGTCTTCTGCCTGTATAGCCGCTCGAGGTGGTCCGATCTTAGAAATCTGCTGTGCATATGGGTGGACTTTGAGAGTGAGGACCATCTATCTGGCTTTGTAGAAGCCAGGACCCGTGATCACAAGACCAGCAATACAGCACAGACAAAGAGGCGTGCGATGCCTCTGGTAGCCCCGTTTCCCGGGGTTACCGATGCAAACTGGGTGGGAGCCTGGTGGAATGCCGGGCTTCGGCTGGGTGTGCAGTGGGACGCAGATTCCTTTGGGCCTCTGGTTCGTGCCCCGGATGCCGAGGGTCAGCTGTGCAAGAGACGGTGCACTTCAAGCGAAGCCGGTGATATGTTGTGCAACGCCTTGGATCTGGATGGAGACCAGAGGCGTACGTCGCATGTCTTGAAGGGTACGACTTTGGCTTGGGTCGGCAAGCGTGGTTTTGGAGAGAGGGATGGCCTACTTCTTGGTCACCATGCTCCGGGCTCAGGCTCGTTGGCGTGCTACAGCCGAGAGTTGTTGAGCGCGCCCCTTCGCGCCTACAGGGCTATGCTTGCGGAAATCAGGACGAATGTCTTCAGGCCAGATAGTACCCGTTCGGGATGGCTCACAAAGGAGACTCTTCTACCCACGATCGGGGAATTTGCGAGTGTTCAACTTGGAAGCTCAGGCGGTGCCTTTGGCCTTGGAGCACAGCTAGAGCAAGAGCCAGTTGAAGAGGAGCATCCGACTGAGGTGCCAGGAGAGCTTGAGCATTATTACGCGAACAATTTGCCTCCAGATTTACCGGAATCCTCACAGGCAAGCGAGCGTGATCGTGATGATGGCTCCTGGCATCATGTGGGGCAGCCGCTACACAATGATGGGGAGCAGGAGCCTGGATCTGGGAGTGAAGTGCTTTTTCCTGAATTGTTTGGGGATGCTGCCCGTGAGACGGAGCTGGAGGGCTGTGACTCGAGTTCGTCTGATTCGTCATCGAGCTCTTGTTCTTCCAATGCCAGTGAAACGGAGGAGCAAACTATCACAGCGAGTGGGGTATGCCAACCGTTTGAGATCAAGGAGCCATGCTGGCAACACGTCAAGTTGAAGATGCTACATCGCCCTCAAGGAGGGCAGGCGGCTTGCAAGACGAAGTGTGGAAGGCGCACTGCCAACGTGTACAGGTGGCTAGATGGATCCTACTTCAAGTGGCCCAGGTGTGCAGTTTGTTGGAAGGTGAGTTGCTAGATTCCACTCGAGCCCTCAATGAGCGGCTTGAAGAGCTTATGAACCGTACTGACGGCGCGTAAAATTCCTCAGTGTGTAGTTGGAGTGCCTTTTGCTGCATGCAGCTTTGGTGTGTATGTGGAGAGTGCTCTTGTGCTGAATGCAGTAGATGTCATTTTGTGATTGCGTATGCGCATCCCAGGGAATGCCCTTGGTAGGGAGTTCATATGTCACGCGTGTGCGCTGCGGCTGAGGTGACATTCGTCAGGCATGCAACATCATATGCTTTGTGTTTGACTTGGAACGGTCACTCTCATGCTGGGTAGTTCCTTGACAGGTTTGTGTGTCGATGTGACAGAGTGTGTTACGTATAGGTCGCTAGTGTGTGCTCCTTAGTTGGCATGGCTGCACTTTCGCTCTTGACCTCTACAGTGGCTGCCCTCGACAAGCAGTGTGAGCGAGCAGGCTTATCAGCTCCGTGGGTTGATGCCTTGAAAGCTGCAGGAGTCACGACCCTAGGGAAGCTCAGTTATGCTGTGACGCTTCCGGGGAACCAGCCTTCGAGTGATGACATGGATGCTTTCATCGTAGCCCTCCGGCCGGGGGCCAGCATCACCTTAGGAGACAGCTCCGCTTTGAAACAGCTCATCTTTGAGGCTCAGACTATGACAGTGGCTGAGCTGAGATCGTCCATGCAGGCTACGGACGAGGTGCCAAGGAAACTGCCGGCGTCAGAGCGCTCCATGCGCATTGAAGCTCAGAAGCGGCGTCTATCCGGACTGCCATTGGAAGGCCCGCTTGCCGTCGCCCATTGTGTGTATGACAAGATAGCAACCATGCGCGAGAATGATGAGCTAAAGTATCTGGCCCCCAATGAATGCATCACTCGGGACGCGGAGCTTTGCTCCGAAAAGCCTCCTAAGGCCTTGCAGCTAGATGCAATAAGACGGGATTGGTTGTGAAAGACGAGGAGACGACAGCTGCCATTACGCTTGATAGCGACTTGGCCCTGTATCAGGCGATGATGAGGCGCGCCTTAGCTATGGACTTAGTGGGCCTCGCATCCTATGCATGTGTGCAAAGATGGAACGAGCGTCTCTTCCGTATCATGAGCCAAGACCCGCCTCCTGAATTTCAGCGTGTTTCCCGTGCGCAAGTGCTACGGGCCGACCGACAGTGCTTCTTGGAGCTTGCTCGTGTGTGCAATGGCAACTTGAAACCAGGTCCCGACGGTTCCCTTCCCCTCGATAAGGAGTTTAAGAAGCTTGAGTTTAACACAACTGTGATGTACTTCTTGCTGCCTGTGAAGGGCCGTGGCAACGGAGGGGGCAAAGCTGATAAGGAGGGTAAGGGTCGTAAGCGCACAAAGACCACAAATGACGATGAGAGCCCGCGACCCGATTCCCGAAGTTCTCAAGGGAATGCACTCGAGAACGCCAGATAACAAGCCGATCTGTTTCAACTTCAACTTGGGCAAGTGCAAGGCCGGAGCGAAATGCAAGTTCAAGCATGTGTGCTGCAAGCCTGGGTGTTACAAGCCGCATCCCATGTGCGAGCATGACTCCGCTACGAGCTCAGAGTGACAGGGGACGTGCGCGGGCGATGTGATTGCATGTGCAGTGCCCGAGTGTCAGGGATCGTCCGTGCACTTAGCGAAGCCGGTTAAGGATCATGTGCCGCGTGATCGTGATAGAAAGTTCTGTATTGAAATTTTTGCTAGGCGTGCCAGCTTGTGTGGTTGTCTTCGAACGGTGTTACCAAGCTCTTTTGCGATTGGCAGAGGGTGCTGCTAGCGGTCAACGGGTTGATAGCGCTTTAATTTACGATGTTGTTTTGTAAAACTAGGTTAGTTTTACTTCTTCCGATTGAGTTGGAAAGAAAATTTGCAAAGTGATTTTATCTTGCGAGCAACCTTGAACACTTCTTGCGTGCAGCCCGAACATGTGAATGCTGGTGTACACCGCCGCGAGGACATGCTCAAGGGAGCAAGTGAAAACAGCATGCAACATGGGCATGGGCAGAATTTTTTGTCTATCGTGTTGCATTATTCCCATCGTCATTCCACACTTTTCGTAGTCTTTTAGGGACCTCGGCCTTGTGCCTCATGAGTGACACCACCTCTGTGGGTCCCAGCGCCGTGCTGTCAGAGGACCTCCGCTTGCTGCGAGAGGACTTGCAGGATCAGATTGCTGCCTTGCAATTCAGGGTCACAGTTTTGGAGTACCGCTTGCGCCCGTCTTATCTGCCATCGGCCTCAAACAGTCCTGCCAGTGCCAATACTTCCACTTCTGATTTGCTTCTTGTGGATCTCGGGGATATCACATTTAGCCCTCGGCCCTGCGCCGTGCTGCTTAATTTTCCTTCCTTTCGTGAGCGAGGGGCCCTTCTGCAGTCAGCTGCTTTTGTGCTAGATCCGGCCCGCACGTCCTTCTACCGCATTGCCCTGCGTGACCCCGCCCTGCAATATCGTCATGTCTGACTCCACCACAGGTGCGCCCCCGCGCATGCCTCCAGCTGGACTTCCCTCTGATACGCCCGGCCGCACGCCGGCGGCAGCCCACTCAGTGCCTGATGCCATTCTGTGCGTTACTTCGGATAATAAGGGGGTTGCGGGTTTACCTTCGGACCAACTTGACCTTAACGACTCTGCCGGCAGACCAACTTGTGCCAGGGGTTGCAGTTACACCTGTACCATCAGCCGAGCCGATGAGTAGCTCCGGATCCGTGCAGAATCTTCTAGATCCTTCAGAACAGCTTGTGCCGTCGAACGAGCAACCGCTCGGTGGTGTAGTCAGTGGAGAGGCCCCAGAGTCCCGACCCGAGTTTCCACCACTCCCCCCTGCGGTTGCTAGTGGTGTAGACCTACAATTTCCTTGTGGTTTAGGCCTGGCAGGCACTTCGAGACAATCCGAGCCTCTAAATGTGGATCCCTCACCAGACTTGGAGCCGGATGGCTGGGAAGAGCAAGAAGGATGTGACGCTTCTGCAGAATGGAAGCATTACAGGGAAGTAGCTGAAACCGAGGAAGGATTTTTGAGTGAGTTCGATAAACACCTAGAGCAGCTCGCTGCCGGTTCCAGCTCCTCTTGGCGACCGGTGGGTTCAGATGCAAGCCTGAGCACACCTCCTGTAACCAGGACTTTCACTGCCAGCCTTCAGGAGTCCGAGATAACACCGCTCGTTGACGTGGCTGCCGTAGTGTCGACCGAGTTGGTCTCGAATCCATCCTTGCGCAAACTGCAGTTTCCTTGGGAGCGCGGCCCCATGCGTTCCGTTTTCAGCGAATCTCTGCCATCACTGCCATCAGTACCTAAGATGCCCTTGATTGCTAAAAAGCTCCTTGTGCCCCAGGAGCCAGCCCATCAAGAGACAACCTATGTGTCTGTGAGTGCCAAGGTGTATCTTCAAGGTAAGCCAATTTTTGCGGTGGCCATCAAAGCCACTAAGAACCTGTCTTTCCGCGAAAGACGTGCTGAGGTCTTGGAGGTTAGTTTAGGTAAGTTGGTTGCGGGCCTTCGGCTTGTACCCCAGAACTTGGTTCCTTGCACACTGCTGCGCAGCGGGAAGGTCGATCCAGAATCAGTGACGGCTGCTGTCGGCACTCGCTCCCCTTGGACAATAGACAAGCGTGCAAATGCCTTTAACACATTTCTCAGATGGTACCTTAACGGCCCCGCGTCAGAGTCGGACTGCTTATCAGAGGCGTCGCTGTGGGCGTATATGACCGACCTCAAAAAGGCGGGTGCAGCTGCCTCGAAAGGGGCTGGGGTCCTCAGTGCGATGCGTTTCCTTCATCATGTGCTTGGTTTCCACTTGGACGACGTCTTGCAGAGCCGGCGAGTGTGTGGGATCGCCGAACAAATGTCAGTTGGAGTTCAATGGTTGCGCCAAGCTGAAGCGTTGACAGTGGGTGAAACACGCCGATTGCACACCATGGTGGAGGATAGGGGAGCCCACAGCTTCGATCGCGCTATGTCGGCCAGATGCCTCTTTGCCCTGTATGGCCGTTGTAGGAACAGCGACCTTTCGGACATTCAGTGGATTGAGCATGAGTTCAACGATTCTTCAGGGTATGTTGTCTTGTATCTCGGGATGCATAAAACCAACAGCGTCACGGCACGATCCAAGAAGCTCCTCCCGGTGCTGATCCCAGCAATGGGTGTCACTGGCACCCAGTGGGTGTCAGTGGCTCTTGACGCTCTCAGCGCAGTAGGCATGGAGGTCCAAGGCAAAGTTGAGGGTCCGCTTCTGAAGGCCCCCATATCTGCAGATGGTGAAATGCTGGCTAAGCGTGAGATCAGAGCAGCAGAGGTTACGTCATTCTTGAGGATCGCATTGGGCCCAGTGTGTGATGAAGAGCGCCTGAAGCGCATCTCTTCACATTCGCTCAAACGCACTCCACTCGCATGGTGTTCTAAGCGAGCCAGAGGTCAGTGTTAGGCAGACATGCATCGGCCACAGCCGGATCGCAGGCGATTTATGCCGTCGACTTAGCCACATCGGCAGTGAAAGAGTTCGAGCAGGTCCTTCGAGACATCTCTTCAGGACGCTTCAAACCAGACAACTCACGTGCTGAGTATTTCACTGCACTTCCCCAGCTGTCTAAGGATGCGGTTAAGTCGGAGCCAGACGCTTGTGATGAGGTACCGAGCCAGGGCGAGATTGTGGACATCAGTTCGGATTCCAGCTCCTCATCCAACAGCGAGAGTGCTGAGAGCTCAGGAACATCGTCCGAGGACGAGCAGCCCGCTCAAAAGGTCCAAAAGCAGGACTGGCCGTGGGGCTTGAAAGACTCACTTGTGCATGTGAAGTCCAAGAAATGTCATTACGTGATTGCACGGTCTGGGGGAGGAAACGCCATTTTGGCATGTGGTAAAGTTGGGACATCCAACTATGTCGTCCCAAAAAGTTTTGGGCAGGTCAGTGGCACATGTCACAACTGTAGACGGGTAGCTGCCGGCCTTTAAAGGCTAGTCCGAGGGGACTCGTGCGAGGGCACAAAAGATGAGCAGCTCACGGTACTTATGCCGTGAAATCGGACGGAGTGCGCAGTATTCGTTGAGGGTTTGCAGTGTCTGTGAGCGCAGCCTAGGAGTGCATGTGAGTATCATCGCTGAACCACCCGCGCAGTCCCGGCTGAGAGTCTTGACATGTTGAGCGTCATGCGACTAGGTCACAACAAGGCAACAGAAAACATGTGGTGCAAACTAGGAACACTACAGCTTAAGTCTCTCGTCCGAAGTACATTTCGCAATGACTGCCATCCTTGATTCTGAGGCTCACTTTCAACGACGATGCAAGGAGATCAACTTGAGTCAGCCAACGGTGGGCAAGTTAGAGGGTCTGGGAGTTAGGACGCTGGGGACCACAGCGCATCTTATAGGGACTCCCGGTCAAGACCTGTCCGAAGAGGTCTTAAAGGAGTGGCTTGAGTCGAATCTCCCTGGACTGTCCTTGGGTGATGTTGCTGCCTTTAAGCGCCTGTTGTTCGAGTCGCAAACTCTTCAGCTCAGTGCACTTCGTCAGTCAATCCTGGATCCAGACAATACCACTAAACAGAAGCTACCCGAGGCTGAAAAGTCCCAACGCTTGACCATGTTTAAGGCTGCTAATCCTGGGTTGCACATCGACTCAACAATGGAGCCTGGGCATTCATTGCTAGACTTGACTTGTGAGCAACACCGCGAAAATGTTTTCAAGCACATTCCGATGTTTCCCGCCAGCACGAGCTGTTGAATCACCATAAGCCGTCGAAAGTTCTTGCAGTGGAGGCGGGGAAGATCGCAGTGCGTGAACATGCTGAAACCACGGATCAACCAGTTCACGGTGCGTTGGCATTGCTTGAGGGGTTTAAACGCAGAGGGTATGCTTATGTCATGGCAAATTGCGTCAGCCTCAGTGCGTATGAAAGCTACCTGGCTAAGCTTATGATGCACTTTCGCCGACCTGCCCCAGCGAACCACCAGCGCGTCGGCATCGAGCAGTTGATTCAAGCAGACAAGGCCGTTTGGGTGCATATGCTTGAGGAAAACAAAAGACCCCGTGCCAACCCGGATGGAACCTGTGACATGGACCGTGCACTTCATGTCGCTCTTGAATCCTACGCGGTGTCCTCATTGCTTGTCCCCCTGCCGGCGGGTCTCAAGCGAAAGAACACAGCGAACGTTGATAATGCAAATAAGTGGCGTAATCATGAGGGCTCCAAAGGGGGTAAAGGCGCAGGCAAGGGCAAACAACCAGGCAAGGGCAAAACGGGGAAGGGTAAGGGCGCCCAGGATGCCAGCAGCATTCCTATGCCCTTAGTTTTGCGACAGAAAGGAGCCAAGCCCATGACGAAGCAGGGGCAGCGCATCTGCTTCGCGTACAACCTAGAGGGATGCACGCATCCCAACTGCAGCAGGGCCCACGTGTGTGCCAAGTGCGAGGGAGCTCACCCCATCGGCCAATGTCCGGCCGCGGGTGGAGCTTGAACCGATCCTGTCTTGATTAATGATCCTGCTGAGCGCGTCCATGACTGTTCAGCTGTAGCTACCTTGACAGGAGACCTCAGTGCACAACAGGATCAAGTGCATGCTACAGCTGAGGATTTCGCAGCTGCTTGCCTCAGTAAGCCTAGAATTACTTCTGATGACATAATACAGCTCATAAGCTTGTTGCACATCCTGACATCACCTACCAATCCAGTTTTTCCTTCGGTGTCGGTGCCTATGTCCAAGGCCCCATGTTGGGGCTGCGCCGCACGTGTCATGAATTCCCGACCGTGTGTCGGATGCTAACCGCTTATGCTAAGAGTTGGGGACACGAGTTGCCGTTCACTTCCTTGTTCTTGATGGCTCAGGTGCTCACACCGCTGCACGCAGACCGAAATAATGCCAAAGGATTCCCAAATTTCTTGATTGGGGTGTCCACCTTCAAGGAAGGCCAGCTGTGGCTCGAAAGCCCTTCAGGTGAGCATGCGGGGCCGCTGCCCCACGCGCACTTGTGCGGTGAGCTTTTGCCGCTCTCTAATACATGTATCACTTTTGATGCCCATCAGCGGCATGCCACCATGCCTTGGGATGGTTACCGGGTAGTTTTAGCCGGGTTTGTAGTCCGCGATTTCGCGGCCCTTTCGGAGGCTGATCAGTCAACATTGGTTTCCCTAGGGTTTAGCCCCCCTGACCTGGCCACAGGTGACGTCATTCAACAAGGGACCATGGTGCCGATACCGCGTCCCGTCTTCAAGGCTCCGGCCACTCCCGTTGTGTTCGAGCTCTTCGCTGGCACATCTCGTGTCACGGCCTGCCTCCGCCGCCTGGGAGTCACGGCCCACGGCATTGACCACAAACATATCGAGTCTGCGGCGTGTGCCCCCTTGATTGCGGACCTGACCACTCAAGATGGCCAGGATCTGGCCATGTTCTGGCTGTGCAATCCGCTGCTATCAGCTGTGGTAGCAGCCCCACCTTGTGGCACCTCCAGCCGTGCGCGGGACATCCCGATCTACGATGCTTCGGGAGTGCACGGCTTGCCAAACCTTCAAGGTTCCGATAAACAGCGAGTCGAGGCAGCCAGTGCATTATATGCCTTCTTGGCCAAGGTTGCGCTGGAATGCCACCGTCGTGACGTGCTCTTCGTGTGCGAGAATCCGCACCGCTCTTGGTTCTGGGCTACAACACCTTTTCGGAGCATAGCACATCTCTGCCCTTACCGCACCTCCTTCGACCACTGCATGTTCGGCGGCTCACGCCCGAAGCGAACAACCCTAGCTGCCACCCATGATGCCTTCTCATCCTTGCAGCGCTCTTGCTCAGGACAGTCTCCGGAACATCGACATGAGCCCTGGGGCCTTACTCCCACCGGCTTTGCAACCAAAGCGCAACTCACTTAATGCAGACTGGGTGGGAACCCTCCCACGCCTTGCCCAAGCCAGCTAGCTTGTTGTCTGCTTGCCGCGCGGCCTCTGGACCTCAGCCTGCTGCGGCCAAATTTCCCGCTCTCGTGCCAGAGCATTGCACCGTCCTGCTGGTTCGTGGCCCGAAATCGGCCCTTGATGCTGCTCCGTGCGCCCCCATGGGCCGCCTCGCAAAACCATGGGATCTCCCAGCAGCCTGCTCTGCTTCTGTGCGCCGCATTCCGGCCGATGCGCAACTTCTTCGAACTGTACCACTGTCGGTTAAAAGGGGGGTCAACGATTCTGCCGTGACTCCGAGTGCTGCTGAGCCCACTCTTGAACAGGCGTGGGGCGTGCCCTACTCCCCCGATGCTTTTGTTCAGGCCGCATGCAAAGCGGGACACCCTAAACTATTGAAAATTCCTTTGCCGCGGGCACTTCATAAGGCTGTAGAACTCAACCGATCCTTGTCTTCTAAAGAGTTGCTTGAGTTTAGGGAAAAGTGGTTCGAGCAGTGGGAAGCCAGGGCGGCAGCCTTGGAGGAGAGTGAGGCGGCACTCAAAGCCGAGATGCCAGCCCACCTAAGGGACATCTTAGGGCCTAAGAAAATCCTCTTGTGGAAGGAGCTCCTGCAGGACATAGGCTACGAGGATATGGAAGTGGTCGAAGAAATGATCAATGGCACGGATTTGGTGGGTCAAGTGCCACTCACGGGATTGTTCCCCCAAGTATTCAAGCCTGCCTCGGCATCACCGCAAGAGGTCCATCGCAAAGCGTCGCAATCCAGGAAGCACGTCTTGGAGTCGGTGCGATCACAAGGCGAGCTGGATCGGGAGGTGAAACGCAAAACAGCCGAAGAGCATGACAAGGGCTGGTTGGAAGGGCCGATCAATCCTAGTGACTTGGAGGATGAGGCCTTGGTCAGTAGCAGGTTTGGGTTATCGCAGGGTTCCGGTGAATCTCAAAAGGTGCGACTTATAGATGACTTGTCGGGGAGCTCCGTGAATGCAGCCGTGCAGGCATGCGAATCACCACAACCGCACACGACAGACGTGCTGGCATGCTTGATGCTGCAACGCTTGGAATCCTTCCCTAGGGATAAACTTAAAGGCAGAAGTTATGACCTTAAGTCCGCTTACCGCCAGCTCGGCCTAAGTGAGGGTGCCCTAAAGGATGCTTACGTAGCGTTCCATGATGAGCAGTCGGGTCAACCTTCAGTGCATCGCCTTAAAGCCTTACCCTTCGGAGCGGTAAGGAGTGTGCACTCCTTTCTCAGGACTGTGGACGCTCGGATGCCACCTGGGCTTCTTATGGACGTGCTACTTCGACGACTTCCCCGCGCTAGCACGACAATCAGATTGTGCCTTCACTGCCGACCACATCCCCCGCTTCTTTAGACTCTTAGGGTGGCAGTTTGCGGAGGAGGGGAAGAAGGCGCAGGATTTTGGCAGCACGTTTGAATCATTGGGGGTGAGGTTTAACTTGGAACATTTTAGCAGCGGACGTGTAGAGGTTGGGAATACCGACAGCAGGGTACAAGAACTTCTAGCTGCACTTACCGATGCGGTCAAAAGCAAGGAGCTGCGCAACAGAGATGCACAGCGGCTCAGGGGCCGGTTACAATTTGCCGACGGCCAAGTCTTTGGCCGTGCCAGCAAGCTCTGTCTTAAGGAATTGGATACGCATATCGCGTCGGGTCAAACGAAACTTGGGCAGGACGCTCTTGTTGCCTTGAATCGGTATGCACTGCTTCTCAGGGACTCAAAGCCACGTGTGCTGGCGAGACCAGCCCACACCCCGCGATACATTTTCACTGACGCCGCTTACGAGGTAAGCGCTCAGGGCCCCAAGTGCGGCATAGGCGGCGTGCTTTATGACCATGAGGGCGAGATGCTGAGTTTCTTCTCGTATGAACTAGACCAGAAACAAATGGAAAAGCTCGGCAGCGCCAGGAAGAAAACCATCATCTTCGAGGCGGAACTTGTGGCGTACATCGCTGCAATAGTGCTTTGGCGCAAACGGGTCATGCATCATGCATTAGTTGCCTACGTGGATAACAATAGTGCTCGAGACGTATGCATTTCGGGGAGGGCAAGAAACGACACAGGCAAGATGCTCATCGAGTTACTCCTCTCGGTGGAAGACATGGCAGGCCTAAACACTTGGATAGCTCGCGTTCCGAGCCCGTCGAACCCATCAGACATTTTGTCCAGAGAGCTGGTCAAAGCCATGAGGACCAGAGCAGGAACTATCAAGGCAACCCCAATTGCAAAAACGCTCGATGACATTCTTGCATAGGACTGCGGTTAATTAGGGGTGACTATGCCTGCCGTAGCTTGTGTGCGTGTGGACTGCTGAGTCCCTTGACGGCCAATCTTGCTTGCACATACGATGTGTCTCAATCGCAGCCGCGGTTGAGCATGTCGGTACTGGAGTGTTGCCCGACGTCACCAGTGAAAATGAAGACAGTGCGAGTGTGGCTTCCTGAAGGAATTTATGCAATACATTTATGTATATCGGTTCGCATATAGATTCACTAATCATTTTATTTTCGCGCTGCCGTTTCTGCTCAATCGGAAGAACAACGGAGTAAATTAAGCTAGCGGTCAACGGGTTGATAGCGCTTTAATTTACGATGTTGTTTTGTAAAACTAGGTTAGTTTTACTTCTTCCGATTGAGTTGGAACCATTTTGGCTCAAGTGTGAGCCACAGCGGCTCAAAAAGAAAATTTTCATTCGAGGCCTTCTAAGCTCCTAGACATTCTAGCAGGCTCCGGGTGCTATCACGAGGTGCAGCCTCCTTGTATGAGCCATACCTCCGCCACCAGTGCGGGTTCGTCGGTGGTGCACCCCAGCTCCCTGCGGGCTGTCGAGGATCTCCTACAGGATCAGATCTCCTCTTTGCAACTTCGAGTCACGGCTTTAGAGTTCCGCTTGCACGGGCCGCTTGAGTCTGCCAGCTCCGCCTCGGGCTCCTCTAGTGTAGTGCTTGGGTGCTTCGAAGACCTCTTCGACGATTCTGCAGTAACTGCAACCATTTGGGCCTTTCTGCCCTGCCAGGAGCGCTTGCTGCTTCTGCAGACATCTTGGTTTGTGAATACCCAGGTCCTGCCTCAGTTGCTTTGTGCTGCTGCCACCCAGGGATGGCCGCACCCGATGCCTCTGCCTCTTCAGATCCCGCACTTTCCTCGAACAATGTGGGGTTGGCTTCAGGAGTTGCAGGGGTGCTGTTGGAGAAGGGACCGTTGAGTGTGGGTCCCATAGCTTTGGAAGACGGAGATCCGCAGCTTCCGGTCGCTTCCGAAAGCATTTTTGCCTCTTTGGAGGATGCACAGGGCCCTGGCGAGGAGTTGCCGGGCGATGTACCTTCTCAGCCGGCCGAGCCGGTCCGGGAAGAGCACTTGGCAAATTATGACTTCGATGAGCAAGAGGAGCTAGAGTATTATCGAGAATACGACAATGGGTTTAGTGAGGCCTTGCGAAACCTTTCCGCTGATGCAGAAGCCGAGGCTGCTCTTGACAGGGCGCTCCACAGTCTTGTAGGTAGTGAGGAATGCATGAGCGAAGTGACCGAACAGGTGTCGGCTTGCAGTCGTGAGGCCGATCCTGTTTTTGTGCAAGAGCAGGTCATGAACGAGCTTGTACGGCACCCAGTGCCACCACGAGGATTTCAGCTTCCGTGGGAGCGAGGTCCCATGAAGAGCATCTTTGCCGATAACTTGCCGAGCTTGCCAAGCTTGAAAGGGATGCCAAGACGTAGCATGCCGGAGCCCCCCCCAGTTGTGATTGCACCGAGCCTTTCGCCAGCAGCCAAACTGCCCTCGCCATCCGAGCCAATCTTTAAGCTAGTTGTGAAGGTTGTTAAGGATGTGGGATATCTTGAACGCCGTGAGGAGTTGCTTCAGGTTGGAATCCACAAGTTGGCCATCAACTTAGAGCTAGTGGGTAACGCCTTTGTTCCCCCGGAGCTTCTGCACCAAGGGCAGGTCGATGCTGAGTCGCTGGAAGCGGCGATCGGGGTGAGGAGTCCTCTCACACTAAACAAGCGAGCAGGCAACCTTGCGAATTACTTGAAGTGGTGTATGGAGTCGTGTGTTGAGAGCGGCTGTTACCTACACGAGGCCACCGTGTGGAAGTACCTCAGCCACCTGAGGCATTCAGGCTCGCCCCCGTCGCGAGGAGCCGACTGTGTATCCATGTTTCGGTTCTTACACCATGTGTTGGGTCTGGACCTTACGCACATCCTCAAGAGTAGACGTGTCAGCGGAATCACTGAACAGATGCGCACCGGCAAGGGTTGGATTAAGCAAGCATCGCCCCTCACGGTAAGTGAGATCCTGTACCTGCACCGGCTGCTGGAGCAACGAGAGTTGCACAAATACGACCTTGCGATGGTGGCATACATACTCTTAGCCTTATATGCAAGAGCCAGGCATTCTGACCTGGCGGATGTTCAGAATGTCACGCATGACCACTCACCGGCGGGAGGATTCCTCATCATTGAGCTGGGTCAGCACAAGACGCGCCGTGCACAGGCGCGTTGCAGAGAGTTGTTGCCGGTTCTCATCCCGGCCATCGGGGTGCACGGACAGACGTGGCTGAATGCAGCTCAGGAGTGTTTGGAAGACGCAGGCTTGAAGCTAGAGGGTGAGTTGAGGGGGCCCATCCTGAGGGCACCCGCCAACTCATATGGCGACACCCTTTGCCTGCGTGAAATCAGGTCACATGAGATCACAAATTTCCTCCGGAAGATTCTTCTGCCAGTGTCGAGCAAAGACAGATTAGCATGTGTGTCATCGCATTCGCTGAAGCGAACCCTTCTCTCCTGGGCGGCGAAGTTTGGATTGAGTGACGATGTTTGTACGGTGTTGGGCCGCCACACTTCAGCGACCGTCAGCTCCCGAGCCTTGTATGCTATGGATCTTGCTACGGCCCCCGCGCGGGAGCTGCAACGCATGTTATTGGAAGTGGCTGCGAAGCGCTTCGCACCTGATGCTGCCCGGTCAGAGTATTTTCCCTTGAGGTCACAAGCTCTCGAGTCGAATGCAAGGACGCTGCATGAGCAGGATCAAGCCCTTCGTCCCTCAGGCTCGGACGTGAAAACTGAAGTCGGTGCTATGAGCATTGTTTGGGCCTCAAAATGAAGACGCTTGAAACTCAGAACCTCGCCAACACTCAGGCCAGTCAAGTTTGCATCGACCCATTCTTTGATTTGGGAGTCCTGAATATCCTGCCCTGGCACTCCGACTGCGTGGGCAACCTGGCCCAGGGTTTTCACCCCGATGCCTGCCAGCTTCGTAATGGACTCGGAGGTTATGCCATATGCCTTGCATCGCTGCTCGAAGTGGGCAGTGGAGTCAAGGTAAGCGGACATGGTTCAGAAAGAAAGCTACGTATGTTTGACGAAATACGAACTATGATCCATCAAAGAACACATGTAACGCAATTGAGGGTTTCTGGGAAGCTTCAGGTGGTCCTCTGATTTGTATCAGTCGACATGTCTGAACCATCTTGCCAAAACTTGCGCATGCACAAACAACTCAAACCTCACTCACGATACACGTCCAGCTACCTGCACATGTTCAGCTCCACACATGACACGCTTCCCTCAGGCATCGCACGGACACCATCTTTTCACTTCCCCCTGGAAGGACTCACTAGCCCTGAGGCTACATCCTGTGCTGCAGTTCGCAGCCTACTTGTCGGCTTTCCGACATGTCTGGCAAAATGCCGTCGCTTCTCGTGAGCCTTGGAGCTTCTCAAAATTTTGGGACCCTGAGCGCCCGCAAGCGAAGACCATTGTTCCTCCCTCCGAGGTGAAGACGATCCTGTGTGCGATGCGAGACTTCACATGCACAGCAACTTCGTGACGCGGCCACGCCGCGTCCAGCCTTGGTACCTTGGCAGGCATCCTGGGGTCCTGGGGGGGACTTCTCCCGAATCACTGGATGCAGAGCTGGAGCTCTCACTGGAAGATGATGAATCAGAGTCAGAGTCTACACAGACTGGACCAGGTAGGTCGGCAATGGGGCCCGCTACAGCAGGGCAAAGCATTGTGGATCCCGATGCCAATAGTCGACAGAAGCTTCCGGAAGCCGAGCGTGATCAGCGAGTAAAGCTTTTTAAAGATGCCAATCCCGGACTTTTTCTTGATCCAACGACGGAGCCAGGCCACAGCCTGTTGGAGCTCACTAGCGCACAGGAACGAGAGAATGTCCTAAGGCATATTCCAGTTGAGAAATGCGTGAGTAGACAGCATGAAGTGCTGAACCACCGGCAGCCGAGTAAAGTGCTTGAAGTCGAGTCAGGAAAAATCAATGTCAAGGAGGTTACCGACACTCCTGAGCAGCCCGCCCACGGAGCGTTGGCTTTTCTTGAGGCCTTGAAGAGGCGAGGGTATGCATACAACATGGCGCGTTGCGTATCACTAAGTGCCTATGAGAAGTATGTTGCCAAATTGCTCATGAACTTCCGCCGCCCGGCTCCTCCAAGTCACAGTCGAGTCAGCCTCACACAGCTACAGGATGCGGACAAGATGGTGTGGGTGCATATGGTCGAGAGGGGTACTCGACCCCGCCAGCAAACCGATGGGACGCGTGACATGGACGCACACTTGCATGATGCGTTGGATTCCTACCAGGTCTCTGCATTGCTGCTGCCGTTACCGGTCGGTAACAAGCGCAAGCGGGACAACAGCCCGCCGCGGATCCCATACACGGGTAAAGGCAAGACCTGGAAAGGCAATGGCAAAGGCAAAGGGGGCAGAGGCAAAGGCACTGGCGTCGCGCCGCCTCCCCAGCAGCACAATGTGGCAATTCCCAAGCGAATCAAGGACGCCGGTGGTAAGGCTTACACATCCAAGGGTTTGCAAGTGTGTTATGGCTTTAACTTGGAAGGTTGTAAGCTCGGCAGTGCTTGCACAAGAGAGCATGTATGTGCCAAGTGTGAGGGTGATCACCCGATCACCAAATGCCCGCAGTGACAACCTCCGGAGCAAAACCACCCGCCATCAGCTGTCAATGACTGTGCCAGTACCTGCACAGGAGACGTCGTGCTTAATACTCTTCATCAAGCCAACAACACACATCCGGCAGAAGCCTTTGCTGAGGTTTGTTTGGCCCAATCTTCAATTACTGCAGACCAAGTGGTGAAGCTCACCACTTTGTTAGATTCTGATCCTCAGAATCGCCCAGGCTATCCCCAGGACGGCTTCGTCTGGGGCACAGGTGCAACTGTGCATGGTGGAGTGCACGCTGTACGCACAAATATGCGGTCTTTTCCCCTTGTGACCCAGATGCTAGCTTCATATGCCAGGCAGTGGGTACAGGATCACCCTTTTACTAGTCTCATGCTCTTCGCAGATGTGCAAGCGCCCCTGCATGCCGATCGGAACAATGCAGCGGGTGTAGACAATTTTCTAATCGGTTTGACTGGCTTTGATCATGGAGAGCTCTGGGTCGAATCGTCCTCAGGTTCTCAGGTCTGCCCTGATCCAGCCTATCACGGCTGCGGTGAGCTGCTTCCAGTCTCGCGCACTTGTGCGTTTTTCGATGCTCATGCAAAACATGCTACCTGCCCATGGACGGGTCACCGAGTTGTTCTTGCAGGTTTCACTGTCAAGGGATACGATGCATTTGGTCAGGCCATGCGTGCTGAGCTGACAAGTCTCGGCTTCCAGATGCCACAGTTGGCCACGGGGGATTTTATTTGTCATACCCTAAAACCTCCCCCTCAGCCTAGCCTCGAATCTGGTTTAATCCCCACCTGTCCCGTGATCTTCGAGCTGTTCTCAGGCACAGGGCGTGTTACGGCCTGCCTTAGGAAGCTTGGAGTAACCGCTGCGCATGCAGTAGACCACTGTGTGCATTCTCAGGCTGCCGCCTTGCCACTTCTAGCCGACCTGTTGACACCTGAAGGTCGCGAGCTCTGTCGCTTCTGGCTGCAGAGCCCTCTGCTGGTGGCTGTCTTCGCTTCGCCCCCCTGCGATGCATCCTCGCATGCCGTTTTGCATGAATTCCTGAGCGATGTTGTGGAGGAGTGTAAGCGCCGACGTGTTCTCTGCGCCATTGAAAACCCTCAGCGCAGTTCCTATTGGGACACATCTGCCTTCCGTCGCATTCAGCATCTTTGTGCACATACTGTCAGCCTTGACCAGTGTGCTTTCGGTGGCTCCCAGCCAAAGCGCACTACTATTGTCAGCACGTCACCGTGCTTCGCATCCTTGGCAAAAGACTGCCCAGGTAAAGCCTGCGCGGCACAACATGCAGCTGATCAGGAGACTGCCTACCCGCCCAAGCTAGCTGCCTCCATTGCCCACGCACTCGCATGCCATGCTTGCAGTCTCGGTTGGAACCCGGAAACCCGCTTGCAACAACCCCACTCCTTGCAAACAGCATGCCAGGCTGTGATAGGGAACCAGCCCAAAGCCTCACGATTTCCTCCTTTAGTCCCCGAACACGCGCAGGTTGTCGTCATGACCGGACCGTCGTCAGTCTCCCTGCCCTGTGAGCCCATGCAACGCATCAAAACGCCATGGACTGTTCCCTTGGAATGTTCCTGCAGTTTGCGTGTTATCCCTGCCGAGGCTCAGCTTCTGCGAGTCTTCCCCATCACGGCCAATAAGGGGAAAGAGCAGGCTGAAGAATTGCGGAACCGTTGTGAAATAGCCTGGGGCATTCCCTTCAAGCCCGAAGCATTCGTGCGTGAGGCCGTCAAGTCGGGGCATCCAAAAATGGTGCCCGTCAATCTCCCGCAACCCCTTGAAAAAGCTGTGGAGTTGAATAAGTCGCTCAGCAAAGAGGAACTGAAGGCTTTCCGGGAAGAATGGTTCAGGAAGTGGGAGCGCAGGGCGGAAGAGTTACGCCCTCAAGAGGAAGAGTTGAAAAATCATTTGCCGGGGCACTTGAAAAATATCTTAAGCGGCAAAGGTCTACTGGTGTGGAGGGAAGTGCTTGAATCCCTTGGGTATGAGGACTTAGGTGTAGTGGAGGAAGTAGCGCGTGGCACCGAACTTCTGGGTCAGGTGCCGCTGACAGGAGTGTTTGACCAGTCGTTCAAGCCCGCAGTCGCTACTCCTGAGCAGGTCAAGGCGAGGGCTGTGGCGAGCCGCGAGAAGGTGCTTGGCAACCTGAAATCGCAGGGCCACCTAGATAAGGAGGTCCGGGACAAATCGATGAAGGAAGTCGCAGAGGGTTGGCTTAGGGGTCCCGTTGGGAAAGATCAACTTAAGCATAGTTCTTTGGTCAGTAAAAGGTTTGGCCTCGAGCAAGGGGTAGGAGACAGTAGAAAGGTCAGGTTGGTGGACGATCTTAGTGCTAGCACCGTGAACGATGCAGTGCAAACGTCCGAGTCGCCGAAGCCACATGGAGTAGAGGTCGTGTCAGCGTTGTGCATGAAGTGCCAAGAGTGCATGCCCCGGAGACCCATGAGCGGCAGATGCTACGACTTGAAAGCGGCATACAGGCAGCTTGGATTGAGTGAGGGCGCCCTTGATGCCTCGTTCGTTACCTTCCCCGACCCCGAGTCGGGCGACCTGGTGATATACCAGACGCTGGCATTGCCTTTCGGGGCCGCGCGCTCCGTCTACTCGTTCTTAAGAGTCTCTCATAGCATCTGGTATGTAGGCTGTGCACTTGGCTTCTTATGGGCAAATTATTACGATGACTTTCCGATCATCTGTCCCGATGACGATGTCCAAGCCCTGGAAGAGTTTGTGCCACGACTTTTTAGGTTGTTAGGCTGGCGGTTCGCCGAGGATGGTAGCAAAGCGGAAAAGTTTGGAAAAACGTTTTCTTGTCTAGGGGTTGTCTTCGAC
Organism: Symbiodinium sp. CCMP2592; assembly: GCA_905221615.1. Taxonomy (NCBI): domain Eukaryota; class Dinophyceae; order Suessiales; family Symbiodiniaceae; genus Symbiodinium; species Symbiodinium sp. CCMP2592. The sequence continues at coordinate 352,552 of CAJNDT010005875.1, read as the reverse complement.
TTGCGACCTTACTGCAGCGGAAGAGTCGAGGTGGACAACACGGCGACCCGGAAAAGTGAGCTGCAGGAGATCTTGAGGAAAACAGCAGGCCAGGGAGTTATGTCAATCAGTGCAGCACAAAAGCTCCGGGGTCGCATGCAGTTCGCGGACAACCAGATTTTCGGTCGAGCGAGTCGCTTGTGTTTACAGGCTGTCACCGAACATATCGTCAATGGCCGAGATGAAATCGGTCCGGCCTGCAAAGATGCCATGCTGATGTATGCCAACATTCTTGAGGTGTGCAAGCCACGAATACTGGCAAGGCCTTGCCAGAAACCAGTGTATCTCTTCACCGATGCGGCATTTGACAGGACCGAGAACAAACCTTGTTGCGGCATAGGAGGAATCCTGTATGACAGCGAAGGTAAGGCACTGCGATTCTTTTCATGTTTCTTGAGTGTTACACTTATGCGGAAACTAGGACTTGATGACAAAAAGACCATCATTTTCGAAGCAGAACTTTTGGCATATGTAGTCGCACTGGTAGCTTGGAAAGATGCAATGAAGGGAAGACCTCTTGTCGCTTACGTTGATAACAATAGCGTGAGAGACCTGTGCATTTCTGGTCGAGGGCGGAACTTATTCGCAAAAACTCAAGCCGCACTATTCCTTACGATTGAAGACATGATCAGTGCCAATGTGTGGGTGGCGAGGGTACCAAGCCCATCGAACCCTGCTGACCTCCTTTCTCGCGAAAAGGTGGACACACTTCGTGTTGGCAGCAGGAAGATTAGGTCTTCGGATGTGGAGAGTGCCCTTAGTGAAATCCTCGCTTAGCGGTTAAGTTGGGGTTAGCCTGTCCTGCCATCCCTAGTGCACTAGGTTAGTCACTGCCGTATGGTGGTGTTTGACCGATGAGGATCGTGGATTCCCAAAGTCACCAGAGAAAAAGAGTGTTGCGCCAGCACATGCAGTGTGTTCACAGTTGCTGTGTACTTGTGCCTTTGCCTGTGAGTGTTAGAACTGCTCAGAAACAACAATGAAAGAATTTTAAGCTGGCGGTCAACTTGTTGATAGCGTTTTAAAATTCTTGATTTGAGAAACTCGGGGGAGTTTCGTTTCTGATGAGACTTGGTGCAGCAGAATACATCTCCGTGCAGTGTGAGCCACAGCGGCTCAAAAAGAAAATTTTCCCACCCGCCCACCCAACTCGGGCACATTCGCAAACAGATGCCAGATCTCGTGCCGCTCTTGCGCTCAGCTTCCTGCTGGAGCACTGGGCTTTAAAGCTTGCACATTGCCAGACTTGTTAATGACACAAACTCTTGAAGTGCCACTCTTCTTGAGATCAGCAGCTATGCTGATGCACCGTAGGCCGTTGCGGATGGGGTTAGCCTGTCCTGCCATCCCTAGTGCACTAGGTTAGTCACTGCCGTATGGTGGTGTTTGACCGATGAGGATCGTGGATTCCCAAAGTCACCAGAGAAAAAGAGTGTTGCGCCAGCACATGCAGTGTGTTCACAGTTGCTGTGTACTTGTGCCTTTGCCTGTGAGTGTTAGAACTGCTCAGAAACAACAATGAAAGAATTTTAAGTTAGTTTTACTTCTTCCGATTGAGTTGGAAAGAAAATTTGCAAAGTGATTTTATCTTGCGAGCAACCTTGAACACTTCTTGCGTGCAGCCCGAACATGTGAATGCTGGTGTACACCGCCGCGAGGACATGCTCAAGGGAGCAAGTGAAAACAGCATGCAACATGGGCATGGGCAGAAATTTCTGTCCCGCCCGCCCACCCAGTGATAATGACGCAAACCCTTGCTACTACTGCTTCTTGGGCCGCTGGTGTCTCCGGCTTGTCGACTTGAGAATGTGCTCTTGCTTGGCTTCCACGTGCCTTGGGCCTCTCAGGCTGTGCTCCGCAGCACCATGTGCATTGTGGACTGTTTAGTCCCATCGAGGGGTGACTATGCCTGCCGTAGCTTGTGCGTGTGGACTGCTGAGTCCCTTGACGGCCAATCTTGCTTGCACATACGATGTGTCTCAATCGCAGCCGCGGTTGAGCATGTCGGTGCTGGAGTGTTGCCCGACGTCACCAGTGAAAATGAAGACAGTGCGAGTGTGGCTTCCTGAAGGAATTTATGCAATACATTTATGTATATCGGTTCGCTGCATATAGATTCACTAATCATTTTATTTTCGCGCTGCCGTTTCTGCTCAATCGGAAGAACAACGGAGTAAATTAACTCAAGCTTCTGCGGCGCCTGTAGTTCCCATTGACATTTTGTCCCCAGGAGGCTTTGCGTTGTGTGCATCCTGGGTTCGTGAGCCCACCTGTGCTTGGATTCACATCCGATGCCCCAAATCCGTCTTTTCTAACAAACTTTCGAATTCAGGTGATGTCCAGTGTGAAGTGGAACGGTGCATTTACAATTTTGCTCAGCTCATCAAGCACTGTGCTGATACGGATACCATGTGGACCATCGAGGCGCCATCGCGCTCGCCCTTCTGGAAGACTTCGCTTGGTCTTCAAGTGTCTTCTTCTGCCGTTGAGGTCGACTTGAGTCGCTTCGCCCCAGGGGTTCGGGGTCACATAAAGTTTGCATCTTCATGCCCTCAGGTTTTGGCTACCATCGCCCCGCCTGTGTTGCACCCACCGCTTGTCAAGGCCAAATTGGATGCGGCTATGGGACGCATGTATCGGGCTTTGGCCCTCGTCATGATCAAACACCTTGATGTCGACGCTTCAGGCTTACCGCCTTTGTTTGCAGCTCAGGTTGGCACTGGTTTGCAGCCTCGCAAGCCTCTGCTTGCGTCAGTGCCAGAGTTCAAATACTTTGTTCGTGTGACCTTGAGTGCGGTGCCTACCCTGGACAACAAGCGCCGGCTTCTTCAGCCCTTGCGTGTGAATGATGTGATCGTGCCTGCTGGAGCTCAGCTGCTCCCGCCCCTTTACTTCACCGCTGCTGGGTCTTCGAAGGGGGTGCGTCTGCCAGTCAGCGGTGACAAATCTTGCGAGACATTGTGTGCCGCTAGCGGGTGCCCTCCCACTGCAGCAATCGCCGATGACATGATGGCGACATCCTCCCCTAGGGTTCCCCTGCCGGTTCCTCCTCCCCCTTCGGGTTTAGTGGATGGTTCGCCTTCTCCTTTTGGTTTAGCTTTGCCTGATCCAGGTAGCAGTGCTGCCGTGATGACTGTGACCAGTGAAGCTGAAGTGTTAGCGGCGGACATGTGCGACATCCCTACGCAAGCACAGCTGCTGCAGGTTTTCGATACGTTACCCGCAGAGATTCCAGCCAGGGGTGTCAGTGATGCGCGTGAGAAGGCCTGGTCTGCCGGTGCCTACTCCCAAGGCACTTTGTGTGCTTTGCGAAAGAACACCAAACTGTTTCCGAATGCTGTTCGATTGGCTGTGAGGCTCCTGCGTACCCGCTTTCCGCATGCCACGTTCGCCACGGTGGCAATATACTCCAATGTGTGCACTCCGATGCATCGGGATGCCAATAACTTGGATGGGAGTTCCAACTACGTGATGGCCTTGACAGACTTTGCTAAAGGGGGCATCTGGGTACAGGATGATGAGGGTCAGCATGTACGCGCCACGCCCCTTGGAAAGGCTGCTGGTCGTGTCCTGCAAGTGTGCGACAACCCCGTGGAGTTCGATGCACATTGCTTCCACTGCACTTTGCCTTGGGAGGGCTCTAGAGTCGTGTTGATCGGATTCACTCCGAATCGTGTCGCTTCTCTGAAGAAAGATGATGTGCGAGTCTTACGGGACTTAGGCTTTCCTTTGCCTGGCCACCCTATGCCGGTCACTTGTGCGACAGCAACGTGCCCTCCGGATCGCCACGGCAAGATTGGGGAAACTGAGCCTGTGGTCAGGCCTGTGCAGCCGACTCGGTCACCTGTGCGGCGGCAGCATGCCCTCATGATCAGCCGTGCAAGAGTGGGGAAACTGAGCCTGTGGCCAGGCCTATGCAGCAGACTCAGCATGCAACCTTTGGGGTTCCTTTTGATGAAAGTGAGTTTGTGCGCGCTGCTGTACGCGCAGGCCATCCCAGCTCTTCACTTTCCTCATTGCCGGATCATCTTGAGTCGTGCGTAGATATGCTTGCTAAGGCTCCGCCACAAGCTGTGGTAGATAAGAGGAGGAGATGGCTTGACAAGTGGACTGCGCGGGCATGTGAAATTGAGCGTGACCCAGACCCTTCTTGGGACATAGATGACCCGCACATGAAACGTGTCCTTTGCAAGAAGCGGCTGCAGCTGCTTGACGAAATCATTGCCGCCGAGGGCTATGATGATGTAAACCTTGCTAGGGATATTTGGTCTGGCTTTGACTTAGTGGGCACTTCGCCTGTATCCAATGTTCTGCCAGGGAAGGTTACTCCAGCCTCCTTGCACCCCAATGATCTGTGTGCTGCGGCCCCTCGGGCCAATGAGGCGCTCAAGGTTTCCTTGGGATCTTCCGGCGATCGGGAGAAGGACATCTTGTTGTGGGAAAAGACAATGAAAGAGGTTGACTCAGGCTGGCTCCTGGGACCTTACGAATGGGACTCTTTGCCGCAGGAGCATGTCGTGTCCCACAGATTCCCTTTGTTGCAGAGCGGGAAGCTACGTCCCATTGAAGATTACAGCAGGAGCGGTGTCAACTAAGCCTCTCGGCTCAATCCTGTTTCTGCTGCGAGTGGTGGGTGGGGCGGGGTAGCTGTAGATTCGCATGGTTTTCAGCAGCCGTCGGTGCCTCTGTTCACTGCGCTTGGTGCAACTTTTCATGGTTTTCCTTTACACGATTTTCACGATTTCCTTATTTGGCATGAATCATGACGATTTTATTCTACAGAGCACTACAACAGCAGCAGATATACATGGATGTGATGTGGCCGCGGCGGTCCCAAGTCCGTCGGCTGTAAAGTCTGGGTCTCGACAGGGAGCTCTGGACAGCAGAGGCGAGGGTTCAGAGGCGAAGCACACGTCTCTGAGGAGCAGCGCTCATGATGAAGAAGACGTTTCGACCAGTGCTGCGAAACTTTGTGCTAGAGGCCAACATAGCTACAGTTTTTCCCGGAAAAGATCATACAAACGAGCAGTCGCGCGAGCAGGTCGGGATGGCTTTGCTCGCTACCGTGGTCGTATCATGCAGGCTCACGAGCTTCAAGCCCAGTATCGCCCAGCGGCGCAGCAGACTCCTTCAGCAAAGCCAACCACATCCGGTGCAAGCTCCCAGGCATCAGCGGCGATCAAGCTTTTGACTTGGAACTGCGGCGGATTTTCCACATGCAAGGACGAATTTTACACATGGCTCAAAACATGTTCATGTGACGCGGTCTGCTTGCAGGAGACTTGGATGAGGGAAAGCTCGGAGTTTGTTGCGGGCGAGTGGACATGTGTGCAAAGCGGCGTGGGCACTTCGGTGTCCAGAGCACAGGCAGGAGTCATGATCATGCTCAAGAGGTCGGTCTTTGACAGCGGCACCATTCGCTACAATCATGTAGTTGCAGGCAGAGTTCTCCATGTCCGGGCGCAGAGCAAACACGGCTGGGTGGACATCATAGGCACCTACATGCATGCATGGGGGAATAGAGAGAGCGACACCGAGATCATGAAGAAGCGCTCAAAGGTGTGGACGGCACTACGCACCACCCTTGGTCAGATTCCTCGAGGCAGCCAGCTGCTCGTCTGCGGCGATTTTAACACGATCATTAAGCCCACCCCTCCTTGCATAGGTGCAGGCACTTGCGATGGCGAGAAGGAGGCCTCGCAGGACTCAGCCGACATGCTGGGCATCTTGCAGGACTTTGGGTTGCAGGCTGTGAACACTTTCGGCAAGCATGGTAGCTACACCCATGTTCTTGAACAACGCGGTAAGCAGTACCGCTCCTTCCTGGACTATGTCATGGTCAGGCGGCGAGGCGCTACACTCAGGACAGCCTCTCACATCATTGGTGATTGTCCAGTGGCTCGCTGGCGTGGAGGTGGACGGCATCTACCTGTGGCAGTCACTTTGCACTTCAGGCGTTTTCAGTTCGTGAAGCCCCGGCCTCAACCACCCTGGCCACAATGGAAGTGTGCCTTGCTCACCGCCAGGATTGCTCAAAATGGTCCGGATGTGCAGGCCTTCCAGGCACAGGTGGAACATGAGCTGAGCCAAGTTTCTGTATACACACCGGAGCAAGTGAACAGTATCATTCTGAAGGCCGGCCAGCAAAATTTTTCCATCGAGCGCCAATGCAGTTTGCAGCCACCCTGGGAACATCACCAACATGTGGGCGCCATTAAGAACATGTGGTTGCAGCGCAGACTTGCTAGCCAGCAATTTCGGCTATGTGTCTCAGGTCTTCGTGCGTGCTTTCGTGCTTGGAGGTGCCATCTTCGCTTTCAGCAAATGCATAAAATTGTGGCCCGCAACAGCAGACTCCTCCGGCGGTACCGTTTCAACGAACTTCTTCGTCGGGCCGAGGCTGCTGATTACCTCAACCGCGTGGATCAACTTTTCTTCTTGTTGCACAGGCATGCCCCCAAGCAGCCCCGAACACGGGCACAGCTTCGGTCGAGCACGGGTGCGCTGCTAATGCCACAAGCCGAGGCTGAAGCCTTAGCCACGTACTGGCAGCAGGTTACCACTGCAGCTGTCCCGAGCCAGGCACCGGAACCGCTACCTTTTGACATCCAGCCGGAGGCGATCCAGTCGGCCCTTGAGGCCCTGCCGGCCAACAAAGCCGCACCCGCCCACTATGCACCACATGTTCTATGGAGCTGTGCTGCACCCTCTGTGGCACAGGTGCTAGAGCGAGGGCTGATGCAGACATGGAGACAGGCAGCGGCCACGGTTCCGGTCGCATGGGCCGATGCATGGCTTACCTTTCTTCAGAAGCCCAACAAGGCAGGGAATGCCCCCCAACATCTTCGTCCAATTGCTCTTCTGGATCCGGTCGGAAAGGCGGTGACGGGCATCCTTCGCCGTCAGCTCGACACTTACATCATCCCACACATGGTGAAGCAGCATCAGTATGGGTTTCTTCCCAACAGGTCAGTGCAACAGGCCTTGGGACATGCTTTCATGCACTGCCGAACCGTTCGTAGCATATGCCAAGCTCAACAACGCTCCTTGTACGAGCAGAAGGCCGGGAACAAGTCGTTGGGATTGGCAGGGGGGATGATCCTAAGTATCGATCTGACCCAGGCCTTTGACAGGGTCGACCGTGGATTATTGGAGGCCTCTCTGATTCACATCGGCGTCCCGGCTGAATTTCGCCATTTGCTTCTTCAGTGGGTTCATGCTGCCCATTATGTTGTGCAACGTGAAGGTCACACTCAGCGCTTCGGCACAACACAAGGAATCAGGCAGGGCTGCCGACTTTCGCCATCATTGTGGAACTGTGCGGTCATCTACCTAACCCATCTCCTAGAGCAAAAATTTGGCTCCGATTGGTGCAGGCAACACCTGGTGGGCTATGCCGACGATAACCTCTTCAAGTGGACTTTCCGCACCAAGGCCGAGGCTACTCAGGCCATCGATGAAGCAGGGGACATTGTTGCTCTATTTGAGGGCCAAGGGCTACAAGTGAGCAAAGACAAGACAGCCATTCTTCTTCGACTGGCCGGCTCCCAAGCAACGGCCCTGCGCCGCAAAATCACCACGAAGGTGGAAGGCAAGTGTCACCTGATGTTGGGCTCGGACCTCACCCTGCCTGTCAAGTCTCAACACGTCTACCTCGGCGCCATTATTTCTTTTACCAGGTTTGAAGAGTACACTGCAGCTCACAGACGCCAGGCTGGAATCGCTACATACCATCGCCTACGACAACATCTGCGCTCGAAGCGAGCCTGGCCCCTACATAAAAGGATCTGCCTATGGAAAGCCTACATCTTGCCAACCGTCTTCTACGCGTTGACGGCTTCGCGTCTCACAGACAAGAGTGCCTCCATGATCAGGGTCGAGTTGGTCAAGCAGCTAAGGGCCATCGCGGGGTACCCCCGCCATCTTACCCTGGAGTCCGACGCCCAATTTCTTGAAGGGCTCGGTCTGGAATCTCCGTTGCAGATGCTTGTGCACAGGCAGGTCCGAATGTTGGAAAAGACCCGCGAGCTCCAAGGCACACTTCCACCACACGATGTCAGACTTGACCCGGCCCTGTTTGCACATGAGGAAAGTATTCTCCAGCAGTTCCAGACTTTTGTTCAGCCGGACTCAACAACGGGTGCTGCTGCCGATCTGCCCTGCCCTGACTGTGGCAAATGCTTTCCAACTGCAGCGTCCCTACGCCAGCACCGTGCCAGTGCACACAGGCGAGGAGAGGACAAACCGAGCGGTGAACGTTTCGACCGGCTACTTCACGGCAAGGACGGCCTCCTGCAATGCATCAATTGCGTGCACAAATTTCGATTATGGGAGGAGCTACAGCGGCATGTCGAGCTTGGCCGGTGCCAGGCTACAGCAAAAGCTGAGTATGAGGACGTCCACCCCCCGTTGCTAGCCAAAGTCTTAGAGGATGAAATTGTTTTCCCGGAGGTCTTTCATCAGATGCCGCCCCCGGACCTCAAGACCGAGCTCAACGAGAGGTGTGCACTGTGTCGAACTTGGCTCCCTAATGAAAATTACATGAAGGTTCATTATGGACGTGTCCACCGTGACGAGTGGCAGGCGCATAGTGGTCGTGTCCGCGTATGGTGCATGAACAACCTCCCGCCCATTAAGGGCACATGCCAATGGTGTGGACACAAGGACCAAGCAGGCAGGGATCACCGTGCCACATGCCCGGCTCTATTTCAGCTGGCCATGACCTGGTTCGTGAATGGAGGCCCGCCCGAGGCCGCCGATGTGTCTGACCTGGCCGGTACCCCTTACCCTTCCGCGGAGGATATAAAACCTTTGCGTGGCACTTGTCAGGTTTGTCTTGCAGATATTTCCAAGCAACGCTTCAAAACACACATGCAGAGACATCACGGCGAACTTTGGCGAAACATGCAACCTCGTGTGCAGCTCTTGTGTGCAGAGTGGACGGGCTCGATCACTATTCCCTGCTCCCTGTGTGGGGCAAAAGGCATCAAGAAGGCCGATCACGCACATACCTGTGTTCCTCTTCAGCAGCATGCCCTCAAACTTTGTATGGCCAGGCATGCTGGACACCGAGGTTCAGGATGTGTTCGCAGGCTGCCTGCCGGCTCTGGCGAAGCCCAGCGCGGTGAACTTTCAGGACCCGTTGGAGATCGAGGCAACGGCGGACCAGGAAATGCCGAACCGAGGCAAGAGGTCACGACAAGAGCCCGAGATGAACAAGGACAAGCAGCCTCCGAAGGGGGGCAAAGGCAAGGGCGGACGTCGCGACAACGACGGCTGGGGCCGGGGACACAACAGCTGGGGCAGCTGGGACTACAACCACGGCTGGGATGCCAACGGCTGGGATGCCAACAACTGGGGTGCTCCACACAGGCATCCGCGGCCGAACATGGAGCAGCTGGTGGAAGCCTTGTGCAGGCTGACCTTGAAACAGGAGGAGGAGCTGCAACTTATCCGCACCGAAAAGCAATTCCTGTTGCATCTAGAGTCAGAGCCACATGGTCTCCTGGCTCCGCTGTGGCAGGTGGCGCAGGCTTGGAAGACGGGACGGGACAAAACCCCGCCGACGGTTACCAGTTCACTTCGGGTGCCTTGGTGTGCGCGTGTGCCATCGTGCAGCAATATTGCAGATGCGCCGAGTAAGCCTCGGGGCTCAAGTCGTCATCGGAGCGGTAGTTCGGGGTTGGGGTGGTTTTTGTGTGTCTGTTGGGTCCCCCTTTCCCGCTTGCCCCTTCATTCAGGGTTCAGTAGTACATGCCATGGCCACTTCTTTGCTGCTCTAGACAATGTCCAGTTCGCTGGCGCGTCTTCAATTTTCAACTACAGAGGCGATGTTTTGGATTCAACTGCTTTGTGCCACTTCTACGGAAATTGAGGCAGCATATGCAGTGGGACGGCTGCCCCCCATTCCTTCCAGCTGCTGCTTTGGTAAGTACGAACGAGACCACCAATTGCAACTCTTTGACGGTCTGGCCACCCCGGTGGCTTGCGTGGAGAGCTGAGAAGGCCGGTGCTTGGCCCACTGTGTGGCACCAATTTGTTGAATTCCATTGTCTCTCTGCCAGCCCTTTCAACTTCGTGTCTGAGCAGGGGTATGTGGTCTCCACTCCCTTTCTGGGCAGGAACGTGCAGTCAACTTTTTTTCTGCAATTGCTGGACGAGTGGTTTCCACTTCCATCCTGCGCACGCACAACGACTATGCTCGGGCGAGTGGTCTCCGCTCCTGGATTGCACTGGTTGCCAGAATACCTCGAACTATCGCTTTGCATCATTATCGAGCCCACCCGGTCCCAAGTCCGGGCAGCGCAGCAGCATATTTACCCAGCGTTTACAACACGAAGGGCTGCGCTGGAGGTGAGGGTTCCTACTCCGGCAGGGGTAGGGGGACCCAACCCACCGGGTCACCACAGTCAAGCTAAGGTGGGGAAGACTGCACAAGGCAGTACACAAGGCCTCGCCTAGCGGAGCTGCAAGATGAAGAGGCACTGCAAACCTGCTGATGAGCCGGGCTCTTAGGGGCGCTCATACTCGGCTGATGAGCCGGGCCTTTCGGGGCGCTCATCTTCAAGGAGTGGCCAAGCGAGGTTTTTTCCTATTGGTTTTTCTGCTCCGTCTTTTACATGGAATTTGATTGCATGCGCAGCAAGGGTGATCGTCATTGTTTTTTCCTACATAGTGAAGGACGCTTCATTCTCATCACTAGTCTCTCGTTGTGGCGGCTACCCTTCTGGCCGACGCTTTTCCTTCTTGGATCGTATGACGGCAGGACGATGCGCTAACGTGCCTGCCGGGGGTGGCTACATTGCCCAAAGCAATGGTGACCATCGAAGTACTAGTGACGTGCACCTACTCGCTTGGGCTCACTGCCGCGGCTCTGGTGCAAATGAAGCATTCTGCACTCACTGCAAGCGATCGCCAAGTGGTACAGCATATTTTGTTACATGTGGTTGGCCTCATATCTTGTTTACTTTTATTTTGGGCGACACTTTTATTCAACCTTCCGCTGGCAATAATACAGGACGGGACGACAGCAACACCTGCCGCAGAGGCCGTGGCTGCCTTAATACTCTTCTTGCGCGGTCTGTCGTCGCAGCAGCCCCTGGTGCTCGCAGCAACCTTTGGCGCTCCGCTTTCTGCGTCTTGATGCGGCAAGCTATGGTAGGTTGGAGGTCTCCTCACCCATGCAGGCTCTCACACTGCCAACGGCAGTTCTTGCAGCAGACGTTGTCTTGGACTGTCCAGCTGAGCCGAAGTGAGAGCGACTGCTGAGCAGGGTTTGAGGTCTCCTCATCCAGGCAGACTGTACAGATGGTGCCTACAGTGTAAGCCTGTTAACACTGCCAACGGAAGTTCTTGCAGCAGACGCCGACGTGCGAGCAACTGCTGAACAGGGCCAGAGGTCTCCTCTCCCACGCAGCTTGTACAGAGGATGCTCAGGGTGCAAGACTATCGACATTGCCCTCCAAAGTTCTTGCAGCAGACGTCTCTGCCACTTTCCTGAGGCTTTGTGCTGAACTGCTCTGTTTATTTCCTTTCTTTAAGTGAGTGGTGCGAGGTCTCCTCACCACAGCAGGCTGTACATTGGAGCATCTAATTCGTAAGTCCTTGTCATTTTGATTTCCATGCCAAGCGAAGGACAGTGTATTTGATTTGCCCTTCACTTCATATCTAATTTCTTGCTGTGCTTATTGCATGTCTGTTGCCTTGGTTAGTAAGAGCGAGAACGCCGAGACAGCAGTTGGTTTCAGTACTCTTTGTCGTGATCGCTTCGCAACGGAGCCATATCACGCGCAGTTTCCTCTTGGCGGACCCTCTACGGAGGGGTGACAAGGTTCACACTCGCCCGCAAGACGGCTGACTCAGCTGAAGCGATTGAATGAATAAAAAAAAGATGCGCCGAGTCGTAACATTGCTTGCGAAATGCTGCCTCAGGACCGTGTTGCCGATGCGTCTTCAGTCAATGCCATATACCTGGATGTCGTGCAACAAGTCATAACTCTTTCCTAACATCTCTCTTGAAGTGGGGTAGGGTGAGAGATGACGGATTGCCGTTCATCTTCATGTGCAGTGGCACATGTTGTATGCGATGTGATGGGTGTGTGCACCCTTTTCTGCTTCACGATGCATGTTGACTCTCACCAGGACATACCCCGCTTACGTGAAAAGAGAGAGGGTTTGACCGAGTGCTTGAGCCACGACTTTTTATTATATTGGAATTATATTTGATTGGATTCCTCCTTTTGTGAAATACCGCTTTCGTTGGAAATAAATAAGCCTTCTCGCTTGCGAGACAGCATTTTATTTCCCAAACGATTTTCTGATTTGCAGTGCTGCGGTATGTGCCATGTGCAATTTCTGTCGTGCACTTTTGTGTGATTGCACCACTTTGCACAACATGTTTGCTGATGCGAATCCTTGTTCTCTGTAGCATTTGGGCTGTGTGCAGCCGTGAGAACAATTTTGTTCCCGCCCGCCCGCCCTGTGGGGTAGGGTGAGAGATGACGGATTGCCGTTCATCTTCATGTGCAGTGGCACATGTTGTATGCGATGTGATGGGTGTGTGCACCCTTTTCTGCTTCACGATGCATGTTGACTCTCACCAGGACATACCCCGCTTACGTGAAAAGAGAGAGGGTTTGACCGAGCGCTTGAGCCACGACTTTTTATTATATTGGAATTATATTTGATTGGATTCCTCCTTTTGTGAAATACCGCTTTCGTTGGAAATAAAAACTTTGAAATCCATTTTCTTACGCATGTTTGGAACCCGGGTTTAATCCAGCTTAAAACTCAGGTTCAAACCCAGGTAAAACCCAGGTTCGAAACCCACGTTTGAAATCCAGGTTCCCAGGTTTGGAACCCGAGTAAAAATCCCAGGTTTTTTAACCCAGGTGAAAACCAAGGCTTGAACCAAAGTTCAACCCAGGTTTCAAACCCAGGCTTAAAACCCAGGTTCTAACCCAGTTTCGCTGACACGTTACGATTTCGAGTTTTGCTTTTAAACGCTGTCACATAGCCTGGAACTGTGGAAACAGAGCGATTTCCACGCAAGATGCTGCTAGAGCATTGCTGGACCTCTGATAATGCTGCGATGGAAGTGCGCTCCGCCACGACGCCGTCAAACATGCCTGGACTAGCAGCGAACCGTGGGACCGCCGTGCAGATTGTTTGTGGGCTCGGCAAGTAAACCGGAAGTGAAAGCATTGACGTGTTGCTGTGGTTGTCACCCAATGAATGAAGCCATGAAACCTGTTTGGAGCTTGCGAACTGTGAAAGCATCAGACGGGCTCTCGTGGGGTTTTCACCCAACCTGGAACCCAGAGACCTGTTTTGAGCTCCAAAGCTTTTTAAACTGGAAGTGAAAGCATCAGACATGTTTCTGTGTGGTTTTCACCCAAGAAATGAGACCAAGGACCTTTCTGGTGGGCTCCGAAGCTTACAAACCGCAAGTGAAACCACCAGAGGTGCTGTTGTGTGGTCTTCACCCAGTAATCCTACCAAGAGACTGTTTATGTGGGCTCCAAGGCTTGTACAAGCCGGAAGTGAAAGCATCAGACGTGTTTCTGAGCGGTTTTCACCCAAAGTGATACCAAGAGACCGTTGTCTTCAGACAATGGGAAGGATTCCGCAAGGGACTGCGGGAGATGCGCGGTTGGAGTGAGCGCATGTGTGGATTCGGGAGTCAAGATGTGGTTGGGCGAGCGTGCGAGTGAATGTGCAAGTCAGGGAGTGCCACTAACTTTGGGATTGTTAACATATGTGAGATTTGAAGCAGTTCTCTGCAGACGCCCGCAGTGCAAACATAACGTGCACGCGGCCGTTCAATGTGTAGAGTGTTATATAGAAGTTTCTTGGAGTCGGTCTTCTTGCTTTCGAGGGCCCTGACGGACGCACTTTCTTCTTTCCGTCCACATTGAGGGGCGTCTAGCACGTTACGATCTGTGCGTCTCAGTTTCCAATTCAATTTTCGGAACCTCGGACAGCTGAGTGATTGAGTAAGCGCGGCAGGGTGTGTGAGTACGTGCAGGGGGAATGACTTTGGCAGCCACGCAGCTCCGCAGTTCCGCACAAAGCCCTGGAAGCACCTGCAAGAGACCGGGCACTTATTGTCCTGTTTGCCATGAGTTGAATTGAGCTGGAATGTGTCCCTGGTTTTGGGTCCGAAAAATGGGTATGGTTTGGGGTCTGCGGGGGGTGGCCTCCCCAGTATGAGCAATGTTGCGCGCACAGATGACTTTTCCACTCTTACAGTGCAGCGAGAGATCCTGCAGGACTGGCTGGAACGGGCGAGGGCGTCGGCCCCCCAGGGAAGTGGCGCACGCGCATGCCCCGTACTTGAGAAGCATCCTCCCTCCCTCACGGACTGCGGCACGCTACTGACGCTGCCCTGCTTTTTTTGGCGTGACTGGGCCTCGGTGACAGCGGCTGCTGCGCTCGGTTCCGAAAATAAAGAAGAGAATAAAACAAAGCATCAAACTTCTGCACAAAGTCAAAGGAGTTAGCTGCGACATACAGACTTAGCCGGCGAAGTGGTTCAGCACAAAATGAAAGTGCAAGCACTACCAGGCTTACTGGCCCCGCTCCCCGTATTGCCAGCCACCAAGTAAATTAAAAAAGAGTGTCGAGGAGCGAGTCATAGCGCAGGTTGTCGTGTCGCTTGTCTCCAGCAAATACCGAAGAAGTGGAACCGAAAACCAGCTTCCCAGCCAGCAGCGATTAATATGGTCGCCGCCTCACGGCCGAATGGCCAGGGCGCTCGTTCCATGCAGATGGTGCCCAAGGTCTAGGGGAGAATGCGTACCTCTGGTTCACGTGCCGCCCAGTACCGTGCTGCCGCTCCCTTGCAGTGCCGCCAGCCTGCTGCGTCCGCCATGCTAAAAACCCACTCCTGGCGCCCATAGCGTCCCGAAAGCTGCGGCTTTGTGAAAAAGAGGGGCACTGGACGAGTGTGGTATGTGGGAACAAGCCTGTGATGCAAGGCAACCACTCCAGCGTCCTATGAGCGTCTCAAAACGTGCACCGATCGTCCACTGCAAAGGGCAGAGCTCGGCGGCTGTGAACGTTACCGCGACACGCACGCCAATATGATTGTCCCTGCCCTCATCTCCCGCCAGCCGATCCGTGTCACGGAAAACCTCAACAACCTGTAGGTGTGGGTAAAATTCCGGAGAGGAGGACTTGTGTCGGCATTAGAGCACTGCAGTACTGTAGGGGCGACCTGCGGCGCCCTGGCCCCCAAGAGCCATCACTAGAAAACTGCCATCCTCTAGCCAGACGCTCGTCTGGGATGCATGCTGTGTTTGGGCCGCAGTTGGTCCACGAGAAGCCACCACCAGACCTGGAGTCTGGCTAGCTCGCGCCACGAGTCGTAAGCTTTATCGTCCGGAGAGTGTTGCAATGGTTCACACAACTCAGACTCAGCCAGTGCCGCACTGATGGTGAGAAGCGGATTGGCACACAATCGCCAAGCTTCAGTTACCGTGCAGCATCTAAGGCGCAGCGCCCGGGCAGCAAAGTTGCAGATATCACACCCGAACTGATCGACGTTGACCCGCAACGACCCCGCCGTCAGGGACATACTTTGAGTTGCTGCAGAAGCGCCGTAGCGAGCCTTTGTTGACCAATATGACTGCATGCTCTGCGCTAGGTCGACGGACGCAGCTGGCATCCATGTTGGTCGTTTCACAAGGATTTCCACCACCCACACCGCTTCTACCGGTTGGCTGATTGTCCACTGTCAGCGGCGCGCGCAAATCATGCAGCCCTCCGTGCCAGGAAAACGGGAGAATGTGTCATCGGCAACGTCCTGGACACCGCCAACAGTTGGACGGACCCGATGCATACGAGGATTGGAAACGAGCCCGGGGGGCGGTTTTCGACACCGGGCTGTGGTTCGCTGAAAATGTACTCCCGCTTCCCAACCACTGTCTTCAACCCAGATTTGACCCAGATACCAGCCTTCGAGCATGAACCGATTGGCCTTTTCCATGATTCTTGCTCAAATTGGCTGTTTTCTTTGAGTCTCGAACCCTTAAACCTTTCTTTTGTTGGACACTGTTCAGTGTCTTGCAGTGCTGTCGGACGGTTCTTCCACTTGGATGGAGTGCATCTGCGTATGGCTGCGGAGTGGCTAGGAGACCGTTTGCCGGTTGATGTGAAGTGTCCAATTGCCCAGTGCAGACTTCCGCGTGCGCGCATGTGCGAAAATGGTTTTTGCAACGGTTTTCTAGCGTTTGTGATTTGGGTTTACCTTGTTGAGCTCGTTTTGTTGTCAAATTTTTGTCAATCTTTCAGGGTGATCATGAAGCAATCATGCGGAACCGCGAAGTTCAGCTGATTAAGCATGCTCAGCGAAGTGACTAAGCTCATTGGCGTTGCAGCATTGTTGACCGGGTTCAGTGCCATTGTAACACTCCGTCTCCTTGTCATTTGCAGTGTTGATAAACCTGATTGCAGGTCGACATCCAGCTTGTAATTCTAATTTCCCATTGCAATGTTGTCGTGTGCACGTCGAGGTAGCATCCAAACATTTTTGTGTGGTTCAAGTTGTTCAAGTCATGCCATGGGCCATGGTTAGTAGTTCAGTTTGTGTGATTGTTTGGATTTCGAGCAAGCAGGGCTCGGTTACACCCACCTCAACAACCACAAACTCGTAAATACGTTTTTTCCAATGGCGAATTCAGCTCCGCTAATAACATTGTAGATTGGAGATGCTTTGTTAGACCGATGGAATGGAGGCCCGCTCCTTAGGGCACTCTGCCAGTTCTCGGTTTTGCATGACGACAAAACTTTGTCATGCGAGGAGCTGACGGAGAAGGTGGAATTGATTTTAGAGCAGGTAGCAGCGCAAACTCTGCCTGCCGCCATCGACTCAGTGTGTTGTGGGCATGGGTTCGCTCGCAAACACATGTGCAGTCTTCTTTTGACGAGGCCAAAGGTTCGCGGTACACAGATGGCAAATCGGTCCTGGCCAAATTCAGAGATGGCCGAGAACTGCAGGCATTGCACGAAATTTCTGGCATGCACGGGCACGTGTCATTTCAACAACAGCTGGCTATTGGATTGCTTGTGCTTGTGCTTGTGGCACGGAAGGTCGACCTCACGGCCGACATGCTTTTGGGTGTTGGTGCGGTGCTCACCGGTTGATTCAGTGTGTCGAACTAACGGTCAAAGCACAACGGTCTGGGACCGGGTGTGATGCTGTGTTCTGTTCTACGAAGGCGAGGACGACAAAGACAAGTTGGCAGAGCAGCTCCGATCCCAAGGCTCCCTCGCTGTCGGTCCTGCTGTGCAAGTACGGTCTGACTCGTTCTCTCGTTTATTTTGTCAGGCTTCGATGTGGAAGCAGTGGAAGTGCCGAGGCTCTTTCTGACATGAAATCGGTCCTGGTGGAAAGGGGCATCAAATCGGGCGCTTTGAACGAAGGCCTCCCCAGGCTAGCCACGCGCTGCAATGGAGCGATGCGATCTCCCAGGCAATGCATGCAAGCAAAGCCGGAAAGGGTGCATAGTGCATAGTCTACGCTGCGAGCTCAACGATTTAGCCAGCACCTGAGAGGCGTTTGGCAGGGCCTGGCTATCTCGAGTAGATGTGTCGGACTTCTGCGAGATGGCACGGGACAGAGCGGAAGTGTTGTGGTATCACGCCATGAGAAGTTCCGACTTGACTTGGCAAGCTTGTCACGTGATCCGACCATCATTGCAACTGGCACTCGATGCCACAACACTTGGGATCAAGGTTTGCAAATGCGGTGAGCGTTTGCTGAACCTCCGGCGCTACAAGCTTGCATATCAGGAGGCGCATGGTGCAATTCTGGGCTGGTGTTATGTGGGTCTTTCTTGAAGCCGGAAAGCTTTGAGTCACAATTCGGCAAAGCGACAGATTTCCAGCCCCAGTTTACGACTAGTTATGCGAAAGCACTTGTCGCTATGCCAGAGCACCTCTCCGGCATGTCAGGGCATGCAGTATGCAAGTCTCGAAGGCATTCACAGCTAGCAGCTAGCGCTTTTCAGTCTGTACCACGTGTCTTTTCAAGCCTGAGACCTCGCAGACGTTTGAGGTCTTCTACCGATACTGTGATCGTGCGGTACAGCTTCGGGCAGAGATTGGCCGGCCAGCGCTCCCAGCCGGTGTTATTGCGGCCGTGGTCTAGTGCCAGCAAGCTTTTTGTTGCAAGAGAAGTGAAGAGACGCATGTGGACCTAGGAACGTGCTTGGTGAACCTCCGTCAAGAAAAATTTCGGCTCCCCCCTCGGCCTCTGCGATGTTACGATGGGCACATCTCTCGGCACTTTGCTGCCAGGTCTACTCACGCTACTGCTTGGGAGCTTCGACTGCTCTCTTTCTGCAGACTGTTCACCGAGATGATGGGAGAAGGTTCGGAGCCATGATGTTCAGGTCCGAGGGAGGTTGCGCCCTGTTTGTTGTATTGCCCTGAGGCCGGACACGGTCCGCAGCTCGGCATTTCTGTTCTGCGACTCACAGCTGAGTTGAGAAATGTGGGAGTGTCACATGTTACGACCGGCAAATCATTAAAGCTGAAGATAGCCTGGAGGTGGACATCTTGAAAGACGTCCTGCGAGACATTCTGCAATCTGTCCAACTCATGTGCTCCCAGACAGAGGTGCTTAGCCGAGAAGCTTCACGAATCATGCATGCATGGACTTCACGGCGCAACGCTGAGGCGGTACGTGAAGAGCTTTACTGGTGCTTGTACAACAGCAGCCTCTTGACCATGCGTGAACCTCTCGGATCGTATTGTCTTGCTTGTGTACGCATGCTTCCAGCATCAGCCTCGGCAGCATCTTCCAATACCTCGGACCTTGGTTTCTGTTGCGCATAGGCATTGCGAGATGGCTCAGACTTCACGGCTTCGCTGAGCTGTGCATTCAACCTCTTTGGCTGCTCGGAGCTTAGCTCCGATGCCCTCCGACCATTTTACTATTCCGCTCCACTACGACACCGGCTCAGGATGGTAGAGTCCATGCACTCTTGCTTGCCGCTAATGGCGGTGTACATGATTCCCTTCCGAGCACGGGTGACGATGGAGCGAATTGCTCGTGGTCTTCTGGTCTGTAGATTTCCGCCTTGGTTTTGAGAGGTGACCCATGTCCCATGTGCCGCCTGACAGGAGCTAGCATATTGTGCCGAGTCTGCCAAGCAGCTCTCGGAGGCTGTGCGCCCCGAGCCAAGACATGTGTTTGGCTCTCTCGTGTGTTGTGCGAGAGAAGGCTGCTCTGTGCTGAACTTGTTTTTCCTCCTGCCGAGGTGTGTGTGAGGTGGCCCAGGAGCAGATAGAGAAAGCACAGAAGCTTGAGACCATGCTGCGAGACGCTCGTTTTTGGCTTGTGTGTTCGAGAAGCCAGGTTCAAGTTATCTCCACGGGGTCTCCTGGGATTGCCCAGGCCCCCAGTTCCAGCAGAGACGACGAAGGTCTTCGAGGTCGGGGGATGCTTTGCGCAGACGACAAGTCCGGCGTTTCAGCTAATGACCTGGAGACTCGGTTGTTGGAGAGCTGAGATTGTTGAGATGTTCTTTGCTGGATCGTGGCTCGTGCCGCGGAGTAGTCAGTCATGGCCCCATCACCACCGAAGGCATCCATTGGAACATAGAGAGGCAGATGCCAACCGGACTTGCACAGCATTAATTACCCTCGCAGTTTCGTAGTCGAAAAGATCGCCATGCACGCATCGCTCGACTGCTGGTAGCATCGGAGATGATGGAATGAATCCGGTGCGGCTCTCTGCGAGATTGAAGCTGTGACGGAGGCTGAACAGCAGTGTTGTCCCAGGCAGTGAACTTCGAGGCTTCCGGGGCTTCGCCGAAAGAGGCGATGGAAGCGGAGGCGGTCGTTATCGATGTGGGTCACGGCTTCTTGGCACGGCCGAGCCTCCCGTCTCAGACGTGGAGCGTCCGTAGCTGAGGCATACACATCGCCTCGGATTCGCTTGCTGAACGGAAGCTCGGATAGACGTGCGTTGCGAACACGTTGGAAGAGCGTGTGCAGTAGGGACCTGGCTTCTCAGGATTAGATCCATCTTCGATCGCTTTGACAAGGACAGCATTTGCGTAAGTCTTGTTGAAATCAAGGTTTTGGTTTCAGCTCTTTAGGGATTTCGCTTTGAGTCGGGTTGTGCCAGCACTTTCCAACTGGCTTTTGCTCGGGATTTGGAGGCTGTAGGGAAGGTCCTTGGGCATGGGCCGGGACTCGGCTTGGTGTTGAGGATGGCGGCGGAACGCTCGACAGGTGCGGGGGACGAACCAGGTCGCTCCTCATTGGCGGGAATGTCTGCGTCTGAGGTACGAACTCCACCGGGTCTTCAAAGTTCTTGTGCCGAGCTTGACACCTTTGTGGGGAGCCCAGGAAGCCCGAGCCGAGTCTGAGTCCGGCTCCATGCGCAGCCTGAGGCAGATCAACACCAGCTTCAAGCACCTCGACAAAGGCCTACACCGGCATAGTGCTGTGGCACAGGGCAACGCAACTTTGTGTGGGCCATGGGGTTTGAGCCGGAGATTCCTGGACTGTGAAACTTCAGAGCTGGGCTGCACAGGTGGAGATGGTGTGGTCTCTCGCGAAGAGAGTCTCGGCAAGGGAAGGCAGTTCATGTTGTTCCAAGTCAAAGACTGGTGGGAAATGTAGCCACTAGCCATAACATACTACTATCTTATGTTAGGAAAGACTATAATAATGACAACAACAATAATAATATACTTACTCTCCTCTTCGCTGCCAGCAAGGTTTTGCCAGTGGATCTTGACGGACACCGGCGAGGCAAAGAAGGCACATTGCCCCGACTGACTCGGCGGTTGAGAGGTCTCTTTATGAACCCTCCTAAACCCTTATAGTCGCCCTATAGATCCTTTAAAAAAGGCCACTCTTTCCTTCTTGGGTCCCTCGACTCTCTCGACGTCGGGAGCTTTGTTGCCTCTCCCAGGTCATGAGAGCTTTGGTCAAGGCAACCAGCGATGCCATCGCCCCAGAACTCAGAAGTTCAGGACTTTGGGTGCGCAGCAAGCCCTGCTTGCTCTGTATCTGTCTCTCTCTCTCTCTCTCTCTGACAACATTCCACATGAAGTCATGTAAGCAGAGCGCTGAGTAAGGGAAGCGAAAGCATCGAACGAGTCCCTGGATGCAGGCCCTCGCCACAAGCGTGAGAGAAGTACTTCGCCTGCAGTCAGGTCACGATTAGGCTTGTGAGCAGGCAGATGCACATTCCTTGGCATTCCAGATGCGGGCGAGCCGAGCTTTACGTTGAGAGGGGTAGCAGGGACAGCACCGGAAGGTGCAACCACAACCTTGCAAGGACCATGCAAGTGAATGCCAGTCGGGTGCAGCGCAAGAGCCCGGAAACAGCAAAGGGAGCCCTCATATTAAACCAAGGAGGTGCACCGCTTTTGCAGCAGATTCTGCAGGCACTGAAGATAAGAGCAGGGTCTTCTGAAAGCAACACTCGCTGACAGCACAGCAAATTGACTTTTGCAATGTCGTGATTCAAAAACGCATGTGCGACTGCAGCCTCAGGTATTTGCTCGGTTCGACCAGGACGGTGATGGAAAGCTCGACCGGAGTGAGCTTTGGAGGCACGGAGGGCCTGAGAACAACAGCTCCCGAAGGGTTCGGAGTGCTCGGCTTTAGCCTTGTTTGACAAGCGCAGAAGGACCAAGTGCTAGTTCGGTGTGAAGCAGACAGTTCCAAGAAGAAAGCGTGCCAGAGTTGACGTTTGTGCCGTCAGGGTCTTCAAGACGCTCGATGGGGAGCTTCGTATTCCGGAGATTGCCTCCTTGAGTTCTTGCCTAAGCCTTCTCACCAGGGAAGTCTCGTAAGACTGCCGACGTTCGTTTGATGCCGGCTGCTCACGGTTCAGCGGTTTGCAAGCGTATGAGTCGCAGCGAACCCTAAACCCTAAACCCCAGAAGCGGTTGAACGAGGCCAGGAGCTTGATACTGGCGGAGATGGAATGGCAGCTTGGATTCAAGGGTATCACTGGTGGATGCTGTGCTGCTTGCAAAGTTGCGTGGCCAGGTCTCGCACAAGGAGTTCCTTTCCTGGCTTCGGCAGGGCTCAGACCGAGCGCACGCGCTTACGAGAACGACTCTCCGAAGAAGAAGTCAGTCACCTGTTTTTCAGCTCATCGTCTTTGTATCTGCTTGAGTTTCGGTGTCCTGTTCGATGGCTCAGGTAGTACTTTGTGCATATCATACTCAATTTCCATGTTGCTGTAGTTCGTTGCTCGACCTCCATGTCCGAGCTGAACAAGTCACTCCTGGAGGCCGCATCCATGTTAAACTTGGAAGCGATCCAAAAGCTCCTGGCATCTGGAGCGGATGCGACACACATAGATGATCCCGATGGCGTGTGGGGTTCCAAATCGAAAAAAGGTCCCTTACATTTGGCTTTGCGGGCACGCCCTTTCAAGTCAGACGAGGCTGCGTCATCATACCAGCAACAGCTGAATCATTGGAAGGCTGTTGTACGCACGCTGATTGATGCAAAGGCTGATGTCAACGTTCAGAGTGAGGAGTATGATTGGCGAGGTTGTGGCCACACTTGTAGCGCGTTTGACCTGGTAATACCATATGCAATCCAGGATACCCACTTCTTGGAGCTCTTTTTGAACGCCGGAGCAGATCCAAACACTCGAAGCATCCACGATGTGCATTCCATGCGGACCGACGGGCGGAGTGACGTGCCGACCCTACACACGGCGGTGGATGGAGGCAACCTTCTTGCCGTGAAGGCCTTGCTGGATCGCGGCGCTGACGTGGATGCCTGGTCACTGGAACAGTTCTTCAATGAGCGGGGCTTCAATCGGCACACAGAGCCTCAGCTTCCATTGTACGTGTGGCTTCTCCTATTTCGGTTTCTGCCCATGCACATGTATTTGCAAGCAGGTGCTAGCTGCTTTGGCAGGTGTAGATGTTCTCTCAGGTCATGTCCAGTAATGCCAGCTGACTCGATACAAGCATGCTTATCTATTTGTGCCAACTGTTCCTGCTGCCGTGGGCACTTGAAGAGTGAGTCATGACGAGAATCGTTTCCCCTGGCTGAAGGAAGAAACAGCTCTCCATCGTGCCTGCAGCAGCAGTGCCTGTGTGGAGATGTGCGCAACCCTGCTGGCTCATGGTGCCAGTGCACCTCAGCTTTCTTATGATGTAAAGCTGAAAAATCTCACTGTGTACGCTGTCTCAACAACTTCGGTTGATCAGAATCAGGTCAATGCTCTGCGAAAGAAGCTTGAGCTCGAGAACTCCGGAGCGCAATCTCAAACCAACGATCCGCGGTCTGTGAATTTCGTGTCGTCCGTGACCTGCGTCCCCATAGAGGAGACTGCTCTCCACATTGCACTGTTGGAGAGAAACCCGGAGCTGGTGACGATGCTAGTTTGTGCTGGTGCAGACCCGAGCCTGCGAAGGAAGCGTGGGCAGTCCACGACGTCCTGTGAAGATCTTTGCCAGGGCCGTGACGACCTACTACAGGCTTTGGGGGCACAGTGGACACCGGAGACCCACAAGCATTTCCCTGCCAATGTTCGTGCCTCTGTGAAGATGGCATTTATGATTGCCCAGAGGCAGAACTGGCCGAAGACCATGCTTTTCAAAGTGTGTGCGATGTTTGCCGGCCCAGCCAAGCCTGACCTTGCTGTTCTGGCTTGAGAATTGGATGCAATTAAATGCTGCATGAGGTTCCTATGAAATCTTACTCAGTTACTTGCACGCTGACCTCTTGTCTCCTTGGCTCAGCGAAAGTTCCTTTCAATATTCACCGAAATGTTTATAAACCGAATGCCGTGAGATGAACTTTTAATTTGGACGGCGGCTGCGGATCATGTACAGATTGTCAGCAGTGGAGAGTCATTTGAATAGCTGTTGAGAAACAAGACAGCTCTCGTGCGACAGACTATGTTCTGGTGGAGACCGGGTCATCCTTTGGAGATCTTAGCATCGTAGCATTCAGGTTTTGCAGAGCATGGCGGCCGGGGGGGCAGCAGGGGGTTTTCTCATGCAGCCATCTGAGGATTGTGAAAGAAACAGGCCGGGATCCCGGCAGCTCATCTCGGTCTTGTTCCACCGCTCAGCAGGCAAAGCGCGAGAGGCGCGCATTCAGCAGGTGCCTTGTTTGCAACGCATGTGTCTGTGTGGATGTGTGCACAGTAATGTAGATATCCTCGTTGAAGTTTACAAGCAACTGCAAGGCATGCCGATGCACTCAGGCCTTCACGAAGTACGATTCGACTAAAGATGGCCAGCTGAACATTGAGGAATTGGCGAACGCCCTGAAGGTCGAGCTGCGGCGGCGGGCTGTGCAGTACCTGTTCAAACTGCATCGTGCGCCGGGAGGTTTTGGGAAGCTTCTCCTCCGACGAAATCCGACATGTTCGCCTGCACCTCAGTGATTTTTGAAACAGCTCTACTGCCCGTGCTGACGGCTGCATGAACAAGCATTCGCGTGCAACCAGTGAGAGTTGGAGACGAGTGTACGGCAGAAGGCGTAAGCGAGACATGAGTGGCCACAGCGTGCATCAGGGAGCGGGAGGGGTGTTCCGTGCGGAAGCCTGTCAACAAGGGCAGGATCAGGGTCTGCCCCAGTTTTGGATTCATCTGCCTCAAACATCCACAAAGTTGAACATATAGGGTGTGCATGAAGACCGCAAACTGTTCCATCTCCAAGTGCCGGCTTCACTTGCAAATTCTCGGTCCCTAGACGTGTGGTGGGTGCGCGTGGGTGTGTCAAAATCAGCCAAAAATGAGGGGTTGAAAGGATTGGTGCTGAGGCATGGCATTGCTTATCAGAGCCAACCGAGGTGATGACTTGGACAAGAGCAAGGATGGCAAGGTTTCGTACGAGGAGTTGCTGGGCATGTTGACATGCAACACCTTCATCAGACATGTCTCCCTGATTCGGACGGGGGGCGCTTTACTCGCGACCGAGGTTTCGCACCTGGATTCATTCGGGCAAAGGCAAAGAAGGGAGGAAGGAGGTCTTGAAGGCCAAGGCCATCCTGGCTCCCAGCGTCTCTCGTCTTCGTCCATCCTTCGTGGAGCCACGAAGGGTGACAATCACGCTGCTTCAAGATAAGGACGGCGACGGCTTGGAAGCGGTGTTCTACAACTTTTGCGGACCAGGGCAAGCCCTCCTGCTGCAGTATCAGTAGCCGCTGTCCCCGTAGCCGCTGTCTATCTTTGCTTCTCTTCTGCTCCGAGGCAGACCTGAGTGGCACGAACTTCCATCGTCTTTGCAAGGCGTTTTTAAGCAGAGTCGGCAAAGAGACTTTGCAATAGGAGGTTACAGGTTGTCCCTGGACAGGACTGCCATATTCTAGATGACAGGCTCGACAATGCATCCGCAGCAGGCTCAGTGACTCGGTTGGTGCATCAGCATCTTCAGCGTGTTGAGGTAGACTTGATCTTTTCGGATATCCGTGTGAAGGCAGCCTGCCTGTTGCTGGTCTCTTTCTGCAAGCTGGTTCTTTCACGTCGCAGCACGGCGAAGAACAGGACCACGCCGCGCGAAGCATCGACTTTCTCCAGTTCGAAATAGCGTCCAAAGCCCAAAAGCCCATGCTCCTGAGACGACCTTCGCACAGAGCCCTCAGAGCCTGAACCTCCAAAGCCCATAAGGTTGGAGCTTCTCGCAGAGCGAAAGGGTGTTAGCCGCCACAGCCTTCGCTCGGCCGTCTGCCTCCAAGTGTGCAAAAGCAGTCGTGGTGGGTGGTGCTGTTTTCAATACGTTATGTTCATTCAGGTTCTCCTGCAGGGACATCCAGAATCTCACAACAAGTCCCAGACACACGAGGATGAGCGCATCAACCGGTCGATGCCGTCCCCTTGTGAGTGTGCAGGAGCCACTTGCAGATGCTCAGAAGAAGAGGCTGGTGTGCAGTGCATTCAGATTGTGCAGAAGATTGCATGTTGCAGCTCGCGAGTGAAACATGAACCATGAGTTCTCATGTGGGCCATCACCTGTGCCCACGCCGCACCCTGATGGGAGCCCGAGATCGCGCTGCAGGCGGAGTAGCTTCTCCGGCCTGGATCCCGCGGGTGTGTCGGCAGGCTCGAGAAGCTGAGAAGGCCTCTTGCCGTGTGTGGTGGCGCCTCTGTCTCTGTGCAGTTCTGGAGAAGAAGAAGCCCACGCGCTGCAGCAGCCAGAAGCGTGTGGCATCCCTGCTCAAGCTGCCACCTGGCTGCAAGTCGCCGGGCGCCAGTGGGGGCCGCCGTGCCGTTCTGGGATCTGTGGCGGCTGCAAGCGAGGCATGAGACTCCTGGAAAAGAATCCTGGAGGAGGGTCGGAGTCTCGGTCGTGCCGCAGATGGTAACGGTACGAGCCGAGAGTGCAGTATGTCAGTGTCAGCCCTGAGTCCTGAGGATGTGGACAACAGCAAGCTTTGGAAAGTCTTTGGTCCCATGCTCGACACGGCAGACCCATGAGTTGCGAGTTTCGAACTTGTGGCCGAGGTCTGCACACACCAGCTGGCCGCAACTTGAAAAAGCTTTACGAAGCACCTTTTGCTTTGCCACCGCCGTGCTCTCGTGACTTCGCCAGCATCACAACCCGGATTGCATGGGTCGGGATGTTTTTCTTGGTCTATGCTGGATTCCTCGCAGGCAAGCGGCACGAGCACAGCTGGTCGAGTCCTTTCCTAATGATGAGCTCTGAACATAGCAGCAGTGTCAGCAGCCGTGTCCCTAGTCTCCCACATGTCCGTGTTCTTGAGGTTTCGTAGTTCAGCCGACCCGATGCGCTCCATGACAGGTCCGCTTCGTACGAGTCAAGGTCGTCAACCGCCAAGGCGGCTAACTTGCATCGCTTTTCTCTTGTTCTTCATGGGAAGACCGACAGTATCCTCAAGCCATGGCAGCTCAGCAATAGCATGAGCTTGATCTCGCCCTGCGAAGCCAGGCAAGCATGGTGAGCGAAAAATGTGCTCTTGGGCTGGGACTGGCGAGCTTGTGCTTCCGCATCATGGTACCGGTCCATTGCTGCAGTTTTCGTTGTCCTCCCTCCATCGCTTGCAGAATCTAAGGCTGCCGCGAGCTTGTACCGGGTTGCAGAAAAGTTTAGACAGAGCTTTTGCAAAATTTTCAAGCTTTATGAACACAGCCAAGCTGTGCAACGCCCAGAATGCCCCTTCGTGAAGGATGCTGCAGCACATGACCTCGAGTAGCAAACAGGGGCATCCTGAGCAGCTGCAGGTCCCTCGAAGACGGGACTGGTGCAACAACTGAGGCCCTTCGAAGAAGCTCCTCCCTACCAGCCCTCGATGCTCAGTCCATTGCCGGGTTGGCCATGAACCAATGGACCTAGCTGGCTTTGCACCCACATGCGATGGCCAGAAAAGAAGGTTCCCCAGCATGGTGTCCACAAGTGCCGGGCGATGGGTGCATATGAGAGCTGTGCGCAGAAGTTGCTCCAAACATCCATCAGGTGCACTTGCTGCGATTCAAGCTCCTCAAGGCGAAGTATGAATACTGGCTCGGGAAGGCGCAGTTCTGCGAAGCCCTCCTGCGAAATTCGTCTTGGATACGGCCGCCTGGCAGGTTCCAGATGCAAATCAACTCAGCGTGCGCATTAAGGACGTACTTGTGCTTGATGTGCATGAGCCCGTTATGTTGACCGAGCAAGCATTCTGCATCATCGCTTGATGTGCGATGCAGGAATATTCCCCCGACATGCCTGTGCTTGTGTCGGGCCCGCAGCATCAACGCTTGATTCGTGTGGTGCTCCATAGCTTTTCTTGTTCAGCTTGAGTTGCGTACTTGATTGTGTGAAACTGCAAGACATGCAATTAACAATTAATACAATATCGCACAATGAAGACATGAAGCACATCAAAGCTGCCACTAGCCAGCAGGAGGCACAAGTGATTCCTGTGTTCACAAAGCTATTCGATCACCTGCATGTAACGTCCTTTCTGTGCATTGTTGCCGTCCCCTGCATTTAATTCGCACAAACTTTGCATATCGGTTGGACCCTGGCCATGCACATGCTCGAGGTTGTTGTGTCAAAACATCCATGCGCTGTCCAATCCATTCCGTGCCATCCATCCGTCGGTTCTCCAAATCTCGCAGCCAAACGTCTGCGAAGATGCAGCCATACGATGGAAGATCTCAGTGACAGCTATTGGCTACGGCAGCTGTGAGAGCACCTTCCTCTTCCACGTAGTAGCTGAACTAGATAAACCACGACTTGTTCCACACCACTGCCTGAACGGCACACGGAGTCCAGAACTGTCTCGTCGAGTGCCCAACATTGACATGGGATCCCATGGCTCGCAGCTTTGGCCGCAGGGTTGCGCTGCTTGCATCAGGTGCTTCCTGCGGTTTTTCAACTTGCGAAGTAATGTTGAATGTCTGCAGCGGGGTGGCAGCGGGGCAGCATTCAGCAGTCGCATTGTGACAACCACGACCACAAATGCCGGCTCGGTGCAGTTTACGTGGGCTCAAGTCCGTCAGGTTTTTGGCCAGCATTGCCGAAGATGGCAAAACAGGCAAGAGACATGCCTGCACTCCCTCCAGATGATGAGCGTCCGCCACTGATGGAATTTCCCAGCTCAGTGAAGGCGTCAGCAGGAAGATCCTGGGGTGACTGCGCTTCGTCACGGTTTTGGTCATCAGCATTGCTCGCTTTGAGTTCTGCTGCCTTGGGGGCAACGATCATGATGTCCTTGAATGCCAAAGTGGCCCAGCCCGCCACCTTGCTTTCGTGCAACAACCGCTACGGCCACAATCAGTCAAATCCAATCCGCTTTTACAGCTCTCGTGCCAGCGAAGCTCTCGGAGAACTGAGTGAGGCGGAGGTGAAGGGGGTGTCCTCGTGGTTCATGAAGAAAACCGGAGCTGCTGGCTGCCGCTCCGAGCCCAAAATCGAGCAGTGGCTGGCGGGACCCTCGGCGGTGGAGCTTCTAAGGCCCAAGAAGAAGGAGGCCTTGGCTTACCTGGACGGAAAGGGCCCCAAGCCGCCGCGCTTCGCTCGCGTGACCCTGGCCACGAAGAGTTCCGTAGTGGAGTACAAGGTCGGACCCTTGGGGCCAGAAGGGCCCCTGCCCAATGCCACCATGGAGGTGCTGGTGCCAGCAGGGAGTATCGCTTACTCTAAGCGCCCGGGCTTCGAAGAAACCAATCTCCTAACTGGGATCTACAACCAAACGGTTCAGGAGGTGGGCAGCTTGCTGATTGAGGCCTTTGGGAAGATTTGGCCGCAGTTGGAGGGGGGCTGGGAGCCGGGGAATGGTGCTGTTACCTACTTGCCGCGGAATGATGCCTTAGCTCCTGCCGGAACCCGCCGGGTTCGAATCAAGAGTTCGCTGCAGCCTCCGTCCCCGTCTCGGCCTGATTCTGAATGGTTGTATCCTGTCCCCTTCGACTTCGAAGTGAACAAGACCGCATGGGATGTGGCTGAGTGGAAGGTCCATCATATCACCTTCTGTGGACAAGGGCCCTTCGCTTCCGCCGACGAGCTGAAGGCAGCTCATGCCAAGGGCGAGCTGAAGGTTTGCAAACCGAAGCTTGCCGTCGGCGACTGGGACACACCCCAGCAAGAGTCCCCCAAGTCGAGTACACCACGCACTGAGAGCCAGGAATCAGGTGTCGCTTGGGGTCCCTGGTCCTTCTCGGTCACTCAGCGTCCCTCTACCGGTATGGCCATCACGGACATCAAGTTTCGCGGGGAACGCGTGGCTTACGAACTGGCTTTGATGGACTCACAGGCAATCTACGGGGGTTCGGCTCGTGACCAGTTCATGTACTCGGACAGCGCCTACACGATGTCCCAGTGGAGCACCTCCTTGGAGCCAGGAGTTGATTGTCCTGAAGATGCGACTTTCCTCTCTGCTGTGAATTGGATGGGCCCCTCCATGTACAGAGCCCCAGATCCGAGCAAGGCCGATACTTTTTGGCCCATCTGCGTCTTCCATTGGGACGAAGATCATGAGATCTGGAGGCACATGGATGGTGGAATGACACGCGGGTACATCCGGAAGACGGTTCTCGTTCGCTCCATCGCAACTGTCGGGAACTACGACTACATCATGGACGTGAAGTTCCGAGAAGATGGCGAAATCAATGTCGAAACCCGTTTCGCCGGGTATCCTGAAACGCGCTACACTGGTATCGGCGAGAGGAGGTTTTCGACGATCGTCCGCCCTGATGTCGCTGGCATCGTTCACACACACAGCGTCGCCTGGAAGGTAGATCTGGAGATAGAAGGAAGCAAGAATGCCCTCCATGTCACCGAAGTTCGTGAGCACGAATCCGAAGGACTTGGAGTTAATTGGATGGCTGACCCCAACGAGAAAGTCTTCCCCACCAAGATTCTGGAGCAGCGCTTTGTGGAGAAGGAGGGTGCTGGGCTTTCGACTTTCGTTGCGGATCCCCGGGTGCCGAAAGCCTGGGCCATTGTGAACAGGAACAGCTCTTCCAGTGCATCGGGGAGTGCCCTCAATCCTCGAGGATACCGCATTGAGCTTCTTTCCTTTTCCACAGGCCAGGTGCACTCAGCGACGCATCCCTTCGTCGAGTCGATGCCATGGACCAAATATCATCTTGCGGTCACCCAGTACAAGGTGGGGTCTTCCATTCCTGATTACATGCATATCCAGAGCCAGCTATGTCGAAGGACCACGAGTACAGGCCGTCGTCACCATACGTGTGCCCTGGCAGCAGTACCATCGCCGGGTCTTTCGATTTCTGCGAGTTTTCAGAGATAGAGAGAGACAGCGAGAGAGGTACCTTTGATTTTGTGGATAGTATTTCGGGGCTGTGAGTTTCTTTTGAGCGGCAGGTGCGAGATTTTCTGGGAGAGGGCTTGAATCGAGCATCATGAAGATGTTAAGGGAGTGGGGGTCGGATGCGGAAGGGCAGGGGGATCCCGAGGGGGCTTAACAAATGCCTAGCAAGTGCTTGGCAAGAGCTCGGAGCTCAGCAAGTGCTCTGTGAATCTATGACCGGTCTGCGTGAGTTTGCCTCGCATGTGAATGTGTCCAGGTGCGCTTCGGCGCTGTTTTGCGCAGCAGTTTGCCATTGACAAGAAGCCCAGCCCACCATAGCACAGCTAGCCCAGCTCACAGGTGTGGTGCGCAACGCAAGAAGAGGGCCGGGTCTGTAGCGTGGGTGCCAGCGGGGTTGGGTCCGTGAGCTTGTCTGTCCGGTGATGCGTCCGGTGAGTGGGTTCACGCCATACCACTCACAGAAATTTCACAAGAATCTCAGACATATCACCGACAGACGTCTCCTTACTCAGAGGTACAGCTCATAGCACTCTTACAGACATTTGCAGACCCCCCTACTCGAAGGTACCGCCCACGCATTCGCTCACAGAAAGCTCGAACAGGAATCTCAGAAAACACATTCCAGACGTCCCTGTGCAGATGGGCAATATACCCGTTTAGAAACTCAACTTAACTGAGGAACTTTGATGGTCAACGGCCATGGAAAGATCAGTATGCGCAGGATTTGGATGTTTTCCTTGGAAACAACGCCTCTCGCATGCGATTCATGGGCTGTGATATTCTGATGCCGGTAAGTGGCCTGCTTTAGTAGGACATGTCCGGCGCCTGCCAAGGAGTCGCTCATGGATGAAGACCTGGTCGCTTGGATCGGGTTGAACAAGGACCTTCCAGGGCAGCTCTTGTTAATGCCGGTTACATTGACATTCGGTTTGGATGCTTGCTTTTGCATGCAGAAGCAGTAGCATCCTTATCTCATTGACTCCAGGAGCACATTGTCCGCCAGGAAGACATTCCACTTGTATCCAACTTTGGTGTTGCCTTTTCCCTGCAGCCGTGGAACTTCTTTGAGCTCAACACGGCTTCAAATCCTCCTCACTCCGCATAGACATCCCTTTTAACGGTTGTCCTTGCCTGTGCATCCTGCCTGGGGCATCTTCCGTGGTCCGGCAACAGAGATCCCTTGCGACTTTTCGAGCATAGTTACATCGTTCTTGCATTGTTGCATGGCTCGTCATAGTCACATGCCGTCTGCTACATAAAGGGATCATCTTGGAACCAGTCCGGCCGACCACCTCCAGGCTTGCAGACCCTGACAGATGGCCCCAGTGTATGAAAAAGTTCTTTCGCGTCATCCACACAGATTCCCTTCTTCTGCCAACTGCAGCTGTCATTGGGAGGTCGACACCATGCCAGCTTGGTCGATCGCGGCGAGGGGTTGCAATTCTCGAGGAGGGGCTGGGCAGCGATCCCAACTTACACATCTCACGCCTTGTTGCAGCGAGGCATCTTGTCGACCGCCGCGTGTTGCATGTGGTCGGTGGCTTCGGTGGAGCGGGTGCACTCAGCTGCAGGTTAGCACAGTGCTCTTTTGTCACATGTAAGCATGCTAAAAGGCGAAGAAGGACAAAGCTCACGCTGCTTGAGGTGCCCTCTCCTACAAGAAACACACGAAGCACACGATGCCGGGTACGCAGGTTATGCTTGTTGGCCACGTCAAGTCTCCAAAAGAAATGCGGAAATCGGCGTTTTACTTCAGCCACTGAGGGTGGGTCCGGGATGGCCTTGTGGCGGCAGCGGTGGCACCTGAGCTAAATTCCGACACTCTGAGATGTGGCAGCTTTCCCGTCGTTTTCCCAGGAAAGGGCGGGGACGTTCTTGTCAAGGTGCCTCGGAAAAGCCGGGTTTCTATAGATTCTTCTATACTTGTTACCTCGAGAGCTTGGGACTTGAAGGCTTCCGCTTGGCTCCCAGGCGAGTGACGTGCACTTCAGCCTGGCGCACCTCAAGGGACATGTGCAAGCTCCAAGCGGGCAATCTGGAAAACGGGGGAATCTCAACGGTGACACAGGTTGGGCGACGAACACACGTCATAGAGTCATAGAGTAACGCTGCTCGATCTTGGAGCCGGTGCAGCAAAGTTTGACATTCTCCAGCAGACGTTCCAGCCCAGGCCGTGACAGCTTCATAACCGTTCCTCGGGGTGTTATGGTGCGGGAGATGGTGCCGCGAGACGGCGAAGAAGCTGACCAGGCGCCACTTGTGCCTGGTCAGCTGCTGGCTGATCTGGACAAACCTGGAGAAACTGTGGTGGTGGCTCTCGGAGGCCGTGGTGGAATGGGTGACTCGCAGCATTTGTCCAAGACTCTTTCACATCTTTCGCTGTTTTTGTCATGTGGGTTTGACACGCTAAGCTCCCATGTGGGAATGGCGCGAGGCAACAATATGGCCCGGCCCCATGAGGCTACGCTGGGGCTGCCCGGAGAAATTCGCAAGATCGAGCTCGAACTCAAGATGGTGGCAGACGTTGGTCTCGTAGGGATGCCCAATGCTGGCAAATCTACACTTCTAGGGTCTGTGAGTCGCGCATGCCCGAAGATAGCTCCTTATCCTTTCACTACGGTTGCCCCATATGTTGGCAAAGTGCACTTTCTGGATGGGTCGTCCATGACCATCGCTGATGTGCCGGGGCTGGTGGAAGGCGCTCATGCTGGAGAGGGTCTGGGCCATGAGTTCCTGCGCCACTTAGAGCGAACCAAAGTGTTGCTCTACGTGGTGGACTGTGCCAGATCATCTGATCCTTTCTCAGACTTCCTGAGTCTGCAGCGTGAAGTTGAAGCCTTCTCCAGAAGCATGTCTTTCAAGCCCTGCGCCGTGATCGCTACGAAATGTGACGTGGATCCTGAGCAGACCTTACCGAAAGTGGACGCTTGGCTAAGAAGTCCTTTTTTTTACAGGTCTTAGAGAGTTTTGGAGTTTCTCTGAGTTCTGTTCTTCGTGCATCTTCCCCCTCAGCCCTCAGCTGAGGACCAGCTCTTTCGGCTGGTCAGGGAAGCCGAGGTCTTCGGCCCGGAGCTCGGTGGAGGAAGCTTTGGCGAAGCGAGCGTGCGCCGGTTCTGAGGCCAGAACTCGCCCATCTTCGTCCGGGCCATTTCGGCGCGATTCGGCGAAGGGGTGAAAGGGCTGCTGCAGGAGATGGGATCGGCGGAACTTTCTGTTCATGTGTCCTCAGAGCGATTCCTGAAGGAGCTCAGAGTCGTTCTGCAGGGCAACCACGAGCTCCTTGGCTTGTGCTAGACTGCCAGACATGGCAGTGTGGTGTCCGATGTCTCGGAATTTCGTGGAGGCGCTGGCTGGCCAAAGCTGCAGAAATGCTGCCGGCAGACGATATGCTGAGTCGTGCAAGCGGATAGTGCAAAACAGTTCCGTCTGCTGGACATGGTCACAGTTTGGGACATGTGGTCATCGTTCCGCCCCCGAGCTACGAGCTGAGATGAGGTCCTCCTTGGTCGAATCCCTGCAGTTCTTGCACGGATTGCCCCAGTACTTCGGTGCTGAGGAGTGGGCAGTCGCATGATCCAGCTTTCTCTGACGTCCATCTGCAGCTGTGTGCAGGACTGCAAGTCTGCTATGCTAGATGGCATGCCGGCCGAAGAGGTTCGGCTTCGCCCTCCTCCCTTTGAGCCATCCTCGGTTGACCAGTTCCAGGTCCGACAGGGAGAGGCAGAGACCGAAATCGAGTACACTCGCTACACGAACATGGAGGTGCAGGCGATTCACTCCTCGTAGGAGTCGGATGCTTGTTGAGTCGCACCTGTTTGGATCAAATGACAAATGTCCAGGCGAAGCAGACGAACCTTCTAGCGGCTTTGGCCTGGCACTTTGTCGGGGGTGACGGCACTGGCAAATCGTGGCGAAGCCTAAGCGTTCGAGGTCGACCTCATCAGACCCCTCGCGGAAAAAGCGGAG
The DNA here is from genome assembly GCA_905221615.1 of Symbiodinium sp. CCMP2592. Taxonomy (NCBI): domain Eukaryota; class Dinophyceae; order Suessiales; family Symbiodiniaceae; genus Symbiodinium; species Symbiodinium sp. CCMP2592. The sequence continues at coordinate 317,826 of CAJNDT010005875.1, read as the reverse complement.
ACTGCCACGGAGGCTGGGTATCAATAGTTGAATATAGGGCGAGGCAATCCAGAGTGGAAGGCGATGCCCTTGTCCCGCGCGCCAGGAGCTCGAGGCCCACACAGTGCAGCGGCTGAAGTGGGAGGCTGAAGCCGAGCGCCGGGCCCGCACGGACGAGCCCAAGGTGCGAAAACGCGGATGAACGGAAGGGCCTCTCCGCAGCCTCCGCAGCGGCTGTCGTGCAGGTGGACGAGAACGGGGAAGAGCTGCCCCCGGTCCGGGACTCGGCCACGGCCTGCAGCAGACTTTCACAGACTTTGACTTTGGGCGACTTTGGGCTCCATCCGGAAACGTACGAGGAGCCGCGACCAAGCAGACCTGACGAGGACAAGCTGGAGGCGCTGCCCGCGCTTTTGGTTGCTCGAAGGCGTATCAGGTCTCCCTTCCAGCTTGCCGCAAAGAGGCATTGGCCCTGTCCCTGTAATCCTGATGCTGTGTATCGGAATAACACGACCTCGGTTGGTGGATTGGTGGTGGATCTCTTTCTTCAGATGCGTCCCTTTTCCATTGGGACTTCCCTGCTCCCTGTTCTGTCGTGACTCCGTGAGTCCCAGACTAGACTGAAGCAGCAATGCTCTTGGCACTCGGGAAGGCTCGCGGTGTTGGTTTGTTTTTCGCCCTGTGAAGCTTGCAGTCGCCCGAAGTCGGGAGCGCCTCTTCAAACTCGGGCCAGGGCTGGGGCTTCTCGAAGGGCTCGAAGATGCACGACTTGGAAGAGGCCCCTTGGATGACAGGGCGCTAGCAAACGTGAGGTGAGCCATCGCAACTATCGCAGTTATATGCAGTCATCGCCCGTCACGAAGAGGTCCTTCCATTGGCTTCACACGTGTGGTTGTCGGAGCAAAGCCTGCGGCAGGACGGTAGCAATCAGAGGATCTCTTTCTCTTCGCTACCCTCTGCATGTGTTTTGAGCAGGAGATGCGGGGCAACGATGGGGCCAAGGCATGCACGCGTCTGAAGAAGTGGGGGGAGCAGCAGCCCAAGAAATGGATGCAAAGCCGTAGAGCGGGGCTTTACCGCCAGGGCGCCTTCGAGTTCCTCGAGCGAGCGCTCGCGCTGCGACTCCGTCCGTGCCTTTGCATTTCTCTGGAGCAGCATGGCACGAAAGCATTATGCGAGGGAATGTCGTGGGGGGGTCGTATGGTCCTTGGCGTGTGGGCTGTCGGGCGGACTGCAGTGGCCGTGGGGTGGTGTCCTGTGTCGCTTCTGTAGGGTTCAGATCACTTTGGCATGTCTTGTAGTCGTCAAACCTGTCATCAGGGTTTCCATTGCAGCTGGTGTAAGCTGACTGGTCCCGCAGGCGGTGTGCTTGGGCCAGCGTTTGTGTTCCACATTGCTTTTTGCCTCACTTGCGGGTGGGTCTGTGGAATCAAGGAGGATCTGTTGTGTCTGAACTGTGCGCGAGTTCGTAACCTCTGAATCGCGGGTGGATCTGTAGACTGAAGTGCTCCTGCTCGTCAAGCCAGCTGAGCTTTCGTTGTCCAGGACCTGCCTCATAAGGGCAAGGGGGAAGCCTGAAAAGGGGAGTTAGGGCTTGTTCTGCCACGCCACAATGGACTGATTAAGGTTACCGACACTTCTTGCGACCACCACTGGTGGATGACTGGGCCTTAGAGCAATTGCAATTCCACGCCAAGTATCTTGTAGTCCTACATTGTGGAGAGGTCGACGTGTTGGTGAGCAGCGAACCAGAGCCGGAGAAGGTCTGGACATGCTTCGGCAAGATGAGTATTAGAGTCTGCAAGCCTTGCCCCACTGGGAGGTGAGGCTTCCGGAGCTGTACGAGCTGTTGTCCGGCGACATCAACCAATTTTCCCCGCTCTCACCTCGGAAGCAATACTGGTGAAAAGAGTGGCGAACGCCGCGCGCCCAGGCAGAATCAACCCGGCGCAACAGCAGACGTAGACGAGTCAGGCTCGACACGACAGCACCTGAGGAAGGCTGAATGTGCTGTCTCTGCAGGAAGTCTGACGCGGAAGCGAGGCTGGCAAGCAGCAAATTCATCCTTTCCATATGACGAGATGCGATGAGCATCAGGCAAGCATGTCTATATCATGGGCCAACGCTTCGACGCATGGGAGAGCTGGACGGCCGAGTGAGCCCAACCAGGCACCCAATGACCCCGGAGAAACTGACCCCACGTCCAGGTATCCTGTGCCAATCCGTCGCTTGTGCGACCTCCGAGTGGCTTTCGTCCCTGGCTAAGTTTGGTCCAAGTCACCTGGATCGTACCCTTACCGAAAACCCAACCGTTGTGCGCTGCCAGATGCCGAATGCTCCGGCAGAAAACAGAGCAGCTCCTGCACATGCGCCGGGTAGTCAGATCGATCGTTCGGTGTTGGCATAGATGAGGTGTTGCTGCCCGTCATAAAGCACTGCACATGGCCTCGCATCAGGATTGGGATACATGAGCCTCGGCTCGGTCAGATCAATGGCAAGGCGACTTCCGTGACCCGGGACCCGGGCCGGCATTGATCCAGCAGTTCAATCATCCTGGGCAGGTCGTTGAACCCTGGATGGGCACTCCGTACAAATGCGCAGGCATGTCTCGACAGTTGCAGAAGCGCAACAGAGATGCCTCCTCCAAGCTCCCCTGATTGGGCGCGACACGCCAGCGGGTTTGGCCTGCAAGTTGCCAGGTGCTGGAGATTCTTCAGGCCAGCCGCAGCAAATTTGGGCTCTGGGCGGTTTGGAGCGCTTCGAAGCTGCGTGATTCAGGCTTCGAGGTCTTCGAGGACTCTGAAGAGATCCGACAGGCGGCGGTTGAGGGTGATAGACTTTGGAGCAGAGGCCCTGCAAAAGTCGGTACTGTTTTGTAGGGGATGCTCAAGCAGCTGACGAAAGACGGTCTCATCACACACAGGCCCTACATGCCGGATTGCCATTCTTTGTGCTTCATGTTCGCGCGCGTGGTCTCGTACAAGTCAATCACTGCTGGAAGCTTGAAGCGCGATCTCATGCCAGGGTGCTGGAAGTCCCCGTGGACGCGCATCAGGGGAACTCAGGATATCCTTTCGAGAGCTGGAAGATACCGGAGGCACCAAGTCCGGCATTTGCAATTCGGCATTCGCCAGGAAAGCTCTTGACTCCTTACATCTTCTTCTCTGTGTACGACGAGCAAGATGCTTAGACCCTCTGGCATGCTGAACTCCCCAGTCCTCACTCCCGTGTGTTCAGTGATGAACAGCCGAGGCGAAACGTCTGGTCAGCAGATGGCAAAGCGTGCAAGACCGGAGCCCAGCTGGCTCGAAGCCATCGGCCGAGCGGTTTGGAGCTGAGATCCCGTCTTTTTGCCGCAGGATCGAGGCCACTGCGCCTACGCTGGATGATGCGACACTTCTCCCAGAGGCCCGGTCGCATGTCTGGTGGCCCGTCGAGTATTTAGCTCTGTCTCAGGCAGCAGCAGAAGCGGAAGAGAAGCCCAAGGCACAAGGGGTCCTCCTAGTAAGCTAGGGCCAGGAGGAGTTGCGATGGTGGGAAGTTCGAGCTGGGCTCTCATGCACGACTGCACGAGACAGGCGAACAGCGAGAAGCTGCTTCCTCCCTGGAGCCCCCTAATGGATTCGGACCTCCTCTCAGTCACTCCGGGGGGTTTGGAGGAGATGCTCACCGATGTGGTGAAACACACGTGTGTGTGCAGTAACAACCGTTAACGACGGCCGTCGCTAGCACTCTGGCTCGACGAGTTCAAAGATTTTAGATTCCTGATCACTTTCGACGCCATGTCGACTACTCCAGCGGCAGCCTCGTCGTCGGCGCAGCCGATGCCTAGAAAGGCACCGCCGCAGCGGCCCCAGACGACGGTCGCGCCGGAGGCTGGAGTCCACGTCGCAGTCCGAGAGCTTCGCAACGTCCTCCGGAAGGGACGCGACGGTGGATTCGGCGCATGGGCGGAACTGGCGGCGAGCCTGGACATGGAGGACCGGACCTCACTCGCCGAGCTCCTCGCCGTGACGGCCGTGGTTCCACCGACTTCCCCACCCACCGACGAGGAACGCCGGGTCTACATGGGGAGGCTGTTCCCGCAGCGGGCCACGACGGAGGGGACGCCGGTGCTTGTGAAGGCAGCTCCAAGACCGCCGCCGACCACCTCTGCCACGCCGGGACATGGATCTATGACGCCCAGCTCGACGGGTCCCAGGACATCGCCGATGGCATCAACCACGCCGCCTCCACCGACGGGTCCCGGGAGCTCATCGGCGGCGACTATCCTGCAGCAGAGCGTCGGGGCGCCGCCCACGGCGTGGGCACACCAGGTGAGCTGGCAGCCGCCGCAGCCCACAGCGGCCAGGGACGACGACCAGGTGTCGGGCACGGTCTTCCTCGACGCCCCTACAACGTCGGCTACCAGGACTGCGGCGGCCTTCTTGGACCCGACGGAAGCGAGGGAGCCCGAGACCACGGCGTCGCCGACCATAACGGGGTTCCCGGGTCTCGCCGCAATGGAAGCCCAGTCGGCGATGCCTTCTGGCACGGCCACGCCGGCATACTACATCGACGCGGCTGGTCATCGGGTGAGGGCCCCGCCAGAGGGGGCACGACGTCCTGTCGACGCCACTGGCATCCAGACGCCGGCTTCGACTGTCGGCGGGGGGGGCGCCGAAGAAGTCATCAACATCGCCGCGTCACTGCTTCGGCAGGTGGGCCCCCGACAGGATGACGACGCCCACTCGACGGCCGGGAGCCAGACATCGGCAGCCAGGGGGCGGTCGACGCAACGAGGAGGGCGGCCGACCATGGACCCGCCGCCGCCTCCCCCAGTGGTCGACGCACCGCCATCCAGGTCCAGCTTCCCGCCGCTCTCGGCGGCTTCTACGCCATGGCAGTCCACACCGCCGAGTCCGAGGGCATCCACAACGAGAGCGCCGACCCCCCCGGCGGTGGCGGCAGAGCGCCCGGATTGGATGTTCCCGCCGGGCGCAAGGCCAGCAGACGACCCCGCCGGCTCTTCCATGGACGCCGGGCCTTCGACCACCACCAGGACGACGACACCGACGGGGGCACGCTCAAGGTCCAAGACGGCGGCGGGGTTCCGCGAGCACCTGAGCGACGAAAGGATCCGCCAAATCGAGATCAACATGACCGACGACTATCGGCAGCACAAGCGGGCCATGCATCGCCGGGGCGCTCGCGCCGTCGACGACCCGCCGAAGTCAGTCAAGCACTTGCTCAGGCGGACCCTGAACGACGTGATCGCCGAGGAGAACCTGGACAAGCAGGGCATCGACGGGCACAAGCCCAAGCCCCCGCCGACCTCGGCGCCCACCTACTGTGCATACTGGTTCTGCTCGACGCTACCCGCCAACACACGCGGCGCCCGGATCCCCTGGCAAAGCCAGGAGGCCGGCCGACGTGTGCTCGGTTGGTGCTCGCACCCTTGCACGTCGCCGCAATGCCCTCATTTTGAAGACCTTTACGACGTGGACTCGCCGGGCCTAGGCCGCTGCCTGCGTCCCGTCGTCGAGGGCAACGGCCGTGACCATATTGGTCACGAGTGCGCCGCATGCCATGGCATGGTCGGCGCACAGGACTGAGCTTTCACGACGCCAGCGGGTGCCCCTGTCACCCGGCTCCGGCCATCGGGTCGGCACCGCTGAGGCAGTCGACGGCGGCGGGGGCAGGATCAGAGCCCACCGCCGCCCTGTATTACTTATTTTCTTTTCGACGTTCTCGTCGTTGCCAGAGTTGCTTAATCTCGGCGGTCACGCCGCACGGTGCCTTTTGGCGGAGCCCGACGCACCCGACAAAAAGAGTGCCTTGCACCTGTTGCCTCGTCCGTCGCGCCTGCCGTCGCTGTCGGCCTCTCTCTCTCTCTTCGTTCGTTCTCGGTCGTCGCCGTTGCCTTTTCTGCTTCCGCCGCAGCCTTTTTCTGCTCTGGCTCGAGACGCCGACCAGCACTAGCCCCCCTGCATTCCCCGACCCAGGACGCCGGTCATGAACCAACAAGTCGCATCGTCGGGACCCTCCGCGACTGTCGCCGACTTCTTTCGCGACGTCGCCTCGGCAGGCGGCTCGGCCTACATTGCGACATTGGCCAGGTTCGGCGCGATCAACACGCCGGCAGTGAGGGACTCCTTCGCCGTCCTTTTGGAGAACGGCGTGCCAGAGGGCCTCTTGCTGCAGATCCTGGCGCCGGTTCCGCCGACGCAGCCGGAACCAACAGCGGCCAGGCCACCCAGGCACGACGTGCCGAATAGAAGGACCATACCCCGGGCATCTTTGACGGCGGCCTTGGAGGCTATGGACCCCGGGCGACGCCAAGACACACTAGCAGCCATCGACTGGCATCGTCGACCCGCCGGGCCATGGAGTCGCGAGTGAGGACGGTGAGCGCCCTGGCCGACAGAGGTCAGTTCCCCCTCTTCCCGCTCGACGCCAACAAGCTTCACACCATCGCCGGGGCGATGCGGATCGCCGGCTACAGATCGACCGGGCTGTACCTCGACGCGGTGGTATGGCACCAGGAGAACACCCTCCACACGCCGGTCACACCTGGACTTCGACGTGTGGTAAAAACCCTGACCAAGGCAGCGGCGAGGGGCCTGCCAGGGTCCAGGCTCAAACAGGCATTCGACCTCGACGAGCTCAGCAAGTTGGTCGACGATACGGCGCCATTCGGGCCCTTCAACGCCGGCCTGGTGGCCCACGCCGTCGACGTTGTCATCGTCGCCACTTGGTTTATGCTGAGGGAGGTGGAGCTCGCGGCGGCCCGGGTCAGAGACCTCGGCGTGACCTTGTCGACGGTGTCGCTCGACATACCCCTGCACAAAACGGCGCAGGGGGGGCAGGCCGACCTCACACGACGCACTTTCAGGTGCGTTTGCACTTCGACGGCCCACCCACTCTGCCCAAGATGCGCCGCACACCGCCACCTTCGGCGGGTACAGGCCTCCGCGGCCGCGACGCCGGCCGACTTCCTGTTTCCGACTAGACCGACGGTGCAGAGATCCAAGGCGGAGTCGGCAGAGATGTTTCGGCTGGTGCTGGACGCCGCCGGCTTCGAGACGGTGTACCTCGACGAACAAGGCAAGCGCCGCTTGATCTTCGGCGGCCACGCCGCCAGAGTGGCAGGTGCGACCTTCATGGCGATGAGGGGGGTCCCGGTCGCCGTGATCCAGCTGCTCGGCCGATGGGCCTCAACCGCCGTCGAACGGTATGTCCAACAGGCACCCCTCGCCGTGGCAGCAGGCGTTCCAGCCCAGGCCCTGGCAGCGCCGAGTTCGTCGACAACAACGCCGGCCCAGCCCCTGGCGACACCGACGCCGCCGGCCCTCATGGACTTGTTGCCGACGGGGAACGCAGCAGGGCACGCCGATACGGCGGTGCCGGCCCCGCAGCAGATGGTGCCCAACGTCGACTTCGCGGCTGAGGTGCCCGGCGTGGAGTTCGTGCCAGAACCCGCCAGGATGCCAGTAGCCGACGCGATCGGCGACTCGGCGCCCCGGTATGTCATGAACTGCCGCACCAAGATGGTGCACACGCCGGGGGTCGACGAAGCGTCGACAGAAAGGTCGGATTGGCAGGCCAAGTGCGGCTGGCCTTACGGCGTGCGACAGTTCTTTCGCCTGTCCGAGCTCCCGCCGGATCCGGCCTTATGCCGCAAGTGCTTCCCGACGGAAACCGTCGATGTTGAGGCACCGGAGGCGATCGACTCGTCGTCGAGCTCCTCGTCCTCCACTAGCGGAGCGACGTCGGACTCCGACTGAGTCACGCCGGGCTTGACCGACGGATCGCCGTCACCATTTTCCGCCGAGGGGTCGCCGGCAATAGCCGTGCGCGGCCCCGACGGCTCCGGCACCAACTGGACGACGACCCAGGAAAACCACACACAGCCCAGATCAGATCACCGTCGAGGGCTCGCGCCCGGAACTTAACGACGGATGTCTCACCCGTAGCCCCCTTTTCTATCGAGCACGGAAACCGACTTGAGACGCCGTAGGTGTTGGTTGCCATGGCACTCCCGACGGTCGCGGCCTCAATGGTGCAGCTGGACGACCTCCTCGCCGCGGCCGGCGCCAACGACAGCATCAAGAACTACATCACGGCGCGGAAGATCACCACGACGCCCACATTGGCCCTGATCGCCAAGGACGTCGAGAGGTTCACGACGCACATCATCCACCCGTACATCACCGGCATCCGCATCGACGGCACCGATCACAAGGTGGAGGACGGGCAGGACGATGTGGCCACGGCGGTCATGACCCACTTGTTCGTCGAGGCCACACGCCAATGGACGGCCGCTTCGTCGTCGCCGGTTCCAGCCCCGGCGGCCTTACCCGCGCCGGCGGCGACGCCGCCATCGACGGCCACGCCGGCTATTCCTGACAGGCCTCCCAAGACCTTCTCGGCGTGGAACCAGCAGGTCAACATCTACGAGGAGCGGCGCCTCGACGGGAAACGGCGGACCTTCCCAGCACATGAGCTCCTTGGCGCCGAGGAGGTGCTGGCCAGGATGTGGTTCGAGCACACCACCTCCAAAATGTATACGCCGGTCACCATCGGCGAGATCGTGTCGCGACGCACCTGGACGGCGGCCCGGACCTTGAACCCTCTGGCGCTGTCCAGGTCGACGTCCGCCGCCAGCTCCAAGGCGCTGCGGCTTGAACACGGCCTCCTGCTCCAGGAGGAGCCGACGGAGTGGGTACCCAAGGGCCTCTTCTCCACTATCGACGGAGCCAACGCCGCCCGGTGGGCATGGATCTTGCTGGGCATCGGCGAGGAGACCGACGTCATGACATATGTCGACTGGTTCGTGGCCCGCGCCAGGGATAAGTCCAACCACGTCGCAGCCCTCCAGGCATACTGGCAGCGGACGTCGTGGAACCTGGCGATGGCACTCAGGAACAACCGGTCCTTCGGCGAGGCCACCAAGGAGATCATGGACGACGTGGCCACCTGGCAGGAGATCCTCCTGTCCACGCCGCACCCGACCAAGAGATCCGAGAAGGAGATCACCGACCGCACCGACGCCCCCAACGGCCAGGAAGAGGACGCCGACGACCAGCAGGCATGGACCGGAGGCGGCGGTCGCGGTGGCCGCAAACGACGACGCCAAGGGGGCCGGGGCCGAGGGCGCGGACGCGGCGGCAAAGATCAATCACAGGGCGGCGGCAAGAAGAACGAGCAGGACACCAACGCCGGCTGGTGGCAGCAGAAGACCGACGGGAAGAACCAACAGTGGTGGCACGGCGGCAACGGCGGACAGTCCAGCCAGCCAGAAGGCCAACGCCCGTGGCGCGGCAATGGCCAAGGCCGCGGCAACCGCCGCTAGGGACAGCACGGGGCCCCGTCGAACGCCCCCGCTGACGACGGGGTACCCGACCCACCGACCAAGAAAGTGAAGCTCTCAGGCCGGCGACCTAAAGGCGACGAGGTGATCGTGCTGTCCGCTTTCGACGGCGTCGGCGCGGGCCCGTGGCTGGTGTGGGACCTGGTGGGCCAGCCTAGAGCGGTCTTCTCATGGGAGGTGGACCGAGCGGCGATCCAGGTCATCGACTACCACATCCCCGACGTCCGGCACCGCGGCGACATCACGGAGGACACGCCGAAGGCCCTGGCCAAGGACATCGAGGCGGTCGACCCCGACGCCCAATGCATCATCCTGTTTCTCGCCGCCCCGCCGTGCCAAGATTTCTCCAGGATCGGCGACAGAGCGGGTCACGGCGGCGATAGAGGCTACCTCTTCAACTTTACGGCTGAGTACGTCGCCGAGCTGACGCCGCTGATAGCACCTCGACGGCTTGGAAAATTGGTCGAAAACGTCGAGATGACGCAGGCAGACGCGGCGGCGGCCACCAAGGCACTGGAGTGCGAGCCCATCCTCTCCGACGCCGCCGACTTCGGGTGGATCGGTAGGTCCCGCCTCTGGTGGTCGACGATCGACTGGGAGGAGCTGCCTCGCGACCCCTCGACGGGAGAACATTGGACATGGGCTCTACACCGTCGCTGGAACAGACTGCGGCTGGACTCTCCCAGGGCAGCAGCCGACGACTTTGACCTCGACGGCCTCAAGTTCTCGGACTCCGTCGCCAGTGGCAGGGTCAGGCTGCCATGTGCGACGACACCAGCAGCCGACGAGGGAGGCAGAGCCGCACCAAGGTCGACGAGAGGGAAGATCACGTCGGACACCCACCAGCGGTGGCTCACCGGCGGACGGCAATTTGCGCCGTGGCACTACGCCAGAGACGCCATGATGACCGACGACCAAGGTCGACTACATCTGCTGCCGCCGAAGGTGAAAGAGCAGCTTCACCACATGCCGGTCGACTACACGGCGAGATCCACCGCCGGAGCACTCGACGACCGCACTCGACATCGCCTCATCGGCAACGGCTGGCACTGGGGAGTCGCACGACGTCTTCTTTTGGCGCTGTTGGTCTTCACAGCCACGGCACCGACGACGGCGACCCCAGTACCAAGATCACCTAGCCGATCGACGTTACAGTGGGTGGCTTCGTTGTGGGGACCCGGCGGTCCGATCATGGCGCCAGCCCCGCCGCGGACAGGTGTGGCGTACATCCAGGACCTCGACGAGCAGGCGCACTGGGACGCATCATGGTCGATGTCACACCCGCTGGCAGACGACGCCCCGTTGGAACCGTCGTGGGAACGACTCCTGGTTATTCGTCGAACTTGGCGCCACGACCTGGTCAGGATCCGAAGGGAAGTCGTCGACGAGGTCCGCACCATGATCGAGGACACAGCCGACGAGACCAGAGAGTGGCTGGCCGCCAGATCGTCGTGGGTCAGAGCTACGTACTCGACGCCGGATAAGCCGGCCCCGACGCAGGTGCTCGTCTTCCTACAGCTGCTCCGCCTCGTCGACTACCCCGACATCGACGCCCTCGAACACGACATGACGGAGGGCTTCCAGATGATCGGCGACATCCGGCCAGGACCCGGATGGAGGAAAAGGGACGACGGACGCTACCAGCACCCGACGGACATGGACACCTTCCGCCGGACCAACGCAGAGTACGTCCGCCGCAAGGTCTCCCAGCACGACGGCGGTGAATTCGCCGATCAGCTGCTCCAGGAGCTCATCGCCGAGAAGAAGCTGGGCAGAGTCATCGGCCCAACGACAGCGCCGACATGGCTGCACACCAAGGCCACGGCGGTGCCCGACCAGATCGAGGTGGACTCCCTGGTCGAACCGCCGCCCGGCGAACACTTCTTGGCAGGGTCCTTCCCAGTCTGCCAGACCGACGAGAAAGGCGACCTAAAGGTACGACGTGCCGAGGACTGGCGTCGCAGCGGGCACAACGCCACGGTCTCGGTGGACGACGTGCCGACACACCACTTCATCGGCAGCTTCGTCGACCTGGCACGACGCATGGTCCAGGACACCCCCGACGTCGTGGTCTTTGGCAACGACCTGCTCAACGCTTACCGCCAGTGGCCAGTTCGACGACCGGCGGAGTGCGGCACCTTCCTCTCGACCAAGCACGGCGTGACCTTTTGGTACCACCTGGCCATGAATTTCGGCGCTACGGCGTCGGTCTGGAATTTTAACAGGGGAGCCGACGCACTTCAGCAGCTACTCAGGGGACTGCTGCTACTGGCGACGGGTCACTACGTGGACGACTTTAACGGCCTCGACGACGCCCTCCTCGGCGAGTCGGCGATGGTATCGTTCCAGGACCTCTTCTCGGCGCTGGGCTTCCTCACCAAGGCGTCGAAGGCACAACACCCGGCGAAGAACCACATCGTTCAGGGCGTTGAGTTCCAGGTCGACGCACGGGGAGTCACCCTCAAACCGACGACGATTCGGGTAGACAAGATCATGGAACAGATCCGCCGGGCGCTCGACCAGGATACACTGTCACCCGCCGAGGCCGCCAAGCTCGCCGGAAGAGTGTCCTTCCTGACACAAGCGGCCTTCGGATCCGTCGCAAAGGCCGCTACGAAAGCGATCTACGCCCGAGCAGCCGACACAGCGGCATGGACGGCGGACTCCCTGTCCGACGGTCTCTCGGCGGCCCTACGATCCTTGGCCAGGATCCTGCCGACGATCAGACCCAGGTTCATTCCGTTCGACGCCAAGGAGATGGAGGTCGCGATCCTGTACGCCGACGCCTTCTTCACCGACGGGGAGACCAGGCACAAGGCCGGCCACGTACCCCAGGGGGTACGGCCGACGAAGAAGGCGGCGAATGGATGGGGATACGTGCTACGCATCGGCGACCAGGTCTTCTTCGACCACGGCGTCGCGCCGGAATGGTTCGTCAAGCTCTTCTCGACGAGGAAGGCATACATCTACATGCTCGAAGTGCTGGCCCAGCTAGTCGCCTTCGTCACCTTCGGCGCCCGTCTGCCGCCGGCCATTATAGCCTTCATCGACAACACCGCCGGACAGGCAGCCCTTACAAAAGGATACGGGAAAGACGCCGCGGTGAACGGCATGATTTCAGCCTTCTGGACGCTTGCGGCGCACCAGGGGTGGTTCGTCGAGTTTGAGCGAGTTCCCTCCAAGGCCAACGTCGCCGACGCAGTCTCCAGAGACGACTTCAGCAGGGCGACGGCCGAGGGATGGCACAGAGTCTCCACGCCGACCGACGAGATACTCTCCATCTTCGCCCGATCGGCGCAGGACCTCGAATATGCCACGACGGAGGCGGCGGACGACCTCCTTCAGCTAGCCAACGGCTTCCACGTCTGAGCCGGCGCGGGGTGGAGAGTCGGTGCGCACGGCGGGTGCAGAATGCGCCCCGGCACCGACTCTTCGTTTCAGCCTGTTGATTCGCCGAACGGCGTGCTACAGCGCTGCTACCACACGACGAAAAAGAAGTCCTGATTCGTCGCAGTGCTCAGTTTGGTTCAACGTCGGGCAGAGTGCGACGGTTGTTGTGAAACACACGTGTGTGTGCAGTAACAACCGTTAACGACGGCCGTCGCTAGCACTCTGGCTCGACGAGTTCAAAGATTTTACCCACCCTCACCGCCCAGTTTTATTTTCGCGTTTCGGCGGAGGGCGAACGACAGCGGGCCGGGTGCAGAATGCGCCCCGGCACCGACTCGTCGTTTCAGCCTGTTGATTCGCCGAACGGCGTGCTACAGCGCTGCTACCACACGACGAAAAAGAAGTCCTGATTCGTCGCAGTGCTCAGTTTGGTTCAACGTCGGGCAGAGTGCGACGGTTGTTATATGCTGATTTTCCGAGGCCTCCATGGCCACGCATCAAGTACTGGACCTGACTGCCATTGCGGTGGTCTTGGAGATGCCAAACAACAGCCGACGTCCCGTCGCGAAATACATGGGCTTTGACCCAGGTGACCAAGCACGTGCATGCATCTCCGCCTCATGCAAGCTTCAATGCATTACTCAGGCGAGATCTCTGTTTCGTTTCCTTGTGGCGCACATCTCTTCTTGCGATTTGTCAGGGCGGACCTCCGGCAAACTCCTGGGGAGCTCCAGGGCAAGCCCTTCCAGTCCGTGCCCTGGAGCCGAGCTGCCGCAGAGCCGAGCCGGGCCGCGACCCGACCCCGCTTGGAGGTTCAGGGGTAGTTATAAGTAGGGTAAACTATACTTATAACTCATATTAGGGAGCTCATAACTATACTAAGTATACTTATAACTCTACCCCTGAACCTCCACCCCCAGCGGGGGGCCCTTGAAAAACCCCAGAGGTCCTACGTGATGCTGAGCGCTGCCGTGGAAGCGCCGAGCCCGTCGCTCGTAACCCGCCGCCTGCGGCTTCTCCGAGCCAAGGGCCGAGCCGAGGGTTCCTTTAAAGGGTTCCTTAAAGGGATCTATCTATAAGGGTTCCATAAAGGGTTTAGGGTTTAGGGAGTTCGTGGCTACTTACCTTGGGTTTTAGTAGGGTTATAAGTACCTTAATTGGGGTTATGAGTAGTTATAGTACAGTTACCTCAGGGTTCCTTCTTGGGGTTCATATTTAGAATCTTATAAGGTAACCCCAAAAAGGTTTACCTTTGGTTAGTAGGGAATGGAGGAATGGGGTACAAGTATAACTACTGCTACTACCATTCTTCCATTCCCAACTAACGAAAGGTAAGTGTAGCGGTAGTGGTAGCGGCTAGAGAGGCTTGAGTTTGGAGCTTAAGCAACATAAACTAAGAGCATGGTTCCACTCTGGTATCGGGTTTTTTGTTCTCTGGAAAGACAGGTTTCATAGGAAAGTTTGCCTTGCCAGAGCTGCAGATGCACGCAGCAGGGAGTGTGAACATGAAAGGAGGTGTTGAGAGAAACAGTGGCAGGCCTGCCCGATTCTTACAGAGATACACCATAGAAGCAAGCATGTTAGGTTTAGACTTGGGCATGACCCGGAACGCGGTGTATCGGTTCATTTCTCGCAGCCATTCTCTGAAATGCTGGCTCGCCCAAAGAGTTGAGCCTGGGGCCCGGCCTGGCTCCTCGGCAAGATGGATGGATGGGGAGGAGTCTCTTCGTGTCTCTTGGTGCTCTCAGTGGCTCGCAGTGAGAGGTGTCGAGTGTTGCCAAGGTTGCCACATCCCCAGATAGACTCGCGGCACCGAGACTCGGCAGGCCGGAAGCAGCCGTGCCATGCCGAGGGCGTTGTGTCTGCTCTCCGTCATTCGCTGCTCCACGACTACATTGACTGCATGCATTGTTTCTGCATGTTTCCATTCTTTTGCAGTGGTAGATCGTCTTAAACGCTTCGCGTCTTCTGCCTCGGCGCGGCCGAGAGAAGTCTTGGCAGCAGTGTTGGGCGGGGCGGCACCGTTTCTCTTTAATCCCACATGCGAATTTTGTGGCATGATGCTGGGTTTTCCGCAGGGGCGCCGTGCTGGGTGTTCCGGCGCCTGCTGCAGCAAGTCCGTTGTCCACTGTTTCAGGATTCTCGTATGAAGCGCAAACATCGTTTTCTCTTCCGACCAACGCATGCCATGCACATCCGGTCTGGTCTCATCTACAGGTGTCTGTCTGTGTGTGCATGTGTGCTTGCTCACACACATACCCTGCCTGGCACTGTCCCCCGGAAGTGGGTGGGGACATCCACCGGTGCACCTCCCGCTCGATACTTCAGCAGCCCATCACGAATCGTCCGCCACATATTTCGGGCGGAAGCTTGCAGTTTTTCTCTTGCGCCATTCTCGTATCAGGTCCGTATTACCCCGCATGAATCATTCAGAATGATTCATGATAAGTTTAGGTCTACGTGTGCATGCTCGGTTTGGGTCAGGAGCGGGTGCAGCTCGTGCGAAGCATGGATGCTGCCTTGCACTTACGATGCCAGCATGTCTCCACGATTCGTCAGGTCTCCTGGTCATGTGCCTGCAAACCCCTATATGGGACTTCCCCACGCCGAGGATGTGCGCTGCCAAGTCGAGGGGATGTTTAGGTCCACCTTGGCAGACCCAAACGGCCTTCTCGTGCGAGAAAGCTCCTTGGACTGACGATAAGCTTTCTTTCAAAAGCAGACTGACAGCTTGAACTGACTGCGCTTCCCATCTGAGGTTGCATCGAATTTCTTCTTTCGATTGGCGGTACCCCCGAAGAGGCGAACGCGCTGCTCAAAGAGTGTGATCGGGGTCGAGATGACACTCATATTAGCCCGGGCCCTGTTACACGGCGAAGCTGACAGACGGCTTATGTGACAGCGCACTTACGAATGTGACTACCCCAAAGGCGTCACGAACTTCTTGGATGTCCTCTGCGGGCCTGCAGATTTAGCTGCGGGCAGGGAAGCGAAGGAGGGGCCAGAGACACTTAGCACACCGGGCAGGGCAGCCTCCTTTCTGCCAGCTTTGCGTGCTTCATGGGATCGAGGACTCTGCTGAGCAGCCGCCACAACCTTCAGAGGCACGTCGCTTGAACGAGTAGACATGCATGAATCTTCGCATCGCTCTTTGGGAAGCGCCCGACCGATCGAGATGCCACTTTCTTTGCCTGCATTGCAGGCGAGCGACGCGGGGAAACAGCCACATGGACGAATGTCACCCTTTTGCTCTGGGGGACGTTTGGAGGGGGTGATACTCATGACTCGTGTCCTTCGACCATGGCATCAGCCAAGGACCCTCGAAGCATCTGCCAAGGAGCCTCCACTAGTACAAACACCGAAGGTGCAAAGTGCTCCCGAGAGAATAGAAGAGAAGCCACAGATCAAGGAGTCTGAGGCCAGGGCAAGCAGTTCAAGTTCGACTTCTGCCTGGTCTGTCGAATCGACACGATTAGCTCTTGGATGTTCCCTGTGGAAGGTAGTCAGAGAAGCAGAAGCAGAAGAGCCCTCCACCAAAGGGCAGAAAGACGAGGCCCTGGAGGTTGGGGCGGTGCTGCTTTGAACGCGACGTGACGTGTCTTTCATTGCCATCTCCGAGTCTCTATTCGCAGGAGCAGCCTGCTGAGCCCGGCCCAGAAGCCCTGGCGACCGAGGAAGCACCAGACAAGGAGAGCTTCGGAGCAAGGTCAGGTCTTCTAAGAGGTCCGCGTGGATTCTTCGGTTTTTTGCGTTCGAAGCACGCCTTTGAAGGAAGACCCCAACCTGACGACCACAGCCACAACGGCCACAGCAGAAGGAATGCAGGACACGGGCGGATCCTTCAATGCGGGAGTCCTCATGCTTTCCACCCGAAGCAGTTGATGCTTGCAGGAGGACGACTCCACTGCAACCTTGCCGACACCTGCAGAAGAAGTCAAAGTTGAAAGCGATGTTACTCGACTGCCACGTTGAACAGGCCAGGGCCTGCGGAGTTTGTGCTGAAACCATCATGAGGCTTGCGAGAAGGGAGTGGAATTCCACCACGACCCTTCAGATATGGATTGGTACTATGAATCGTTGCGGGGCTCAGCCAGCTCAGCTGACGATTCGTTCATATTCGTTTCGGCTGGCTCACGTTGCACCCACTATGCGCCACGAAACTCAGGTCCTTCATGCAGTCCAACAGACTCGTAAAAGTGAAGGAGGGAAAAAGATGGAAAGAAATGGACCTGCTCCAGGCAGATTCCGAGAAGGATGCCGGAGACTGTTGGATGCCTGATCTGTCACGAGGCATGGAATTCGCACCCCATTCCACGATGGCCTCCACGCATGCCACCTTGTGGACCGGTGTCAGCTGACGGTGGGAGGCCCAGACTGAACCGGCCGCACATGGGCTCCTCACATCAGAATCCAGTAAAAGAAGACAGCTCTTAGGTGACCCGACGAGCATTGGCGACGCTTGGGACGACGCCTCAGGGCCCACAAGAAGCCAAGCTAGCGTGGAAGCGTGCATAGGCAGTGCAGAGCCAAGCACAGCGACACTGCAGCGAGTGCCTTAGGTCCCCGTTCACGTGCACGTGAACCCTGGCTTGGTTGGACAGTGGGCTCGCCAGTGCACGCGAGAGTACCGGCCCTATCCTGGAGAAATGATGCGCAAGAGGCCGGATTTGGGCAGTTTGGAGGGCCATGGGTTATCAGGAACGCGGAATTCAGGAGCGCTTCTACACAGTGTGTGCAGAGCATTATTGCAGCCTGGGAGGTACAGAATCGAGCATGCCATCGGCGCGGGGCACTTCACGCGTGCATATCTCGCGACCGACGTGGAGACCAACGAGAAGGCGAAGCCAAGCGTCAAGAATGTTGCGTTAGCTGTGCACGGTGCGACCTGTTGTTTGCACTGCAGGTCTGCATCAAGCGCCACAACGGGCTGACTGTCGAACTACTGACGGACACCCATGCAGTTAGTGGTGCACCTTCGAGTTTCGCTGCCATTCTAGACTAGACGTGGCCTCGGCCTTGTGCAATTGAACCGTGTTGCATGTGTGAGGACTTGCTCACCATCGGTCGGCGCATAGAATCTGTTGACCCTGAGTTCAAATGTTTTTCCAGGCGTGCTCTGCCGTGAAATTCTTCTTTGTTTTGGAGCCTATAGTTCCTTCACGACAGGCTCGTCGAAGCTTTCTTCGACATGGCACGGACCTCTATTGGCCGCTTTCTATTCGTTTCGTCGTGGCTAGCCTCAATGTCTGAGGTGGGATACACTGTGGAGACACTCTTCGAGGGGCGAAACTGTACCGTGCCTTGCTCTTGAGATCCGTGCCACAGTGCCACAGTCTGCTACCCTTTGGTTTCCAGTGGCCTGAAGCCGTGGGGCCATAAGTTCATCTTGCAAACTGAGGAGATTTGCCGGACCAATCCTATGCACTTCAAGAATTTGGACAATCTTCGGATTGTTGCCGTCGGATGCTTGCGCGGCTTAAAGCTTCTGGCAGAAGCCGGCGTCGTGCATTGTGACATGAAGGCTCGTGCTCCTGCAATGCAGCAGGCAGCCTCCTGCCACTTGGGTCGGGGAAGAGTATGGAAGAGTTGTGAAAGGCAGACAACTTCATGTGGACAAAGACGGATGACGGGGAGCCAACGGTTCGATTGGTGGATTTTGGTGCGCAGCCCAGAGCTGGGCTGTCTGCAAGCATTCACTGTGGAAGCTGGTGGACCGGAGGCTGCTCTCGGCTGGACAGCCGCTTGGAGAGTGGGCGGAACTGGAGCTTCGCGGAAGGTGGTGCAGGACCGACGCTCAGAACTCGATAGCTGCGACAGCTCAGTTTGTTGCTCTGACCTGGAGCTCCAGGCCACATCGGGAAGTGGGCCCCTGAGATGATGCTGCGAATCCCCATCACGGACAAAGCCGATGTTTGGGGCCACGCAGTCGCCCTGCTCGAGCTCTATTGCGGACGATGCTTGGCAGAAGTGCCCCTGCCATTTAGGAGAGACTCGCTACTCGCTCTTTCAACGCGAAAGAAACGAATGAATTACAGCCCCCCATCCTGCTCCGTGCCCTTCGTGGAGCACGCTAGTTGCCAGAGTTGGCAGTCCATGGTTCATGCAGCATTAGTCATAGTATCGGTGTCGCCAAGACGGCCGCAACATTACCTCTTTCGGACCTGTTGTCCATAAGGCTATATTGGTACGTGCCGCACTAGGTGCACACAACTCGTGAACGAGAGCTGCTTGTGTGAATTTGTGTACGGTTCTACTGGTGTTGCGGAACTCTCGTGTACTGCAGTCTGCAGTTTCTGTGTAGGATAGGTTCTGGGTGTGCAAGAGGTGGCTTTCCATCCGCGAGGGTTCATGTGCTGATGTAGTCAGTGCTAGCTAAGACAGAGTCTCCAACTTCTTGATCGAATGCCTGCCGAGGCAACATGTGGAACGAGGAGGAAGATACAGTGGCTCAGAGCAAGCTGACATGGGTTGGGATTGAGAACTAAGATGTTTGCTTATGATTTCTTCGTTTAAGCTGAGCTGCCTGTGCCTTTTTTATGATTTGAGCCGGGGCCGCGGGGTTTTGCCTTCAAACCGCTGTGGCTGCCTGGCGCATCTCCAGGTGGAGTACATGCTGGCGCAAGCGCTTGGCCTCGTGAACTCCAAGAGTGGACTTCCCGAGAAGCTTCTTCGACGAAGCCCACTTGACATCAGCAGCCCGGCCAAAGACATTCCAAGACTGTTGTGTCAAGTTTGGTGCCTGTCAAGGGTATAGGTGAACGCCAAACTTGCCAGGACAGCTGTACACTCCTTCCCCGGCATACTTCCCGGTTCAGCGCCTTGGTGTCGCGCCCAACATTAGCTTCAAGGACTGACTGGCAAGTGCCAGCAGCCAGACCCAAAGCGAGTTGGTTCACCAACGTGCTTGGATGACCGAGAGAGGGAGAGCGGGAAGGGAGGGAAATCCGCTGACAGGAGCTTCGGCCGGCGACCTGGGGTTTGGCGTGCGTTCTGGGCGACGAGTCCGAGTGGGATGAGATGAAGACAGGGTGCTAAAAGAAGCTTCGCACCCATTTACGGGGATGTCCCAACGATGAAATCTCCTTCAAAGCATGTTTGACGTGCAGGACGGAGCTGGCGAACTACGTGTGCAAGTCCATGAACCTGGACACCCGGCTGTTCCCAAAAAAGTGCTGTCGCCCTCTTCGCTTCGGGGAAGAGGGAATGGAGACTCCAATGGAGATGCAGCGGAGTTGTGTTGAACACGTCTCCAAAGCTTTGTGGTTTGTTTGTCCCGAAGCAGTACCCTGCTGCCAGACAGCCACGAATCCCTTTCCCTGACCATCGCGCCGCATGTGGATAACCCAAGGATCCAGATGACAGACCATCTGCCGTGGAACTGAAGCCTGGCACAAGCTATCCTCGACGGTGTTTATTCGCTGGCAGATCAAGCATGCAGGTGAAGATTGGCGCACAGACTTGCATCGAAGAGTGCATCTCAGGATGTCCCACAAGTTTGTCGGCATGGAAGCCGAAGCTGCCGCTTCAGATCTTTCTCCTTGAAGGTGCCTGGTCCATACAGCTTGTCCAGTCATTTGTGCCCGGCAGCAAGAATTTGTGCTTGACCAGTGTGATGCATGTGAGGCAAGCCGGAAGGATGCTTTCAACTTCGATTCCTGATGCGAAGCATCTCTGTGTCTTGGCATGTTATGGTGGAGGGCTCCTGCCGCAACCAGAAGTGTGGCATGGATGCCAAAGCAAAGAGTGTAAAATCACCAGTTCGCATTCGTTTCGGTGTCAGTATCTGAGCAGTCTCCTTTTGGAACATTTTGATGATTGGACACTCTTGGCATGTGCGAAAACGTTTCCGCGACGCAAGCAGTTCTGTTAAGAGCAGGCAGAGTTTGCACGCCGTTTCACCAAGCGATCCAGTGATTAATTGCTGGTCACACCGCACTGAAGCTCGCTTGGCCTGAACTCTCAGCTCAAGCGAAGAAGAGCCCCACACCCCGAGACTCTAACCATCCCTGAACAATGAAATCTTCACCTGCACCGCAGCCGCACGGTGGGGCCTGCAAGGCTCCGGTCCGTGTCCGAGCGAGCGAAGGGTCTAGTGGGCTTCGGGGTGGTGAGTTCCAGCACCCGAGAGACGAAAAGCTGGCACTACAGAACGGGTGAGTCACGACGAATATGACACCTAACAAACGGCAAATGCAAGTGCTTCGCAAGGTCTAGTTTGAAAGAGCAAAGCGTCCAGTGCCTGTAATCCAGGCTGGCTGACCGGACACTGGTACTGCATGGTACTGTAGGTCCCTAGGAAGCATATGCGAGTGTGCAGCCAGCTGGGGGCATTGGACTTTTCCTGAATCTTTCCATTTCACCGATCCTTCAGAACTGAAGGTGGCCTCGTTCAATCGAACGTCTCTTCTCGCGCCTGCTTGTTCTTCGTGTGGTGCAGCGAAGGCTCACCCTAAGGCTTATGGCAAGAGGTTTTGTTGGCTTTTCGCCGCAGTAAGTAGGAGCCACTCGGAGGCTTTTACAGTGAGCGTCAACGTGGCGAATCTGCCGACCTCTGGCTTTTAATATCTTGCCTGTGGATGACCACACCGCTGCAGAGCGAAGTGATGCGGGCTTTAGACAAAATCGATTGCCTCTGACGGACTCTGAGCCCGTGCCAGGCCGTGTGTACTAGCTGCAGAGGAACGTGCTTTTGCTGCAAGGCCCTACATAGCCTGTGGAAGGCCAAGGAGCTCCAGCCACGATTGCCACGATTTTCTCCTTCTGGATTCTGGGAGATGGCGAGATTTGGAACTCCTGCTGCTCAGACCGGCGGCGATGACTTCTTCAGCTCCGAAGAGGCAGCGGCGAATCAGCGGCGCGCGCGGCGGCGAATCCGATGCTTTAGACTCACAGCAGGCGCCCGCAGAAGGGGCTGATCCTGACCAGGCGAGCAGATGACTCATGTCACTGTGATTCTGAAGACTCGAGCCGTGTGTGAGGAAGCCGGGGCCACATCACCCAAAGGAAGGTGGAAGCGTCCGGAGGCGGCACCCTACAAGCAGCTTTGCATCCTTCGCTTGGAATGATTTCAGACCTTGCTTTCTGGGCTTTGGAGATCATGGACCGGCTGCTGGAGCTGGCAGACTGCATGGAGCGGACCTTGGGCGAAGCCCAGGGCCAGCTGCCGGGGGGCCCAGGGGGCCCAAAGACCTGAGAGCCTTCAAGGCTGCCCTGCCCGTTACGCAGAACCCAGGTTTCTTCTATCTGCGCCAGATCTACTAGAGGCTTGGGGCTGGCTCAGTCTATAGCACGCTTCGACGCATCGCTGTTTATCGATGCTTCCGCAGGATCTGTGCGCCTATGTCTTTCTGACGTTTGCGTGGCCAAAGATATGCTACATGCAGGAGACATGCTCTTGTTGCACCTCTACTAGCAAGTCTATCGTTCTCAAAATTGACCCCAGGACATTTCGCAACAGCATGAATTGAAGGAGCGTGTGCCGACTGCATGTTGAACCTTCTGTTGTAGCAGTGATTTGTACACAGTGCATATGGATATGAAACTTCAATCTCCTGCTGACTGCGTGCATGGCAGGTGCTCCATGAGAGAGAGAAGAATGATATCTCGGAGTGGTCCCATGTCTTGCGAAGGTCAGCATGTTTCGACGCACGACGGTGCACGCATGCAAATGTTGGCAGTGGCTGTGTTGACATCGGGTTGCGCAGGGTGATGCCTTTTTTGCTCCGCACCCTGGAAAAGGCAGGTAAGTGCTTCGCAACGTCTGCTCTCGGTGTGTGTCTCGCAAGGTGCAGACGGTCGACGCACTCACTTTGGGAAGCGCTGGCTATGCCTTAGCGCGACTGTTTCTTCAGGAGATTCGCAGCTTTGTAGCATCGTCGCCGAGAGTGTTTTGCGCAGAGAACAACGAGCCATGTGGTCATCTGCAGGAGGGCGACAGCCGCAATGCTCAAAAGGAGCTCGGCGGGCGCCCGAGCTGGCTTTCCCCGAATTCGTTCGGTCAAGATCTGTCGAGCTCGGAGCGGGAGCACCCTGTTTTACAAGAGTGGAAAAGGGATGCCCATGTTCCTGCATGGAGAGATCACGAATCAAGCATCATCGAGAATGCAAGTTGTTGGTATGCAGTACCACCACCACAGGTGCTCTGCTTTTTTGCGTCCAGTCAGATGGGCTGTAGACAGAAGTAGGCCAGCGCAAGGCTGGCACTGGAGTCGAAGCGAGGAAAGAGGTATGAGTCATGAGCAAAACCCGTACTCGCAATGTGCTTGCGCCGCGTCGCAGTCTTTCTCTCGAGGCTGTGCGATTCTTCGACTGGAGCGGGAGCTTGCAAAGGTGGCCACAGCAGGCCCACAAGCGAGGCCGGGATGGGATACTCGCGAAGCCTTCTCGATTCGGTGCGTGATGCGCTTTGTCTTCTGAGGCTCGATGCTCAGACAGCTGGAGCACTGTGGTGGCCCTGGACACACTGCTTCCAAGAAGTTCAGTTCAGTCCGCTCACATCCGACAGCCGCCGATGGCCTGAGAGCTGAGCTAAGAGCTGAGGTCCTTTGATCCACCATCCTTGCGGCCACCAGGCTTCGCCTTGTTCAGCAAGGCGCTCACGAGCCCGAGCCCAGAGGGAAAAGGACTGCCCGGAAGCTGTTCAAGGCCAGGTCCAGCATGTGAGATCCTCCTGTGCGCAGGATCTCAAGATGCCGAAGAGACCTGCCCCCAGCAGCGTGTAGCAATTGCGGGGCTCTGCATCTTCGAAGTTTGTCAGGCCAGAGAGGCCAAAGACGCCTGGTAGCCCGGCGAGCAGGGTTCAGGATTCATGGGGGATTTTGCATTGAAGAACGGTTGACAGAAACTCTGAGCAGGAGAGCCCACGTGAAACTGCAAGCGATGCAGATGATCCGGCCTCGGACAGTATGTCGACGCGTAACGTACGGAATCTCCCGAGCCCATTCAACTGCCAGACAAACCGAGGCCGCCATGATTCTAAAGGGATTGCCCAAGATGCAGCAGGCAAATGGGCCAGCCGAGCGACCGTGTAAACTGTGCAAACTAACTCTACCAGCTCCAGTAGCCAGCAGCCAGCCTGCAGCATCCTGCAGCCTGCGGCAGGATCGGCTCTGTTTACTGGAGCGTCTCTACGATAGATGGATCGAGTGTTCGTCGGCGTCCCAGTCTGCAAGGCTGCGCCGTGGAAATGCATAAGGGGCCGTGCTGAGGCTGGTGGTCCACCTGCGCAACCCAGAGGCACCCGTCCGAAGGAAGTCAGGGCCCTGGTTTGGGCCCGTCGTGGCTGGCGCCAGCGTGCCGTAGCTCGCGAGTGCCGAGGCTGCGCCCCAACGAGGTGCGTGACGAGCAGCCGATCCAAGTCGCAGGGGAGGGCTCGACGCGGCTCCTGGTCTGCATGCCGTTCGGGAGAAAACCTTAGTGATGGGAGCTCCAATTGTCATGCCCGGAAGCCAAGGTTGGCGATGAGCACTCAAGAAGCCAACGTTCTCGGCCGGCTTGGCAGCGTCCACAGAAGTGAGTTGCGGCGCTCCCCTCTTTCTGATTCCGACTTGAAGGCGAGAACCCGTATCTCAGATGTCTCTTCTTCGTCTCCGTTGCGACGAGAAGGCACCAGTGGCACTTGCCATGTCCGTGTCCGTAGCGCCTTTCCTTGGGTGCCTGAAAGGCCCGAAGTCGCAGGTTCTGCCCTGGGCAAGGCACGGAGGGCAAGGGAGAGAAGGGAAGGGTGTAATGGACACTGCGATAGAATCCGCAGCACCCACACGATTTCATTGAGACTCAGGCCGTTATCGAAGCAGATTCGGCAGTGGCTCAGGAGCCAACAGAAGACTAGGGCTGCAACCACATGTGCATGCAGATTTGGGATGAAGGTTAAGCTCAGACCCTGTCACAGTCAGGAGCGAAACCTTTGGGCGCAGCAGGAACAAGAACTCCTGCGGCAGCAGCTTTCTTTGCACTGTGCAGAAAGCAGATTTTTTGCCTTCTGCCGTGTCTTGCTTTCGAGGCAGCTAGGTGTCCGACGGAGCGAGCAATTCTGCAAGGAGCCTCCGTGAGAGCGAGAGTGTACCAGGCTACATGCGAGCTGAGCCTGGCTGGAATGCAAAGCCTGAAAGGCTTGTTGCCTCAGACCAAAGCGTTTCTTTGTTTGAGCTTCCACAGGAGTTCCGGAGAGCAGGCCGGATGCAACGGAAGCCTCGCTCGCCCGCGTCTTTGAGTCGTCTGAATCTGCATTTCTGAGCGGGTGTTTGACGCAGAGACATCGACTGAGGCATCTTCCAGTCGTCGTTGCACGAATGCCAGGCAGTGGTGCCATCTCGTCAGCATGCCTCTCCCCTTCAGCTTATGCATTGAAGGATGCATTCAGCTGCGTCTTCCACCTCTGATGGGAGGGCTGCCGCCGCAGTGAGCTGAGGGGGGTCAACTCGTGGCATTTCTTGGACTTAGGCACTGGCGCGGTTCCGTTCAGTCTGTGAAGAAGCAGAATAGAAGTTGGCTGTAGAGTCTTTCTTGTTGCCAGCCTCGTTCCTGCACTAAAGACTTTGGTCTACAGCTACTCTGTGAGTCTGTAAATCTGCAATGGGAAATCAAGGTGTTTGGCAGGGATCATGTTTCCGTTAGTTTTTGTATTGACCCAAGATGATTCTAAATGCTTTTTCTTTTAACTTGTGAGTCCGAGAGACATCTAGAAGCAGTTTTTCGTGGCAGCATGTCTGGTGGACTGTGCAGACCAGCGCCGTGTTCTGCGTACTGAAGATTCGTGTAAACAGCAACTCCTTTCGATGGCATTTGGATGCGATGTGAGATCTCGTATAGACCGTGCGGGGAGTTTCAGTGGTGCTTTGTGCCTGTAGTTTGTGGTGGCCGGCTGCTGGGTGAGGATGCAAATTGCATCGGATGATTTCGGTGTAGGAGTCTGTTCGAGAGCAACGGAGTTTGACTATTGAAGTCACTCGAAGGGATTTCAGGTGGTAAGTGGTATGAACCGCAGGAAAAATGCAGAGTTTCCTTGAGCGGGAGGTCTGCTTTGAGCCTTGCATGAACTCGTCGTGTTGCTTTGGAAAGGTTTGCTCGAATGTTTTCTTGGGTGGAGTCGTTGCACGAGGTCGCTGAGGTACGTGTCTGTTGGCAGGACGGCAGTCTGATCCTGGAAGATTGTGTGCTTTGCCATGAGTGCGGCGGTATACCCACGTTAAGGAGAGGGTTACAGTTGCTGTGTGACTCTGGTGGCTGTGCACGCTCAGAAATGTCCGATGTGTTTCCTCGCCCGGCATAATAGGCTAATTCACGTGCGTCGTCGCGCCGCCGCGTCCCGCGTCCCACGTCCCGCGTCCCGCGTCCCGCGTCCCGCGTCCCGCGTCCCGCGTCCCGCGTCCCGCGTCCCGCGCCCCGCCCCGCGCCCCGCCCCCGCGCCCCGCGCCCCGCGCCCCGCGCCCCGCGCCCCCCGCCCCGGCTACTACGCAGTGTATACTGCCGACAGAAAGCACTGTCTACAGCGACGTTGCAACCACAATGGTCCGCCCAGGGGCCCGCCACAGACAGGCGCGAAGCACGCAGTAATAGTAATAGTAATAGTAATAGTAATAGTAATAGTAATAGTAATAGTAATAGTAATAGTAATAGTAATAGTAATAGTAATAGTAATAGTAATAGTAATAGTAATAGTAGTAATAGTAATAGTAATAGTAATAGTAATAGTAATAGTAATAGTAATAGTAATAGTAATAGTCATAGTCATAGTCATAGTCATAGTCATAGTCATAGTCATAGTCATAGTCATAGTCATAGTCATAGACATAGTCATAGTAGTAGTAGTAGTAGTAGTAATAGTAGTAGTAGTAGTAATAGTAATAGTATGAGTAATAGTATTAGTAATAGTAATAGTAATAGTAATAGTAATAGTAATTGTTTTTGTGATAGTAATAGTAATAGTAATAGTAGTAGTAATAGTAATAGTAATAGTAATAGTTATAGAAATAGTAATAGTAATAGTAATAGTAATACTAATAGTAATAGTAATAGTAATAGTAATAGTAATATTAATTGTAATAGTAATAATAGTAATAGTAATAGTAAAGTAATAGCAATAGTAATAGTAATAGTGATAGTAATAGTAATAGTTTTTGTTTTCGTAATAGTAATAGTAATATAGCAATAGTAATAATAATAGTGATAGTAATAGTGATAGTAATAGTATAGTAATAGTAATAGTAATAGTAATAGTAATAGTAATAATGATAGTAATAGTGATAGTAATAGTAATGGACATGGAAATGGTATAATGGTATAATGGTATAATGGTATAATGGTAATGGTAATGGTAATGGTAATGGTAATGGTAATGGTAATAGTAATAGTAATAGTAATAGTAATAGTAATAGCAATAGTAATAGTAATAGTATAATAGTATAATAGTATAATAGTATAATAGTATAATAGTATAATAGTATAATGTAATAGTATAATAGTATAATAGAGAATAGTATAATAGTATAATAGTATAATAGTAGTATACAGTATAACAGTAATAATCAGATAATAGTATATAGATATTATATAGTATAGTATAATAGTATAATCGTATAATAGTAAATAATAGTATAATAGTTAATATAGAATAGTAATAGTAATAGTATATAGTATAATATAATAGTATAAAAATATAGTAGTAAATAGTATAATAGTAATAGTAATAGTATAATAGTAGTATATAGTAAAATAGTAATAGAAACAGTAAAAGTAATAGTAATAGTAATAGTAATAGTAATAGTAATAGAAATAGTAATAGTAATAGTAATAGTGATAGTAATAGTGATAGTGATAGTAATAGTAATGGAAATGGTAATGGTATAATGGTAATGGTAATGGTAATGGTAATGGTAATGGTAATAGTAATAGTAATAGTAATAGTAATAGTAATAGTAATAGTAATAGTAATAGTAATAGTAATAGTAATAGTAATTTTAATAGTAATAGTAATAGTAATAGTAATAGTAATAGTAATAGCAATAACAATAGTAATAGTAATAGTAATAGTAATAGTAATAGTAATAGTAATAGTAACAGTAATAGTAATAGTAGTAGTAGTAGTAGTAGTAGTAGTAGTAGTAGTAGTAGTAGTAGTAGTAGTAGTAGTAGTAGTAATAGTAATAGTAATAGTAATAGTAATAGTAATAGTAATAGTAATAGTAATAGTAATAGTAATGGTAATGGTAATGGTAATGGTAATGGTAATGGTAATGGTAATGGTAATGGTAATAGTGTCCCGCGTCCCGCGTCCCGCGTCCCGCGTCCCGCGTCCCGCGCCCCCGCGCCCCGCGTCCCGCGTCCCGCGTCCCGCGCCCCGCGTCCCGCGTCCCGCGTCCCGCGTCCCGCGTCCCGCGTCCCGCGCGCCTCCGCGGCAAAAAAAAACCTATACCCTCGCCTGGCGCCTGGATGGCTTGGTGTTGTTGGTCCGGTGTATGGTGTGGGTGGTTCGTGTGCTGGTGTCTTCGCCGCCATCCCAGCCTGACGTGGGTGATGGTCGGGAGGTGTGCTGTTGCTTCTGGGAAGGCTGATGCTCGCATCTTCGGACAGTCGTTCTCGATGCGAGGCCGCTCGTGCCCATCTCGCACGACCTCGACCCGCCACCAGAGGCCCTGCATATTCGGGGTACCGTAGTGAGTCATCTGCGCTTCTCTGCTCGTCTCGAGGAGTACAGGGAAGCCATCCACTCAAAGCGCTTGGGTATGCATTCACCGTCGCAGACCTCCATGACCTGCCCGACTCTTGGCGACGTGGTGATGTACTGCGAGAAGTGCAAATCGAAGAGCTAGGTACCCTCTTCGGAAAGTCTGCCGGTGTGGGAACATCTGTCTCCGAGATGCACAAAGACCTCCATGGCACAGGCATGCCCGGCGGTTTGCGTGGCAAAGGGCTCATGGGCACTGCTCTTGTCGATTGCAGGCTTTCGACATGCCGGTCTTGAACTGGTAGAGGTTACTGGCCTCAAGCCGAACACAAACTATTGCTTCGCCACCATGTGCCCGAGCTTCTTGCGGTCCCTGGTTGCATTCCCTAGTGCACCCTGGGGAGCTTGGCAGGTACCACGAGGGCTTCGAGGCCATTGCTCGGACTGTGCCTGTGCAGGACCACAGCCATAGCTTTGCGCTTCTGCACTGAGGCAAACCGCATTGCGCTGTCCGCTGTGAGTGCAACAAGCCCGTCCAGTGCTTGGAAGCAAGATGCTTGACCGCAGGCAAGAGCGAGAGTTTGCTTGTTTCTTGCAGGCCTATTGGGTCTTACTACCCACTGCCGATCGCAATGCTCAGAATAAAGATCTGCAAGGCTGAACGAGCACCGGGATTGCAGCGCATTTCCGGTCTTGGATCTCATCACACCCCGTGCTTGAGGCCGCCTTGGCTGCCGGCGATATGGGGGTACAAGCTTGGCACCCTCCCTAGCTGGCTCAGAACGCTCAAATGTTTGGTAACTTCGGTTGTCATCTGTGACACTGAAGGAAGAAGGCTTGGATACCACTCTTCGATTCCTTCTGTGAGCGCTGCGCTCCGGATGAGGCCGTCACATGCAGTCCCACCGAAAAAGGATAGGACGTGTCAGCTGCCTCAAACTGGAGAGGAGTTGGACTCCTACGGGCTGCGAGCCTTCAAGCCGGAGACTCCTATTTTCTCTGCTTGCGGAGGCGAGAGACTCTTGAGAGAACAGGCTCCGCCTTGATGTGGTCGATCGCTTCCCGCCGGCGATCTTGGGGGCCTTTGTGGAAGTGGTGTGATGCCGAGTGGTGAAAGATGTGACTGGCTGCACTTCTTTCAATCTGCCAGCCTTGGGAGGTGCTCATGCGACACCGCCTCAATGTGCAGGCTTGTTACTCGGGGGCTCAGCGGCTGCGAGCTGGTCACTGTGAGATGCGAGATCCAAGGCCACGGTGGCAGGTAAAAGTGCTGCTTCTTTCCCGCCGCCCGGCCGCAGCCGGAATGCCGATACACTCTGCACCAAGATGCATTGAAACTGTAGGAGAACGGCATGATAGATATGTTACCGCACTCTCACAAGGTGCACGAAACCAGCTCAAAGAGCTGGAGCCCTAAAGCTCAACTTCTGGCAGCAGCCTGCACACAGACCGAGTTGGATGGCACTGAGGCAGTCTTGCAAGCTGTCAATGAGTGCATGCTCGCAGTCGACTGCGCGTCCACAGCCGAGAGCTGGAACGCTGCATAGGCCCAGCAGGCACTAGCCTGCTGCTTCCGAGCGAGGCGACGTGCCGGGTCCCGCTTTCTCACCTGTCAAGCGGTGTCGCTCACGTTGGAGCTGCTGGTCGCAATCTCGGCTGGTGTTCTGCCATCGCAGGATGCAGTTTGTGCATGTTCCAAGGCCGGCCTGCTCTGCTACCGCACAAGGAGCCGCATTGCACATGCCACACTCGTGGCTCTTCGGTGCGCCTTGCGAAAACAAGTCTACAGACGTGGCTGGAAGGCCCCAGATCGTCTTCTCAACGCTTGCCAAGTGCGTCACCTGCCTGGAAGCTTTCCCTGAGCCTGAGAGGCCCAGATCCTCGCTGAGGTCTGTACCGCCCCTAGCATGCCTGGATGTCTCGTGCCAGGCAACTTCCGTGGTACTCCAAGGCCGGGATGCTCCCTGAACGTGAAGACACTTCGCTGTTTAGCGGCATCAACTTTGTTTCTTGTGATTGCAAGGCCCGGAGGATGGTGATGTACCTTCTCCACCAGGTCGCGACCCGATCCCGGCAACCTTACACTTTTGGCTCTCCCTTGCTGCAGGTGACGGTCATGTCTGTGCAGCTGCGGCAGGCGGGTTCTCGCCATGCTGCGATCCCTGAGATGTCTTTGCAGTGCTATGCCGGGCAGGTTGGCTTCTTCACAAAGCAGCTGGAGCAGGATTTGCGAGATGCCCGGGTAAAGATGACTGCTGTCAGTGCAGGGTAAGGAGGATGATTAACGATGTCATGTGTTGGCTTATTGTAAGGCCAGAGCGCTATGCAGCGAATCCGTTGGCAGACTCCGCAGAAGTCGCACAAGTCCAGAAACTCTTGCTGGATCAGGCTGGAAGCTGCGTGTGTCACTGCTTCGGCGCACGTTAGATTTCGCCACCGGGCAGGCCATCGAGTTGGCACTACTTGGTGGCCAACAGTGGCAGTATGCAGAAAAGAAAGCTACAGTGGCCCTCAAGGCAACATGTGTCTCAGAGCCATGCTATCGGCAATGAACTTCACAGTTGTGAGGACTCCTCAGACAAGGAGGTGCTGCTCAAGTTGCTGAAGGTGCCATAGAATCCCAGGTGAGGGCTCCGTGCCAGCTTGCAGCTCGTTCAGGACCTCTCCGAGAAGAGCTACGTGTCCTTGGCAAAGGAAGCAGCTGCTCTGGCTCTGCGAGAGGAGCCGGAGAGGTGGCTGGGACAGCGGCCCCAAAGCATTCTACTCCTGCGCCGCCTGCGCAGGCCCTTGTTTGCTTTGTCCCTGCTGCGTTCCGCGGCCTCGCGAGGGGACCCGTGCCTTGGCGAGCTTGAGCAGTGCCAGTGCTATGCAGTTCTGCCTGTAATCGTGAGCCCACGGCAGGCAGGAGCTGTCAGAAAGCCTTTCAACCGTCCTCTCGAAGCACCGCTGCTGCCAGGCAAGGGATCTGAAACGACCCATGACTCCCACAACGCATGGCATCATTGGGCCGAGACTCTAAACATGTCCATGTCGAAACTACGGAAAGGAAACGTCGGCGGAGCAGTCATGATTAGGCAAGCAGGTGTTGAGTGGCGCGTGCTCCTGCGCAGTGTGGTAAATAACGGTTACACAAATTCGTTGGAATCAGGGTGCGAAGGAGGGACCTCAAGCCCAAAAGCCATCACAACAATGCTCCGGCTGCTCGATTGGCTGAAAAAGTCCGGCCTTCAAAACCCACAAGACCAGTGTGAATTTTCCAATGAGAAGTCTGCGTGTTCCGCGACGCTAAACACGCTCGGCTGTAACACGAAGGCATCGGCGCACATCAGCACGACATCCGCCCAGCATTGTCTCTGTAATCCAGTAGTGGAACCGGGAGCCGCGAGGCATTGGACGACCGGCTGAGCAAACGTCAGGAGGAGCCTTTGCATGCAAGAAGCTTGTTTGGGGTATTACTCTGTGCCCGTCGAGCGAACGGGAGTTGTGTAGATATGTCAGTGACAATTCGAAACATTACTCACGAAGTATTGATTTGTTACTTTGGCTCGGAACTGGAACCAGATCAGGATTGCCAACTGCCAGCATTTTCCACAAGCTACGGAACTTCTTTGTACAGCAGGGTCAGATGGAATCTATGCAATCGCAACTAGTTGTGTACAACAAGCTCAGGAGTACAAGAAGTACGGGTTCTTACTGAGAGCACGGAGCTTGGCATCCTTTGGTTCTCGTCACAGCCTGACCCGCTTCCGTGTTGTTTTGCGCTTTGAGGCGTTGCCGCCTTCGCGGTTAAGCTTTCCTGAAGAAGCGGAGGACTTGAGCAGAGAAAGCGCAGCTGCGCATTCATGTGATATTTCGGTCTTGTTTCGGTCTTGAAGGAGGAAGACACGCCTGCTGCTGCTCCGGTAGAAGATGAGGACTTTTGTATTTGCATGGACGTTTCATCGCATTGTTCCCATAAGCTGCGCCGCTGTCGCAGGCCACGCTGAAACCCGCTGAGGATGAGCCTCCGGAGGCTTGGGTTTCTAGCACCGGACGTTTTGCAAGGCGTTGTGGGAGCTGCGTAAGCGCGAAGTGACGGAAACTTGTCCAGGTGCCCCCACTCCGGCTGGAAGAGATACTGGACAGTGAGTTCTTGTCGCAGCTTCTGCCTCAGAGCCTCAGAGCCAGACCGGCTGACGTTCCATTCGAGCTTCCATCAGGCTGGAACTAAGCCGTGCTGCGGCTCTCATGCAAGACCTCTCTGGCATCCAGCGGAAGCGCTTGAAGCCCAGGGAAGTGTCCGCACATGAAAGTCATGGAGCCGACTCAGAGTCACAGCCGAATACCTTGACAAGTGAGAACTGCAAAAGTTTCTCCCCGTGCCTCTAACACTGAAACATTGCGAATATCGCGTGATGACGGGGTGTTTTATATCTAAGCTCCGAGACGCTGGGGAACTCAGGGAAGCCTTTTTAGCATCGTTTTTGCAGCATGCACTGGAAGTGATGATGTAAGGCGAGGAGACAGCCTGCAACCCCATAAAGGCTAAGTGACCACAATTCAGCTCTTAATCGTATCTTTTAGGCCTAGCTCCCGAACGTAGCGTTGCACGGTGCAGACTTGGAAGCCGGGACAATCATTCAGGTCATGACATCTCGAGGTTCAGGTTCTTCGATCTCAAGCAGGCGGCGGCAACTTTGCTTGTGCCCACCGGTGCACTCCAGCTGATAGGTGGCCGTGCCTCTGCTTTCTCCAGATGGCGCTACCTTAGGCGGACACGCTCTTTCGTACGCGCATGTCTGTCATCTGCGGTGAGAGCTGCTCTCTCCAGTCCGAGACATGCAGGCGTCTACGAGGAAATCGAGGCAGTTGCACGCCCGCAGTCTTCGAGGAGCTGCCAAGTGTTCGAGATACGCCACGTAGGAGCCTCCACCGGTGGATGAAGCGGAGACAGCGTGTGTCCCAGTGGAGCAGAGAGCAGTTGAAGCTTCCTGAATCGGGTTTCCCGCAAACTCGATCCGCAATTAAACCAGGGAATGTTCCTGAGATTGTGTTAGGAAAATTTTGGGGCTCCCAAAGAAGGGACACTTCGTTGAGGAGTAGAGTTTCTGGGGTCGTGAGTTGGCCAAGGGAGCAGAAGAAACAGAGCTGACCGACTGGCAGAAAGAGGAGGCTGCCGAAAAGGAGGCAGGCTTTTGTGCAACGTCGACGAAATCGCAAAGCAACGGAGCGACGTGTCCTTGTCTTTTGGTGTCCCGGCAGGCGCAAACTCGGTCCTTCTCTGTTCTTCAGGAGCTCCTGCGAGCCCTAGCTGCCGCCTAAGACGGGGGGAATGACAGTGCCAACACAACCTCTTCAGAGCGTGGCAGTGACCAAAATCCCAGGCGCGTTCAGCTGGCTATGCTGCTGCACGGAACGCGGATCAGCTCCTTCTGGCTTCCTTGGCGACGGCTCTCAATGCGTCTCGGCAGGACTTCAGGTGCACGGCTGGATCGGGTCTAATGCCTCCAGTGAAGTTGCTGCTGAGACCTTTATCTGCAGGCACTTCTTCTCGTCGCGCCAGCTCCTGAAGCGTGTGTCCCAATGGGCCCAAAGTCGAATCCGATGGACATCGATCCTGACCGGCACGTAGGCCAGGCCAGGCGGCCAGGCCCGGCAGGTTGTTCTTCAGTTACGGTGCCAGGAGCCGAAGAAGCTGCACCGGAGGATGCCAAGGCCGGCCGGGGCCGGGGCGTCAAGTTCTGTGGCAGAGCCTGCCCGAGTCTCGTCGCGAGGAGGCAGAGCAAGCGGAGGCCTCACAGAAAACTCGCCTCTCCGGTCCCGTTGCAGAGCAGAGCGGCAGAGCCTGAGAGCGGCAGGAGCCGGCGACAGATGTGTGGTTAAGCCTTGCAGTGGCAGTCTCAGAGCTTCAAAGCGTCCTACCTGGCAGAGAGCTTGTTGAAGCCGCCAGCCGGCAGGTCATGGCGGAGCTTGCTGTGAATGCCATGCTGCGACTGAAGGGCAAATGGGCAAGATGCTCAGCGCTTCGCAGAGCATAGCACGGCTTCCAGATTGTGCGTTGAGGCTGCAGCAGATCCGATGAAAGCCGGCCAGGATAGCCTGGTCAGTCTCCAAGCAGCTTCACGTGAGCTCTGCGCAGCTTTGCACAGCACGTGAAGTAAAATGCGGACTCGACCGAGCTTCGGGAATTGCGAGGCAATCCAGAAGAAGCTTGACGAGTTGGTTGAGGTCGGCTGTCGATATCCCGATCCACCATCCATGCATCACTAGAGTTCACTTGTTGGCGACGTTTGGCCCGTTTCCTGTTCGAGGAGGAGAGGGCTGCAATGGTGGCCAAGATTGCCGTCAAAGAGCTGCAGGTGCTTGAGATGAGCCTTGTAGTAGTCTGAAGCTGTCGCTGCTGGGCTGGTCCTCTCCGTTCAGGATGTGGACGAAGAGCTGCATGATGTGTGGTTCGAGAAAGTGCCAGAGTTGGACATTGCAAGCGTAGTGGCGGCCCCAACGCGAAAAACACAAGCCCAACTGCCCGAACAACGGACTCGAGCATGGGCTGAGAAATATTCTCCCTGTGGTGCAAGACGTCCGTAGAGGGTAATGCGGAGTTCCGTTCCAGCACGGAAAGCTAGCTCTGCAAACTAAGACTGTATTGCAAAGCCCAGCGCTTGTCCGGAAGCAAGCTCCAGTAATAGCATTAGAGGGACGAGCTGGTTGGCTGCCTGGAGAGCAGCTCTACCTTCTCTGTGTCTGGGCGCGTCTACTGTATCGTCCCTGTGCCGGTGTATAGCTTCCGAATCTGCCAGTTTCCATTGATCCGTCTTCCTCGGACTGCTTAGTGATCTCGCACCAAGGCCAAGCTGGTGGCGTTTTCAGTGCTCTGCCTTTATCATATGAGGCGCTCTGGCCGCTCTGACTCTGAGTTCATGAAGTCGCGCCAAGCTTGCGCGCACACACACACACACACAATTGCTTGCTTTCAAAACCTGCAGAGGCGGTGGAGCAACATCATCGTTCTTTGTTGCCTCCTAAGCATGTCGTCTCGGTGTTGCTTTTGCTACCTTGTCTTAGGATGTTTGCAGTACTGTCCTTGAGTGAGGTCGCGGCTTTAATGATGCCACCTGCTCGGTGTACGCGACTACATTCCTGCCGCTCATGATTGGAGTGCAAGCCTGAGCAGTATGCTATCGCATCAAAAAAAGGCTATCGTAAAGGATCTAGAGCTTTGGGCTGAATGTGTCGATTCCGAGACAGACAGGTAAGCAGTTAGTAGTACCAGCCCATATAAAAAATACGAACGCAAACCGATTCTTCCTTGTGCAAGGTCACAAGGCTAAGGATTCGTGCTGTGAGTGACGAATAGTTAGTATGCGCTGGGCAAAGCAAGCACGGCTGACCAACCGAGAAGACACCACGTCGGGCAGTCACAAAGTAGCAACATATACCCTAGCGAGCTGGCAAAGGGTGCACCCCCCAATTTGGGAGAATAGGTGCAACCAGGCGAAAGGTTCAAACGGCTCATAGATGGCCGCTGCCCTTGGTTGCAAAGGCGCAGAAAGAGATCTGCAATTTGTCCAGTCGGGCTCTTGTCGGCTCCTGAGCTCACGGTCATCACTGAGCTGCCGAGTTCTGGAAATTTCACGGACTGCTCCGAAATTTGAAATCAGGCTAATTCTCAGCGCTACTTAGCGGAGTCGAAGGCAACTTTCGAGGCATCGTCTGCGCCGCAGAAAAAGCCACATTCTGCTGTGTAAGCGGTGTAAGGAAGCACCTTGGTTGGGCCCTGGTCAGGTGGAGCAGAAGAAGTTGCTGGCAGCCCAGCCCGAGGTATTGCAAAACAGCCATGCTGGTGTTGACCATGTCGGACATGTGTCCACCGAAGAGCATGGCTGAGCGAGGCGCAACTTCGTAATCCAAAATCATGCAGGCTAAACTCTGATGTCGAGAAGGCGAGTCAGGTTTTTGACATTCGAGGTTGGTTTAAAGGCACAACGCAGAAAGCAGAGGCCACGATTACATGGGAAAAGACCTTTGACTTCTCCCCAGGCCTCGGAAGCTGCTACGCCAGCTGGCTCTTCAGGGAGAGCTCAGTTTGCTCCTCACCTCCGCTTGCGAGTGGCCTCTGCTCTCGTGCCGGCTACGAACCGTGCAATTCTTGGGATCTCTTAGCATGGTCCTGACAGAGGCTTCCATCGGATCAAGGGAGGTTTCAGAATCTCTCGTCTTCCAAAACGCCAGAATGGGTTTCGTGGATATCAGAAACGAAGGAGCTATTTGTAGCCTGGAGCTTGCCAGTGACAGTCAGTGGCTTGATAAAGTATTCGTGCTTCGTACCTGTCAGGTCAACCCGAGCAGCTCTTTCGAAAGAGGCACCGTCGTAGTCCTTCGTGGGCAGGTGCAGTTTGGTTTATGGGTTCGAAGCTGTGGACGACAGGTTTATTGATTCAGGCCTCTGGAATGAATGACACAATCGCAAAGCTCGAATGCCTGCTTGCGAACAATCGGTTTCTACCTTATTTCAAGCGACAGGGTCTGGTAGAGGGAAGAATAAATCTCTGGCGAGCTGTAGGACTGCAGGACGTGTACAGCACCAATAGACAAACTAAGGTTTTGATCCGCCCGTGATTCGCGCTCCGGTCGGCTATTCTCTTGCCAAGCATTCCCAACATGCGTACATATGTATTCATGGCTTTCGCAGCATCTTTATCACGAGATTCGGAAGAGCACATCGAGATGCTGAAAATGGCATTGCACAGATTCGACACGAGATGTGTACCAGCAGCCATGGCGGCATGCGACCGATCCTTGCCAAAGTCGTGGCTGAACCAAGCACGCCACATGGCACGGGCCTGGAATAGTTTGGACATTGGGCATTACATTGAACCTGCGCTGGGTGCATGTTCCTGCTTTGCAGGCAAGACCTGTGAAGCTAAGGCAGCCGAAGCTGGAAGGTTGGACGCGCTTCGTCTGCTTCAGCGATGCCTGGTGGAAAGACATCTGTTCCCGATCAAGCTAGGAGTTAGATAGCCAAGGATACGCATGGGAAGCATGCCGCCATCCCTCCTCAACATTGCCCAGAAGCAGACGCACCTTGGCTACCAAAACGACATGCCATCGTACCCACAGGCACATGCCCAAGAGTTTGCAGGTTCTTCTCCATGCAGGGGA
This sequence comes from Symbiodinium sp. CCMP2592, assembly GCA_905221615.1. NCBI lineage: Eukaryota > Dinophyceae > Suessiales > Symbiodiniaceae > Symbiodinium > Symbiodinium sp. CCMP2592. The sequence continues at coordinate 280,300 of CAJNDT010005875.1, read as the reverse complement.
CTTCACCATGCAGGGAGAGATTGGCCAGGCGTCGGAATCTGCTCCCTGACGGCTTCGCCTGCGGTTGACCCGTGCAGGTCGCAAGCTTTTCGGAATGGCTGAAAGCATATCCGGCCCGGGAGAAGATTGTCATAGCTGGCAATCATGACCTCACTTTCGAGCCAGACACTTGTCCCACGACCCAGGAAAAAGGCTTCTTGGTCGGATGGCGTTTTTTTGAATGAGTTCTGCCGAGGATTTCATGCGAAAGCATGGTCGGGATCCTGCAGTTTGTGACAGGGCCAGGGCTGCACTGGAGGGTCGCTTGGACTCCAATGCTCGTCTTCTTACTGCCGCATCGCAGCTCAGATGCGGCAGTGGGCTAAACCGCTGAAACAACGGCCACAGGCTGCACGTACCTGGAGGATGACGTGGCTGACGTCTTGGGGTGTGCCTGCCCAGCAGGAATGCTTGCTGTAACAACACGGCAGTACACATGTGGGCACACATGTCTCCAGTTGACCCTACCCTTGCTGGTTGGGCAGCAGGTACAAGATTTACGGTTCACCTTGGCAGCCGGAGTTTTGCGACTGGGCCTTCAACTTACCAAGAGGGGAAGCCCTTGCCAAGGCCAGGCAGCCTGATCTGATATGAGCATTACATTGCAGCCATGGGTCCAGAACGCAAAGTGGCACAGGCTGATAGAGGGTGTCGTCGAGGAGTCGTAGGTGCAGCTGAAATGCAAAGCTTCTGAATGCTTGTGCAGGTTTGGTCCAGAATTCCCGATGACACAGACATCCTGCTGACCCATGGCCCTGCACAAGGTGCGGGCCCACTTCGTCCAATCCGTTCGTTCAGGATGTCGTAGATGGCAAGGCATCTTGGACGGCTGCTTCAACGGAGTGCACGCCGGCTGCACCGACCTGCTGGCTGCGGTCAGGCAGCTTGGTTTGCAGCTGCGTGTCTTTTGCAATTTTTCCAAGATTGCAGCCGCGTTTCTGCAGGAAGCGCCACATCCCCGTGGTGGTGTGCGGCCACATCCATGAGGAGCGCGCCGTGTTTGCCACCTACAAGTGTGCAAGTGCCGTTTCTTCGGGCAGACTCATTTTTGAGGCATATGGCTTTCTGGAAGATGGGAGCACGCTTTTCATCAATGCGTCCACCTGCACTCTTCGCTACAGGCAGGGAGCTCCACGAAAAAACAATGTCGGGCGAACAGTAATGTCATGAGTCATGGTTTGAGGCCAGAACACCCCCCCGTCGTCTTTGATATGCCGCCAGTGGCTGACTTGCACCCACCGTCGGTGACCGAGCTGGCAAAGGAGTAGCATCGAGGAATCTTGCGGGAGGCTGCAAAGACATGCTGCCTGATATGGCTGGCATCAGCCTCTTGCATGTTCCGCTGTACAGTTCCATCCGAATCCGCAGGGAAGCTTCCAGCAAAGGGTTGGTCCTCGTGGCTTCCAGCGATGGAAAGCCGGGAGCTGAAGCCGGGATTCGCTCTGAGCCAGGGCGGAGTACTACGATGCTTTCACGAAGCGGCAGAAGAAGCTGCACGGATCATGGTCGCCCGCTCCTCACTGGGAATTTCGAGTTGAAGGACATGGACTCCGAGCGCCTTTGCCATGGGAAGGTCCCTGCTGAAAGCTCTCGAGGCGCTGCTCTGAGGTTCAGTGCTCTCGAGGGAAGCTCTCTGCGGGTCCCCGCAAGCCAGGATTCTCATAACCTGGCATCCCGTGCTGTGCCTGCAGCCATGGAACAGTGAAGGCCTGAGAAGAGTTGCGAACGAAACGCAGCACACGGGTCCGTCTCAATCTTCCATTGTCCTGCTGAATGCATAGCATCGGCCCTCCCGCCCACTGCGACCTTGCAAACTCACATGTGCACATTCCTTCTCATGCTGCGTTAGAGGCTTGAGACGGGCTGAGGCTTCGGAGGAGTCGCTTGCTCCTCGCGGACTTCTTGCAGGATCGAGAGGCGCCAGGCCCCCACAGAGGGACAGATCAGATGAGTCATGGCCAGGTCCGAGCATGACGTTTTGAAAGGGTCATACTCGAGTCACTCCACAAGTCAAGGTTCAGTCTGGCTCTTCAGCGAGGGCAGCTAGTCGACGGCGAAAAGGAGATGAAAGAGCGGCCGCTCAGGCCACCCAGTGGCCACCCTTCCTTTTCGGGTACTTTTGACGTTTGCACGACTTCGGACCTCGTCCACGTGCCCATGCGACCTCTGAATCGCTTGCGAGGCTTGCAGCTTCGGCTTTGGTGTCCTCCTACCGCAAGGCTGGTCATGGGACCGAACGGCGAAGAGAGAAGAGCTTAGGACTGAAAAGGTTGCAATCTTGAGGCAGTGGAGCTGCTCCGCAAGCGGCAGATGTCCGACCAGGTGGTGCAGGCAGTCATCCGTCATGGCTTCATGTGGTTTCTTAGCTCGGATGACCTGTCTGCTTGATGCAAGGCGCTTCATGAACTGGGCAACTTGCTCTGGCCAGAAGCTTACACCGCAGCCTGCCTCTGATTCACGTTCCTCATCTCCACCTCCTATCGATGCCCCAAGCGCTAAGTGCATCGAATACAACTACCGCAACCTTTCGATTTCGATCTGACTGCTTGTCCCAGCCATGCTGATCGCAGGCTCGAGGGCGACTCAAGCGGCGCAGGGCCCTCAGCAGCTCCGCCTCTGGAAAGCCGTTATCTTGCAATGGAGAAGTACTGGGAGGATGTGCAAGCAGCCTTTCCATCGAATTCCGTGCAGATGAGGCCCGGGACGCTTGGAGCGACGCAGTGGACACGGACCCCGCCTCAAACTGTAACAGCAGGGCTGTTGCCATTCCTCGACCTTGATTGATTTCCAGCGTTGTGTAACCAAGGTCTTCCAGTTCCCCTTCGCCATCAGAAACTGGAGCAAGTGCATCGAAGCCAGCCTCAATCCACCTCAGGACCCTTGCCACTTGCTTCTCAGAGGCACTGCTAGTATGCAGTATGCACGTGTCATGTTCGAGGATTGTTCTCGGGTGGAGATCCTCCTCCTCACGGCTCGAATCCTTCAGATTCCGAGTTGAACAAGCGAAGATCGAGAAAGAATATCCAGTCAGAGTGTTCCCCTCCGAGGTCGTCATTCTCTCCAAGCACGCTCGGCTTACAAAGCCCAAGGACGCTGGTACAACTGCAGCACATTGTCAAGCCTGACTTCGTTCTGGGTTGCGAAATAGAAAAGATACGAGGACATGTGTAACCTAGTAGATGCAGTAGTCAATGCCAGAGAAGCCAGATGTAGCAATAGGCGGCTCACTGAAATTATAGCGCTGCTGGAGGAGGAGGGGGAGGAGGTGGGTGGCTTAAATAGGGTTTATTTGGAAGCTGGCACTCGGGTTTTGTTGTGGTCATATATCCTCACACGAAGGCCGGCGAGCTGATACCAGCGAGCTAGGGCACGTATTGGAACAACATTCTGTTAATGTCAGGTTTGTGTCACGAGACCTGAGTCGGACAGCAAGCTAACACAAAGAAAGTGGCAAGCAGCAACCAAACAGGCCCCTCCAACTTCACGAGAATTCAAAGGTCTCCGTTTACCCATCGGTCGGAAAGAAGATAACTCCTTTCTCTCTCTGGGTCCCGAACATTTCCTGTACCTTTTCAAACTTGGCAAGGGAAAGAGATCTTGATTATTTCCTTTACCTTTTCAAAAGATGGACAAGGGGCATACGCTCAAGAAAGGGTGGAGATTCCCCCAACAAACAACGAAAACACGGAGAAAGTCGCTCCAAGTCATTCAGCTGATTTCTAGCAGCGAGCTCCTCTACCTCTTAGTAACTCTCCATCTCCTCTGACGATAAATGAAGGGAGCTCGCTGCTTCGTCATCCGCAAGAAATGAGCTGCTTTTCCCCAAAAGGGTAAGGAAGAGATCCCTTGGCACATCCTCTACCGCAGCATCTGCATCTCCAAGGAGCAGAGAACCCTTCCGACTTCACGAGAAAAAAAGGAACTCCGGCTGCCTCTTAGTCGACAAGAAGAGAGAGGAGCTCCTTGTCGCCCACTCTTCCTGCTCAAGGGATAGAAGAGAGATAGCTTTCAAGAAGTGAGGACAGAGCTCGCTCAATCGACAAAAGAAGAGTCCGATCCTCCCCTCAGCCTTCAACAAGACATGAGCAGCCCTCTACCCCGTCCTCTGAATTAGCTTCCAAAAAGACAAACCCTCTGGCTCATCCTCGACAAGAAGAGACTGAGAGCAATCTAAGGAGGCAGAAGAAAGCGCTATCTCAACAAAGCAAACAGGCCGCTCCAACTTGACGAGAAAGAAGAGGGGTTCGTTTACCCTCGGCAACAAGAGACCTCCTTTCTTTCTTGATAAGGGGGGGACGCTCAAGAAGAAAGGGCGGAGCTCCCCCAATTTTCAAGTAGAGACATCTGGTCATCCCTCAGCATTCAAAAGGAAAAGACCTCATGCTCCAAAACAAGAGAGTCCCCAGGTGATTTGTGGCAACAGAAGAGAGCATCCCCTTTTACCTCTTGGTATGTCGCCTTTTCGTCTTAAGAAGATTGAAGAGACCTCGCTCCTCGCAAGAAAGGACAGAGCTCCCCTAGCTTCCAAAAAAAAGATTTTCTACCTCATCCTCCACAAGAAATGACTGAAAGCTTCCTCCCATGTAATGAGACGCAAGAGAGCTCCATCTCACTCCAGCAGACAGGCCCCTCCAACTTCACGAGAATTCAAAGGTCTCCGTTTACCCATCGGTCGGAAAGAAGATAACTCCTTTCTCTCTTCATAAGAGGATTGGATCTTGAGCATTTCTTTTACCTTTTCAAAAGATGGAAAACAGCATACGCACAAGAAGAAGAAACCTCGAAGGAGATCCTGATTATTTCCCTTACCTTCTCAAAAGATGGACAAGGGGCATACGCTCAAGAAGAAAGGGCGGAGATTCCCCCATCCCTCAAAGTCATTCAGCTGATTTCTAGCAGCGAGCTCCTCTACATCTTGGTAGGTCTCCATCTCCTCTGAAGAGAATTGAAGGGAGCTCCCTTCTAGTCGAAGAAGACAAGGCTCCACGCATCTCCAGTTTCAAAAAGAACTGCGGCTGCCCCTTAGTCGACAGGAAGAGAGAGGAGCTCCTTGTCGTCCCCTCTTCCTCTTCAAGGGATAGAAGAGAGATAGCTTTCAAGAAGTGAGGACAGAGCTCGCTCAATCTTCAGAAGAAGAGTCTGATCCTCCCCTCATCCTTCAACAAGACATGAGCAGCCCTCTACCCCATGCTCTGAATCAGCTTTCAAAAAGACAAATCCTCTGCCTCATCCTCGACAAGAAGAGACTGAGAGCTTCCTCCAAACTAATGGGACAAAAGAAAGCGCCATCTCAACAAAGCAAACAGGCCGCTCCAACTTCACGAGAAAGAAGAGGGCTCCGTTTACCCCTCGGCAAGAAGAGACCTCCTTTCTTTCTTGAAAAGGGGAGGACACTCAAGAAGAAAGGGTGGAGCCCCCCCAATTTTCAAGTAGAGACATCTTTTCATCCCTCAGCATTTAAAAGGAAAAGACCTCATGCTCCAAAACAAGAAGAGAGTCCCCAGGATATTCGTGGCAACAAAAGAGAGCATCCTTCTTACCTCTTGGTATGTCGCCTCTTCGTCTTAAGGAGATTGAAGAGACCTCGCTCCTAGCAAGAAAGGACAGAGCTCCCCTAGCTTCCAAAAAGAAAGATTTTCTACCTCATCCTCCACAAGAAATCACTGAGAGCTTCCTCCTATGCAATGAGGCGTAAGAGAGCTCCATCTCAGTCCAGCAGACAGGCCCCTCCAACTTCACGAGAATTCAAAGGTCTCCGTTTACCCATCGGTCGGAAAGAAGATAACTCCTTTCTCTCTTCATAAGGGGATTGGATCTTGAGCATTTCTTTTACCTTTTCAAAAGATGGAAAACAGCATACGCACAAGAAGAAGAAACCTCGAAGGAGATCCTGATTATTTCCCTTACCTTTTCAAAAGATGGACAAGGGGCATACGCTCAAGAAGAAAGGGCGGAGATTCCCCCATCCCTCAAAGTCATTCAGCTGATTTCTAGCAGCGAGCTCCTCTACATCTTGGTAGGTCTCCATCTCCTCTGAAGAGAATTGAAGGGAGCTCCCTTCTAGTCGAAGAAGACAAGGCTCCACGCATCTCCAGTTTCAAAAAGAACTGCGGCTGCCCCTTAGTCGACAGGAAGAGAGAGGAGCTCCTTGTCGTCCCCTCTTCCTCTTCAAGGGATAGAAGAGGGATAGCTTTCAAGAAGTGAGGACAGAGCTTGCTCAATCTTCAAAAGAAGAGTTTGATCCTCCCCCCAGCCTTCAACAAGACATGAGCAGCCCTCTACCCCATGCTCTGAATTAGCTTCCAAAAAGACAAATCCTCTGCCTCATCCTCGACAAGAAGAGACTGAGAGCTTCCTCCAATCTAATGGGACAGAAGAAATCGCCATCTCAAGAAAGCAAACAAGCCGCTCCAACTTCATGAGAAAGAAGAGGGCTCCTCGGCAAGAAGAGACCTCCTTTCTTTCCTGATAAGGGGATGGGATCCTGATTATTTCCGCTGCCGTTTTAAAAATGGAAGAGAGCATACACTCAAGAAGAAAGGGTGGAGCTCCCCCCAAATTTCAAATAGACACATCTGGTCGTCCCTCAGCTTTCAAAAGGAAATGACCTCATGCTCCAAAACAAGAGTCCCCGTATATTCATGGCAACGGAAGAGAGCATCCTTCTAGAACAGAGCATCCCTTTTTACCTCTTGGTATGTCGCCTTTTCGTCTTAAGAAGATTGAAGAGACCTCGCTCCTCGCAAGAAAGGACAGAGCTCCCCTAGCTTCCAAAAAGAAAGATTTTCTGCCTCATCCTCCACAAGAAATGACTGAGAGCTTCCTCCCATGTAATGAGACGCAAGAGAGCTCCATCTCAGTCCAGCAGACAGGCCCCTCCAACTTCACGAGAATTCAAAGGTCTCCGTTTACCCATCGGTCGGAAAGAAGATAACTCCTTTCTCTCTTCATAAGGGGATTGGATCTTGAGCATTTCTTTTACCTTTTCAAAAGATGGAAAACAGCATACGCACAAGAAGAAGAAACCTCCTTTCTCTCTTGGCAGTGGAAAGAGATCCTGATTATTCCCCTTACCTTTTCAAAAGATGGAAAAGGGCATACGCTCAAGAAGACAGGGCGGAGATTTCCCCACCCCGCAACGAAAACACGGAGAGAGTCCCTCCAAGTCATTCAGCTGATGTCTAGCAGCGAGCTACTCTACCTCTTGGTAGGTCTCCATCTCCTCTGAAGAGAATTGAAGGGAGCTCCCTTCTAGTCGAAGAAGACAAGGCTCCACGCATCTCCAGTTTCAAAAAGAAGTGCGGCTGCCCCTTAGTCGACAAGAAGAGAGAGGAGCTCCTTGTCGTCCCCTCTTCCTCCTCAAGGCATAGAAGAGAGAGAGAGAGCTCTCAAGAAGTGAGGACAGAGCTCTCTCAATCGACAAAAGAAGAGTCCGATCCTCCCCTCAGTCTTCAACAAGACATGAGCAGCCCTCTACCCCACCCTCTGCATCAAGAAAGAAACCCTTCTAACTTCACGAGAAATATGAGAACTCCGGGTGCCGTTTAGTCGACAATAAGAGAGAGGAGCTCCATGTCGCCACCACTTCCTCTCCAAGGGATAGAAGAGAGATATCTCTTAAGAAGTGAAGACAGAGCGTTCTCATTCCTAGTTATTCTTGGCAAGAGCAGATTTCTCTAGAGGAGATTTCTTATACCTTTCTCAGTCGCCAGCCTTCAAAAGCTCATGCTCCAAAGCAAGAAAACAATCCCCCCAGGTTGTTCGTGGCAAAAGAACAGCGAATCACGAGAAAGAAAGGAGCTCCGACTGCCTCTCTGGCGATAAGAAGAAAACTTCTTTCTCTGTTCGTCAGGAGCGACAGCTCCTGAACATCTCCTCCTCGAGAAAAAAACTTGGAAGGGAGCTTACGATCAGGAAGGAAGGATAGAGATTTTCCAAATTTCAAACCTTGACAAGAGAAAGGCCGGTCCTCCCCGCGGCCTTCAAAACGAAACGAGAAGCCCAAGCCCTCTACCTTACCCTGCTGTGAAGCAGGAAGAGAGCTCACTCCAAGTTATTCTTGGTAAGAGACGAGAGCTTTATTCGAGCAGAGAGAGCCTTTAACCTCTTGGTAAGTCACTTTTATTTTAAGAAGATTGAAGAGACCTCGCTCCTCGCAAGAAAGGACAGAGCTCCCCTAGCTTCCAAAAAGAAAGATTTTCTACCTCATCTTCCACAAGAAATGACTGAGAGCTTCCTCCCATGTAATGAGACGCAAGAGAGCTCCATCTCAGTCCAGCAGACAGGCCCCTCCAACTTCACGAAAAACAAGAGAGCTCCATCTACCCTTTCGTCGGCAAGGAAAACTTTTTTCCTTGAAGTTCTGCAAAAAACACAGATAAAATCACAGATCACAAGGGTGTCGCCCCAAGATTTGTAAAGACTCAGGTCCCAAAAACCCAGATCGCACGGGGTGTCCCCCTAAGGGTTCGTTGAAAAAACAAGTTCCAAAATAATAAATCGCAAGGGGTGTCCCACTACAGGTTAATCAAAGGGTGTCCACCTATGGTGTTGTAAAAACTGGAGATCCCAAAAACACAGATCGCAAGGGGTGTCTCCCTAAGGTTTTGTGAAAACTCGGAACCGAAAACCACAGATCGCAAGTGGTGTCCCCATAAAGGTTGTTATAACAAATAAGTTCCAAAATCACAAATCGCAAGGGGTGTCACCCTAAAGGCTTGTGCGCTAAAACAGATCCCGAAATAACAAATCGCAAGGGATGTCCCCCTAAAGGCTTTCGCGCAAGCTAGATCCCAACATGACAAATCTCAAGGAATGTCCCCTTAGGTTTTGTAAAAACGCCGATCTCAAAATCACAGATCGTGAGGAGGTCCCCCTACAGGGGTGTCTCCCTAAAGTTTTGTGAAAACTCAGATCCGCAAATCACAAATCGCAGCCCTAAGGTTTTGTAAGAACTCAGATCCCGAAATCACAGATCGCAAGGGGTGTCCCATAACAAATAAGTTCCAAAATCACAAATCGCAAGGGGTGCCCCCTAAAGGCTTTTGCGCTAAAGTAGATGCCGAAATAACAAATCGCAAAGGATGTCTCCCTAAAGGCTTTCGCGCAAGCTAGATCCCAACATGACAAATCGCCAGGAATGTCCGCTTAGGTTTTCAAAAAGCGCCGATCCCAAAATCACAGATCGTAGAGGGTGTCCCCCTAAGGTTTTGTGAAAACTCAGATCCGCAAAACACAGATCGCAAGGGGTGTCCCCCTGAAGGTTTTCAGATCAAATAAGTTCCAAAATCACAAATCGCAACGAATGTCCCCTTCAGGTCTTGTGAAAACTCAGACCCGAAAACCCACAGATCGCAATGGGTGTCCCCTTAATCCCTGCGAGCCGCGACCGAGCAGAAAGCCTGTAGATACCGCGTTAAAACAACGGCCAGGGATCCCACACATCGGCGGGCAAAATCTGGCGGAAGTGATCCGCCACCGAGCAAAAAACTTGTAAATACCGCATTAAACAAAGGGCCAGGGATTTCACACATCTGTTGGCAAAATCTGGCGGAAGTGAGCAGTCGGTACTTCCGCCAGATTTTGCCAACAGATGTGCGAAATCCCTGGCCCTTTGTTTAATGCGGTATTTACAGGCTTTTTGCTCGGTGGCGGATCACTTCCGCCAGATTTTGCCCGCAGATGTGTGGGATCCCTAGCCCTTGAAGTGGTGGGTGAGAGGGTGGTGGGAGGGTGTTTGGGAGGTAGGGTGAGGAGGAGGTGGAGGGAGTGTGAAGTGGGAGGAAGGGTGGGTGGGGGGGGGTTGGGACGCTGCGTGGGCGCGGAGGGTCGGTGGGTGGAAGGGGTGGGTGAGGGAGGGTAGGTGGGGGGTGATAATTTAAATAATTTAAATAGTTTAAATATCTTAAATATTGGGGAGGACCCTGGGGAGGGGGCCGGGCCGGGAATTTAAATAATTTCAATAAATTAAATATTTCGGGGCCCCCAATATTTAAGTTATTTACATTATTTAAATTCCCGGTCCTCCCCAATATTTAAACTATTTAAATTATTTAAATTATTTGAATTATTTAAATTCAAGCCGAATTTAAATAGTTTAAATAATTTAAATATTTTGGGGCCCCCAATATTTAAAATATTTAAATTATTTAAATTCGGCCTGAATTTAAATAATTGAAATAATCTAAATAATTTAAAAATTTTAAATATTTTAAATAATTTAAATATTGGGGAGGACCCTGGGGAGGGGGTCGGGCCGGGAATTTGAAAAATTTAAATAACTTAAATATTGGGGGCCCCGAAATATTTAAATTATTTAAATTATTTAAATTCGGCCTGAATTTAAATAATTTAAACAATTTACATAATTTAAATAATTTAAATATTGGGGAGGACCCTGGGGAGTGGGCCGGGCCGGGAATTTAAATAATTTAAATAATTTAAATATTTCGGGGGGCCGACCCCCTCCCCAGGTCCTCCCCAATATTTAAATTATTTAAATTATTTAAATTATTTAAATTATTTAAATTCAAGCCGAATTTAAATAATTTAAATATTTTGGGGCCCCCAATATTTAAAATATTTAAATTATTTAAATTCGGCTTGAATTTAAATAATTTAAATAATTTGAATAATTTAAATATTGGGGAGGACCCTGGGGAGGGGGCCGGGCCGGGAAGTTAAATACTTAAATAATTTAAATAATTTAAATATTTCGGGGCCCCCAATATTTAAATTATTCAAATTAATTAAATTCCCGGCCCGACCCCCTCCCAATTATTTAAATTATGTAAATTATTTAAATTATTTAAACTCAGACCGGATCCCACCCAGAAACCCACATAGGGTTTATTTGGAAGCTGTCTCTCTTTATTTTTAATTAGGTAGCAAAAAACCGAGTGCCAGCTTCCAAATAAACCCGGTTTAAGCCGCACACAGGGGAGGAGAGGGAGGAGCTGTAGCAGTAGCAGCAGTAGCAGTAGCAGTTGAAGTTGCAAGTTCCAGTCCTCGCAGCGACAAGGCGTCCTTTGTGCCTCTTGACGCCAGCTGCGTGAAGACTCTGAGTAGGATGTGACAGCTCACCTCAACGCCGCGCTCTTCGCCTCGAACATCATCGAGGTAGCGAGCTCCCTCGTCACTTATGCCTGACTCCGGCCTTCCCAGCTCTGATAAGCAGCCGTTGCCGTCGCAGGCCATCCTGACGACGGCGTTGCCAAATCCACCGCGGCGAGATCAGTATGCACTTGGCAGGTCCTGAAAGGGGAGTTAATCTAGCTTCTGCACGTCACTGTTCTGCGCCTTTTCGAGAGCTACAGGCATCGCCTGCGCGAGATTTTCTTCGGTCTCCGTGAGACCAGGAGATGAAATTCCATGCGGTACGGAGCAGCGACAGAGCTTATGCTGTTGCAGGATGATACTTCCGCCGAGCAGTGTTCATGGTGGTCGCACGCTGAGAACTGCAGAGGGAGCTGGTGCGCCAAGCATGTCATAATCCTGCGGGATCTGCTAGAGCATGATGATGCATGATGCGTGAGTTGAATGAGGCGTGGATGGCGCAAACTTCCTTGGTGCGCTGGACTTCTTCCAAAACACACTTCTGGTCTTTTGCTCGGCAATTGACAGAGGTCTGCAGCTGCAATACTTGTGAGGGTGCTTACCGCAAAGAACATCACCAGGTGACGGACTATCAGCCTGCACGCTGCCTGCCTGTTTGCACGCTGTACAACTACATCGCCACTGACGTGTTCAGGATAGCTTCCGTGATTGCTCACTGTTTGAAGTGGTGGGGGATGTAGTCGAAGATACTTGACCTTGAAGGAACATGGCACTTGCAATCAAGGGACGGCTGCAGCCTTAGAAAGCTGCCGCGTCGTGGAGCTGATCGAGCCCCGGTGACGAGGCTCATGGCCGCTCAAGCGCTGATCCGCTGCTGTTCTCTGACAGAGGCAGTGCACATCTCTCGCCTTGCGAATCATTGCGGATGGCATTGGCTCAGGCATGGCTGGCTCTACATGCCGTTTCACATGGCTATGACAAGCCGCACTGGCAACTTGGAGACCCCTGGGCTGCAGAGCAGTCTGAGCAGCGAGCTCCCAGCGCCAGGCCACGGGGTCTCATGGCCAGCGAGGTCGGGAGCGGGAGTGCAGACGTTCGCATTCCTTCTTTGGACCCCCGGACGTTCTTGGTGAGGCCTTGGACATTGCGGTTGCCGAAGCGCAGGAGATAACGGCAGCGCAGCTCGGATCCCGGTCCTCGAGACCTTTCTGGCGTCCTCAAACCTTGCGCTTCTGAGTGAAAAGGCCATTCCGGTGCTTCGAGGAGCCTTCTTCTGCTTCCAACGTCCAGGTCAGCCGGTCTCATGCAGAAAGCGTTGCACTGCTGGGCCGTAGTCTTGTTTTGTTGCAGGCTATCAATCAGCTGATGGAGCTGACTTTGACACCGGTGGGAGCTGGAGCCGCGGATCCCGAGGCAGAGATCCAGGAGCCTGCGGCAACTCCAGACTCAGACGCCCTTCGTAACTCGTAATCGCCACAGGCTACGACGCCGTCCGGAAGCGCAGCGTACAATCTCCGCCTCTTCAAGCATCTCAAGGCCGTGGGACTCTGATACATAAAATCCGATGAATCTCGGCGGCTGCTGGGCAAACGGAAGGCAGAGTTTCTCGTCACTGTCGTGACCTCGGAGTGGTCAAACTCGACCGGTGAGATCAAGCCGCCTTTGTGCCAGGTGTGCTCTTACCAGCGCGTCTTCCCCAAACTCAATGAACCGCAGGAGAAGGACAGCCCCATGCAGGGCAACTCCAAGTAGTATGCAGCGTGAACATGTCTTCACCGCAGACACGTTTGGAGGACCGCACGGCTTTGCTTGACAAAGCAGATGCACTGTTAGTGGAGATCTGGAAGGCATTCAAGTGCTGCGCCGGTGAAATAGCTGCCTACAGCCCGCTGGTCATGACAGGAAATCACAGGAAACGACGACGACAGAGAAGTTCTTGCCTCATGGCTTCGGCAAGAGCTGGCAAGTCATGCTGTGTGTCAACGGCATAAGGCCTGGTCAACCGCAAGCCGCACCTCCCGCGAATCCGGAGGGGAGGAGCGCGACTCAGAGCAGTTTCGCCGGCAATTGTTGTGTGGGTGCGTGCAAAAGGAGCCGGCCTTCCAGGAGCCCGTGAGGCATTCTTGGCAACACGCCGCGATTCTTTGCGGGAGGGTCAGTGGCGAGACTTCGATAGGCCGCTTTCGGAAGAAGAAGGGGAGCTTTGCGCGGAAGTGCGCCTCATGCGAGCAAAGGCCGGGTGCGCTTCACTTGCGGGGACGCGAAGTCGGCTACACGGCCAGGTGCAGGAAGGCAAGGGTGACCTCGGCAAGGCGATTCAGGAGGCCATACCGACTATGCAAGCTTTAAGGAAAATCTGCTGTGAAGCACCAGCAGAGGTGTTATATGGAATGGAGTTTCTTTGGCGACTCGCCACATCCGGAACAAAATCTAGCCAGGACGCGGTGCTTTGACAAGCCATAGACTGCTCTCCGTGGGCCTCGTCCTTTGACATTTGAGGACTGCAACCTCGGAGCCGCAAGCTCCAGCAGGCTGAGGGCCCATCCTGGCTCCAAGTGCTGGATGCGCCTGCGCGTGGGCCCAACAAAAACGATCCCAGCTTTGGGCAGAAGCTCCGAAACGGTTCTTGGCAAAGGATCCTACATGGCGAACCTGTTGGTGAGTGTGCCCCTTACAAGCCTTGAGGGGTTTTTCTCAGAGAGCCAAAGAAGGGGCCCCTCTGATACGTTTCTTTTTGTCACGCGAAGGTCAGGGCCGACTCAAGGCGGCCGCAGCGCACATTCAGCAGGCAGCCCGCCTCAGCTTACTCAATGCCTGGGGCATGTTTAAGGCAGAATCGGTGGTTCACCACGCGTTGACAGGGCCTCGAGGAGAGCAGAGTCACCCAACACGATGTGGCACGTGTGGAGTTGCTTATGACAAAAGTGAAGATGGAGGCCAGGTGGCGCGAGAGCAAGACTCACGCTGTCGAATTCGGAGTCTTTGCCAGGTCCTGTCCGGAAGGCTACTGGAGCTCCAGGGCGAGCGCCATTTGGGAGCCATCCCTGCGGCAGAATGCTGCTTAGCGGTAGCCGCAAGGCCTGTATGTGGAACGACCGGGCAGCAGACAAAGCCAGAGAAGAGCACAACACATACCAGGAATTTGCCCGTGCCAACTCCGAGCGCTGTGTATGCACGCATGATGCTTTTCAACATGCCCACGGCCAAGAGGGTTCATTGATCATTGCGGCAAATTCGTTGCAATGACTGCAAGTTGCAAGGCTGCAGCAGAATCCAAGCTTGGTGCCTTTGAAGCGCACGGAGGACACCGCTGAAGCTGGGCACCCAGCATGAGGAGGCTCCGAACAAAGGGGCGTCGTATCGAAGCATGGGACGTTTCAGGCAATGGAAGCGACCGGGGGAGCCGAAGAGGAGGTGTCGGTTGGGGGGATGAGGGACAAAGACAAACCATCCACGTGTCGATTTGTTGCATGCTGCGCCTGCCAGTTTTCCAAGGAGGTGGATCCAAGCGAGATGCTGCTTCTGGAAGCTGCGGGGCCCACGCCTCGCACCAGCTACCAATTAAATATCATCGAGTGTGGTGGGGCCTGGGCTTGGTATCGCAGGTCGATTATTATCTCGCCCATCGCCAAGCAGTTGCAGAAATCGGGAAGCAAGAAGGCGCGAATGGTGCCCTCGAGAAGCTCGACCACATTTGCCAATGCACAGGGCGAAAGGAAGATGACATTTCATGAGATGCGGACCATGCTGGCAGAGCCTGCCTCAAAAATCGACGAACGATCTGAGTTGACGGGTTGAGTTTGTTGGATGGGCATCGGAGTTCTTGTGCTAAGGATATGGTTGCGGAATGCCTCAGCGATGTGGAGAAGCTTCTGGAGGTACAGGGGTGCGATGCTCGGCCTTCACCTTTGTTGTTTGTTGTAGGCCCGGGACTTGTGTTGCCCTAAGGGTGCAGCGAGCACACCTGCACCCGCGCAACGTGAACAGCTTCTGCGACTTTGGCCCGGACAGTTGCGGCGAGGAGGTGCTCAGAAACTGAGACCACCGACAACGATCAGTCATGTGCCTACCCAGGCATTTAAGCCACCACCGGATCCGACGTTGCTCCCGGAGATGAAACCCCGTCCCTG
This sequence comes from Symbiodinium sp. CCMP2592, assembly GCA_905221615.1. Lineage (NCBI taxonomy): Eukaryota > Dinophyceae > Suessiales > Symbiodiniaceae > Symbiodinium > Symbiodinium sp. CCMP2592. The sequence goes on along the minus strand of CAJNDT010005875.1, from coordinate 265,076 downwards.
TCCCGGAAAAAAGAGCTTCAAAGAAACGAGCTGTGTTGTCACAGAAGTGCTCCCTGCCAAGGCTTTCGCGAACTGTCTCACAACGACTCGCGAGAGCCGCCGGGGGCTCATCTCAGGGGCCTAAGCCCAGGAGATGGATGAGAAGAGAGGGCGGGACAGAGCAAGCGGACTGCAACGAACATGACTTGACTTCAATGTGACGAGGATTCGTGATGAGAGCATTTTTTCCTGCTGCAGAATACGTTCAAGTTGGAGCTTGGGACAAGCAAGATCCCATGAATTGGAACGCAGATGCAAACAGAAAACCGACATGCTCTCCACGCTTTCAGCATAACAAGCCAGGAGTAGCGACTGCAAGGGCTTATGCATGTGGGGGCTGCAAGAAATCTTGCTTGCTCTGCCGACCCCGTCACCGTGGAAGGAATCGCTGATCCCCGACTGCAGCCTCGCAAGCAACTCCTGTGCTCGAGCATTGAGCAGCATCCTTTTGTAAACTGTACACTTAAACTTGAGCCTTACAAGGATGATGTTGGTACATTGAGTTGAGTTTCTTGCTATGGAGACTCGGACTGGCCACATACCCAAGCCCCAAGCTGTTTGGATTTCGATGAAAGCAGTGCGGCTTTCGGTTAGTCCTGACCTTTTGACATTCAACAGCAGGAAATCAGAAATCGCAGTCCCGTCTGCGGGTTCTTGCAAAGGTTGTCTTCTTTCTTGGCCGAGGCCCAACATCTACTTGCAGCTGATGCCACTCCGGTCTCGTGGCTGCAGCACACAGTTCCAGATCGAAACTGCAAGCCCAGCTGGACTAGTTAAAAAGCGGAAGACTTCTAGCGCCCTTGCCGAAGTCTAGACAGTCTTTTTGCTCCTTTAAGCTCCGAACTGCTGCCCAGTATGTTCCTTTTCCACGAGGCTACATTGCCAACTGGTTTTGGCCTCCCTTCGCTTGGAGTTGGGCGAGATGCAGGAGGCGCTCTGTGAGAGTGTATTCGGGGTGCGCATCGTTTCTGGGACTTCAGGGCACGTCAATGCCAATGTCCCGATGTTTTCTTATCGAGCCGGTCAAGAGTCAAATGTTGCCCTCTGGCCTCCGCAAGTTCCGGTTCGTTCTCGCATCGCATCACCTGCTGCAGGCATTCCAGTTGTTGCAGGATGCAGAACTCTGCATGACAAGGCCGGGTTTGCTAGTGCAATGGCCTCAGCTGCAGAGGCAGCGTGAAACGAAGTCTAGGCTCTCCTCAGTCCGTGCTTGGATCTGCACCCTTCATGCGCAGCCTGAAGCTGCAGGGCCTGCAGGTCCTTGTAGCAAGCTGGTGCCAGGTGCGTCTATCTGGTGCCGTGGAACTATGTGCAGTTCTGCAAGCTGAAGCTGAGGCACTTCGCGAGGCCCTCAGCCAACAAGCGCAGTGCCGGACAGCCAGGTGGAGGAAGCTGACGTATCGCCTGGGTTTGGCGACAACGTCTTGTCCACTGGATGCTCCAAATGCAATTCTGCCTGGGCCCGACGTTCAGACTCTTTCGATTTTCCGCACCCGATCCTTTGTTCGAGAATCAGGTATCGCGACCCAAAGACGATTGCGACCGGGATTTGTCCAGCAACCGACTCCCCTCTTTACCGGACGTCGCCAGCTGAGCCCCGTGAGTGTCTGCCAGCATCACAGAAGTCTTGTAGCCACGAAAGTGCAGTGTGGCCGTTTCGGTCGGAGGGGTGAGATCGAGGTTCCTGGAAAGGGTGAAAGCTCCACAGACTGTGGTTCTCTCAGAGTGGGTCACAGGCTCGGCTTTCTTAGCTCAAGAATGGAGGAGAAAGCGATCGAGAGCTTCCATGATTTCTAAGGTGCCTCCGTACGAGCGGCAGCCAGAGGAGGGCCTTCAGATGTACATGCAGGCGGTGCACTCGAGGGATGCCTCGAGGGATGCCTCGAAGCCGCGAGGGGGAGGAGGCTCTATGGTGTGCGGGGCGGGGGGGGCGCGGTGCAGGAGTTCATGGGCGTGGCAAAGTTGGTGCTGAAGGAAGGCGCGAGCGCGCGCGCGCGCGCGGCCCCGGCCAAGCGGCCTTGCGAAGTCCGAGCTTGATGGAGGTGGCAACGATCTTCAACAGCTCTTGGAGCTTTTGGATGAGGGCCTGGAGGAGGTCTTGCGAGTAGAGGCCGGTCAGGAGATGTCAGAAGGAACACTTCTGTGATTGCTGTTCGTTCAACATATTGCCCCCAGGCGCAGCTACTACGGGAGCCCGTGCCAGACTTATTCGCAATGGCAGTTCCTCTTTCGACTTTCTGCTTCTGTCTGTCAGTCCGTGGGTTCTTTCAGGAGCGGACGCCGGACTACCGGCGCATCTACCCCTTCTTTACCTGCTCCTGCCTCGATTGCGGACGCGAGAAAGCCAGCAAACAGCCCGAGCGAGAGAGAGAGAGAGAGAGAGAGAGAGAGGAAGTGTGCACTTGCGTGCGGAGGGGTGGCGACTGCTGCTCCTTTTGGCTGTGCAGAAGATGCCGAGTACCGAGTAAGAATTGACACCGAGGCTTCTCTTCCATTGCGAGAAGTCGCAAGGCCGGGCCGGATCTCTCTGCTTGAAATCGAAAAGGAGGAGGAAGGTAGCCTGCTCGGTGAAAACGACGAGGCTTTGCTTTTCCCGGGCAAGGATGCTCCGAAGGCGAGCCGCGGAGAGCCCGAGCACAAAGGGCAAGCTTTGCCTTCCGTAAACCGCTTTGTCCCAGGGAGCCGCTGGACCTCCGCCCGTGGATCTGGAGAAGCTGCCCTTGAGAGCCACAGTCCCAGGGTTTGTGGCAGCTCCCCGCTTGGTGCACTCGGCCTTGGTTAACCCCTCTCCTCTGAGATCGGGTTGGATCTGCAGCGACATCTGCAGCGCCAGGTGCATCTGGCACTCGGATACTACCTGTCATGGGAGCTTTTAGCATGCAGAGAGTCACCCGCAGCCCTTGCTTCCTAGCCTTTTTGCTGATTGCTTGCGATGTGACGAAGCTGGGGATGATAAGAGCACTAGCATGCAGATCCCACGGTTACTTCAAGCGCCATGTTGCAGGCAGCAGAGGGCGCGGTGGCATACAGCCCGGGTCCGAGTTGAACAGGGTTTGTGATACCACAACGAGAAACATGCCCTGTGTTCGCCAGGGCTCGCATGCCGAGGCAGTTCCGCTTTGGAAGCTGCCAAGAAGCAGAAGCAGAGCTGCAAAAGCGTTTCGGGGTCTTAGCAGCTGCGACTTTGTTCACGCGAATCTTGAACCAACGCTTCTTCAAGCTCAGGATTCTGTACAGATCCTTGATCAGGTGGGCTCGTAACCACGCCGCTCTTGAGATTACTTACCGGCAACCGGCTCCGTGTCATGAGGCACACCATGGCTTTGCGCCGCGAGTGTGACCTGTTCGGGGGCTTGTTCATGGACATGAGACTCCTGACCGTCCGGCCCCCACTCGGCGGCCAGCACGCTGACTGCTTCACTCTCGGCCGGTTTGTGCACGTCTTTTGAGGACCAGCTGCATATAGCGCTTTCGCAGTGCTGTGAGGTGCTTCGGTGTAGTTTCCCCGAGTTCGCCTGTGTACAGCGAGATGTGGTCACGGGGACTGCAAGCTGACTTGCCAGGCATACTTCAAAGCACGGGTGTTGGACGAGAGCACCTTGCAGCTGCTGGAGTCTCCATCAGAGGCACGTTGTTTGAACATTCGGACTTCCGAGATTCTTTGCCCTTCCCTGACTGATGCCTCAAGCGGATGCTTGAGGTTCCTGTTGGTGGCACAATTTTTGTGCGCTGGTCGCAGCCAGAGCTCCAGGCGACGGCCGCTGTCAGGGCCTCGAACTCGACTTTGGTCGGGGGCTGCCCGGCTTCCACTTCTCGTCGTCGCATGAAGGCTGGTGAGCCATCACAGTCAGGGCCGCCCCCTTCGGAGCCGCCTGCCCAGCTGTCTTGCTAGGCTCTCGTGATGGCTGTCAGTCTGTGTCGTTTGGAGGTGTTTGTCTCTGCTTGCCTTTGCTTGCGCCTTTGCGGAGCCCTTGGCATCACAACTTCACATCATGTCTTGGCAATCGGCAAAAGCTTTTGCCTGCCTCGTGTGCAAGGATGCAGAAGGAACTGAACCTGCCAACAGTCAACCACTAGTGGCACGTGCTTGCCCCAATCGTGTCTGCACGAAATCTGGATGATAATGCGCAAGCTTCAGCAGGTTCAAAGACCGTGCACTTGGCGACGGTGCGGCAGCTGTCTGACCGCCTGGCCCAAGACCTGGAGCACTGCAGGCGCTTCGCTTCGATTCGATGCAGACTCCAAGGGGCGGGGTATGCGGGGTGGGGGCGCTTCCACTCTGAGTGCCAGGCCGGCGGTGGCCGTCGCCTCGAAGTACCTGGAGCACCAGCTCCGCGAGGCGCCGTCCGTCACACGTGTCACCGCAGAGACTTTGCTCTTACTCTTATACCCCTCTGATGAGCATCGCGGTTTGAGCCAAAGCTGAAGAATGGTTTTCGCATGGCGGAAAGTTACAGACTTTCCATGATCTACTAGGTCTAGCCGCCCTATAGGGCCCTTTGCAAGAGCGGCAGGAGCCGCAGAAGAGCAACTGAGAGTAGCCCTTGGCTGCCACGAGCCGCCATGGACAACGCGTTGGCCTTCGCCCTCACCACTCCGCGGTGTGCTGCCTCTCCTAGTGGTCCGAGCAACCTGAAAAGCCGCACGAGGCTGAATGGGGCTGTCGCTTGGCAGGTTAGGACTCACAGAAATGCTTGGCATGAAGTGTGGATCGGCGCAGCGGACAGACTTTAAGGAGCGACGAAGCTGTCCTGGAGCCATGCTAGCAACACTCCTGTACGGTGTGCGCAGCTGCAGCGGGCGATCGAAGCGACGTGCGTGTGTCAGTCCAGAAGGACTGCCTGCAGCCGTGCTACCGCTACTGAGACGATGCATGCTACTGCTACCACGCACGTGATACGTCCCGGCAAAAGGACCGGGTTCGTCCAAGTGGCACTCGGCTGTGAGGGTGGTCGCGATGAGCGATACGCATGGCTTCCACCGTCGACTAAAGGTTCCTGCGGGCGACACTTGGCACGACAAGGTACGCAGCTGTGAAGTTCGAGATGAAGTTTGGTGGAATTTGAACTATCAAGGACATTCTGATACACTGCGGAGATGCGCAGTGCGATGGCGTTTCATGGCAGCCGAGCTTCCGAGGTTGCCTTGGCTTGAGAAACTCACATCATTCCCATGGTTATTGCATGTTCTGATTACTTGTTCTTGATATAGTAGACACGGTCACCCTCTCCCGATGTAGATTCTAGATCTTGTTGGCCGAGATTTCGTCAACTGGTTTATGGCACTGCCTTTTCGGCACAAGATCTTCGTCAAGGGGAATCACGAGAAGGGCCGAGCGTGGAGAGCTCGGTTTCATTCTTCTGGGCTGAGCCGGCTTAAGATGCGTCTGAAATCCGAGCATGAGGTGGCGCGACGCTCTCGGTGGCTGCTACCTCCGTGGCTCTCGCACATGTGGTGGCCTGAAGGTCTACGGAGTGCCCTACGACTCAGACGGTACCTTGACTAACGGGTGTTGCCAACTTTAACGGATCCGCCGACGCTGCAGTTTTCAGGTTGGTATCAGGACGCGATGTCCATGCAGATTCCTGACGGAGTCGATCTTCTCATCTCGCCGCTTCTGCGAGTTTCTCTCGGCTTCCTGAAAGGGAGTGATAAGGCAGTGCAGCGGGAGCAGGGCTGAGCACAAAATGACAGGCATGAGCCGCCGCATGGGATGCTGGACTATGCATCCGCATCCAGCACCAGAGTTACCAACATTGGATCGCAGAGGCCGCTTGCGTAAAACAAGTTCCGATGCCTTCGGGTTCTGTTTGCATCGTCTCAGGTTGAAGCGAGCATTAGGCAGACTGGCTCAGAGGCGGAGGAGTGTTGGAAGGCGCGATGTCAGGATGCATCCGAACCGTGGCCGTGTCCATTCTGAGCGCGAGCCACAGCTGGGGACAGTGAAGGAGAACACTTCCTCGCGTCCATCTCTTCGGTCATGTGCACGAAGGGCATGGACATAAACACAGGCGAAGAGATGTTTTGTCGTGATGCCACACTTGTAGCTGGCCTCTTCAGGAATGGAACACTCTTTGTAAATGCTGCCAACGCGAAGCTTTGCGGCAACAGGTTTCAAATCCTATCCGATCCATCCGGTGCAAGACAACTGTCACAAGTATTTGCCTTCTTCATGGGCAGTGTTTTCCTAAGTTTTCGTCGACATGCTCGTCAGTCGCTGAGGAATGCCGGTCGAGCCACTGGCTTGCAGTCTCTCGGAGCAAGATTGGAGCATCAAGCAGAGGCATCAGAGGGTTCAATGTCCATCGACAGGCACGGCTGTACTGTTCTTGACCTGGCAACAGATGGAAGTGGGGAAGTGAGAGTGGTAGGGAGTTGAGTAGTGGTTCAGCCTGCCCACTCGGCTTCTGGCAGCGGCTGACAAAGCCTCGCCGCAGCCCGGAGAGTGAGCCAAGCCCTGCTTGACAAGACCCAGTGTTGCAGTTTTTCCTGTGCTCTGTGGAAATAGGTGTGGCGTCATGCGATGTCATGCGGTTAGCACACGCCAATATTGTCCAAGGTCACGTGCTGCAAGTCTCTCATCTCGGCAGGTCGCCCGCGTTCTGCGCGGTCAGGTTGCGGCCGATCCCGAAGAAGCCGATGCAAGGCACCTGCCGGGAAAAGGAGTTCTTTCTGTCTCGGGAGAGAGCAGAACCAGAGCCGGCAGGCTGGATGATTCGCTGCAAGAGCTGCTCAAGGAGATGGCGGCAGAGGTGCTTCTCAGACCCGTTCGGCACCTGAACTTGCAGCGCTCTGGTGCTTTGCGCTCAGGGGGAGCCCGAGGGGCAAGTCCCAGCTTTGCTGAAGTCCGAGCCAGTGCAGGCCGAGCCGAGCCGAAGAACCTGTGTCTGCTGTAGCTGTAGCACTAGTTTCGCTCTTTCGCTCTTGCTTCCGAGGCGATCCTGGATGTCATGATCCAGCTGCTGGATGCAAACGCCGGCGCCGCCCAGGCTTGGTCTTCGACTTTCGGCTTGCGGAGGGTGTCAAGGGGGTATCTACAGATCATGCGACAGACGGTGCTTTTTGGCTCAGGTGACGCATCTCAGCTTGGCACGCTTCCTGAGGGCAACTTTGAATTCCGGTGATTTGTTTTCAGCCAAGTAGAGCTGGAAAATGTAGATACATAGCACAACCTGCATTCTTGCCAGCTCGAATTCGACGGGAACGAGCTCGTGTCAGCGAACGCTGCTCAGCTGCTCCTGTGCAGCGACCATGGTTCCACAGTGACTTCCGTTGTGCCATGTTGCCAATCAAACCCCTGCGGTGCAGCATCGGGGGAGCCTTCGTCGCACGTTTCACAGTGGCTCGAAGCTGCAAAATGTGCAGAAGCCACTCTGCATGCTTAAAAAGAAGGTTTTGATCGAGTCTGCTCCGTTCCACCCTCGGACAGGACCAGCAAACCACACCTGCTAAGGGGCATCTCGCCAGTGGGAGACCCCCAATTGAGTTGAGGAGGCCGCGAAGAGCTGCGACACGCAGAAGCTTGCAGGCATCGAGAGAGAGAGAGAGAGACAGAGAGAGACAGAGGGTTTGCTTGTAGATGTACTGACCTGCAGTGTGCTTTCAGTCTCAAGGAGAAGCGGTCACGATTCCTAAGAACACTTGGCCTCCCCTCCACACCTGCATGACCTGCATGCAGTCTGTGAGCGTCTGAAAATCGCGGCATTCAGAGGTAGCTTGAGTGGTAGCTTGTTGTAGATGTTGTAGCATGTAGAGTCAGCTCTACGAGCCATGGCCGCGGAGGTGCAAATGACGGCACTCAGGGCATGAACGAACGAGCCTCTTCCTTGGTTCGAGGATGGTGAGACGGAGATGAACGAGGCTGACAAGGTGCAGCAGTCCATCGCCGTGAAGGCTCTTTTCTGTCGCCTTTGGCTTCCACAGAGTGGTATCAAAGCGAAAAGTAGCGCGAAGTGAAGCGAGGAGCGAGGTGCAGATCTCTACAAGCCAAGGACCAAGTTAAAGCAATCCTGACAGCAGCACCTGCCGTCTACATCTGCTGACCTGCTCCTTGCATTTTTTGTCTTTCCTTTCGCTCGCTCGCTCTCTCTCTCTCTCTCTCTCTCTCTCTCTCTCTCTCTCTCTCTCTCTCTCTCTCTCTCGCGCTCTCTCTCTCTCTCTCTCTCTCTCGCTCTCTCGCTCTCTCTCTCTCTCTCTCGCTCGCTCTCTATCTCTCGTTTCTCTTTCCGTGACGGAGAGCTCTCGTTTTGCTCAGGCAGCAGAAGTTTCAGGAAGCGCGAGAAGCCTGGGAGGAGGTTGGCCAGCGCCCCTGCTTCAGTACAAGGAGCTGCTTCAGTACAAGGAGCTGTCAAGCAGAACAACTCTCAGTCAAGATGGTTGTGCCATAACGCCCAGCAGCACGAATGAATGTGCAGTGACGAACGTGTGCGGAGCAACTCGAATACGATTCGACAACATAAACTGAAGTGCGCGACTGGTCATGACGTCTCTCTCTCTCTCTCTCTCTGGCGAGCTTTTGCACGTGTCCGTCCTTGTAGCTGGCTGCAGCGCCGAAGATTTCCAGCCTGGGGTCTTGATGCACTGTAGTACTGTAGTATCAATCATGAAGTGGGTTTTCACAGCGGTGTAGATGCAGTGTCCTTGAGCGATGCACTGAGCTCTTCCCCACGGGGCCAGCCCAGCTGTCTGAGATCCAGCAAGCAGCTAGCCAGAGCTCCGTCCAGAGTTCCGAAGGTGACGGTTCTTAAGGACCTGCAGGGTGCCCTGGAGCAGCAGCGCGTGAGCTTGGAGGCTTTGCACCGCAGGCCGGCGGCCATTGTGCTTTCTTTGGCTTTCTCACTTCTGCGGATGCTGCAGGCAGTCTGAGCTCAGCGAGGTCCAGGGCTTGGGAAAAAGCGGCAAGCTTTTTCAGAACTATGTGATGGCAACTGTGAAGGAGAATGCTGCGCTTCGCGAATGCCCTGCCTCTCAGCCGTTTGCGATGATTGTGCTAAAGCTGGAAACCAGAACAGAGCATACGATCTCAGTACGGAAAGGTGGGTTCCAATGGAAATCATCTGCCCTTGATCTGCGAGGCCTCGAGTCACTCGGCATCCTCTGCGGACAGGTCCAGCGGGTGGCAGCACACCACAACACACCGCAGCACACTGTCCATCCTGGGCGGAAGGCATTCCTGAGCCGCTTGCACCGGCGACGCTTAGACCGAGTCCTCAGCCGGCTTGGAAGCTCAGCATGATTTGATCTGTTGTTCCAGACCGCTTCACCGGGCTGAGGCACCCGATGTCGCAGACGCAGGCGACACTCGAGGCGGGACAGGAAGGCTTGCCGAAAGCCACAACAAATATGTGGGTTTGGCAGGCGGTCCTGAGAACGTCCGAGCTGGCAGTGACCGTGGCCAACTACAGCGGGTCCGCTTTGTTCTTTCCTTGCTGTGCTATGTCTTCTCGCCAGATCTGTTCTGGAGCGGAGGCCTTCGTTCTGCCAATCGATACCTGCTGCTCGAGGGATCGCTGTGAGCACTCCCGAGCCTGGAGCTTAAGTCCCAAACTGATATCTGCTCGCCACTTTACAGGAAGGCATGAAGGGGAGAATCGGCGACCTTGAGGTTGGATCGCTTATTCCCGGCTTCCATCTACGTGGTAGGTGCGAGAGGGTTTGCATGGCTGATGAAGCTTCGCACTTTCTGCGCCCACTCGCTCGAGGAGGAGCTGGCAGCGTGTCGAACCGGCCTTTGCGCACGTTAGAATGCTTCAGCAGCTGCCCAAGGTCATTCTGAGAACGGTCCGTACATCGGAAAATGCTGCATTTCGTGGGTTGTGGAGTGGAGGCCCAGCTACGAAGCAGTGCGAGACCCGAGCCCCCATGTTGCAGCCACGCTGTGCCGCGAGCTGAGAAAGGGAGGGGAGGAACATGCTTCGCAGTTGTTAGAAACGGAAGCCGCAGCCTCTCGGGCTTCAGAGCTTGGCTTCACTGAGTGAACAGGGAGGAAGCAGAGCACACCCAGCCGAACTACCTTCCCATCAGATCAGGATAGGCTTCTGTGACGCAGGGACACCGGCCAAAGCCGTGCCATGGGGAACATCTTTGGCACTGCCGATCATGTTGTCACAGATCCTACGAGGCATTGGTGAGCTAGTTGCTGCTGTGCCCGAGAACGCGTGAATGCCTACCCCCGCAGGCAGAAATACTCGCTGGAGGAGTCGTTAAACGCAGCAGCTGATGCGATAGCAGCCGCAGGACTGCGGCAAAGCTGATGTTACCTCCTTGCAGCATTTCGGATCTAAGCAGGCTCGATGACCGCCTTCACGGGCGCAGGTATCTCGGTGGAATCGGGCATTCCAGACTTCAGATCTCCAGGCCAGAATCCGCTTCCTGTGCGCCGCGGGTCGAGGTTTTTGCCTTGTGTTCTGATGGTTTTTCGTCGACAGCTCTGTCGGGTTTGTTGAAAGCTTCTTCTTCTTCTTCATATCTATCTCACTCATCGGCTGCTCAGTCTCAACCGTGGATGTTTCGGTTCGACGAGGGGCTTGTGCTTCTCATTGCACGCCGGATGACAGGGTTGAAGAGAGCATGAACTTCTGTGCCTGGATCCTCGCCTGGAGTGTGGCCGCGGCCGGCGAGAAGCCAGCGCCGGTAGACAAGCTTGACGTGGCGGCTTTCCTGGGACGCTGGTATCAGACTTATGGCAGCTTTTCCGTAAAGTATGCCACAGAGCTCGGAGCCGATTGCGTTTATGTGGACTACGGAGCACTCTCCAACAGTAGTGCCATTTCTTTGGTGAACTCGGTGCAGGTTTTTGGACATAGAGTGAGCGTAGAAGGGTTTGCCGTGCCAAGCCCTGACCGCGTGGGAGTTTTCGACGTGTCTCTTGGTCCACCAGGGCTTGCACCCAAAGCACCCGAGCCGTTTCGCAAGTCCAACTACATAGTGCTGATGCTGGGACCTCGACTGGGCGGAAAGTATGACTATGCCGTCGTTACCGATCCGACATATCTGTCTCTCTACATTCTCGTGCGGGACGTGTCCCGCTTTGGACGACTGCATGAAGCAGGCGTCTTGGACAAAGTCTCACAAATGGGGTTCACCTCGTTTCTCAGCCGGCCTCGACGGACGAACCAACATGGCTGCAAGTACAGCGATGAAGACCGCACAGCCGTAGTCGTGTGACGATTTCTGTGAAGTCCTCAGCGGCCTGCTTTCTGAGAAAACATTCGCAGTTGGGGGAAGCGTCAAGCTTGTTGCTGCCTTTCGATTCCGACGGTTGCTCCTTGACGAGCCTGTGATTAAAGTGGCAGGTGGACTTTGGTCTAAATACAATCCCGGGATCTACTGCGAGTACAACACTTTCTGCGGCCTGCTTGGCATGGACTGTGAGCGTACTCGCTCAGTAGATGTGCCACATCTGACTGCCTGAGACGGTTGAGGTGAAAGTCCACATCTGTTCTGGCAGATGGGCAGAGAGCTTGCGCTTGAAGTACACCTCGCCAATGGAGGTGCTCCTCACTTGCGGGAGCCTTCACTGGAGATTCATGCACAAATTTAAAAAGACACAAAAACACACCAGTATTTTTTTGGGATTTCATGCTTCTTAGGTGCTAGGTATCGCTGAAGATGAAAGCTCTGGTTTTTGTCAGGATGGGCTTCGAGAGGCCGAGCCAAATGCTGCCCACCGTGCTCTCGTTGAGCTAGAAGACCTAGGCAAACTTCGGACAGCGCCTTGGCTTTCAATAATTAGAGTAGGTTTCGGGCCCCATTATACTATACATATACTAATCAGGAACCCGCATCGGCAATTACTGTAGATCGGCTTGTTGTTGGATGTGAGGCAAAGCTGCCTAGGGTTCTGAACAGCCAAGGTCATAACACAGACTCTTGGCTGCACCGTCCTGCTTATCAGACCAGTCGAACTTGTCATCGGTAGTCGTAATTTCGCAGTTTCACGCCATGCGAGGAATATTGATTCGCTCCACCAGAGAGCCGGTTCCAAGAATGTCATCGAAATCCATGGCACCATGGCAACGGTGGCATCCTCGTTCACCTGTTGCACAAACTATTGCGGCGATGGCTCGAGCTTGTTTGGAATGTAGCACTGTCCCTGACTGCTAAGGCCACATGCATGTCTTCAAAGAAGCAGGCCAGGTTCACCATTCACACGCTCACATGTGTTGCCTTCCACCAGTATTACAGGTAACCCAAGCGGAGATCCTTCGCCGCTCGGTAGCGAAGCTCCAGATCCCACGCCCTTCGTTTTCTTCCACATTTTTCCTTTGCGGTTGCTAGGCCAATGGGTCGCGGCACGCGAAGGGAAGCCGGACGGCAGCCTGCGTGCGGACATTGCAACCGTCGCGTCCCTGCACTGGATTTGATACCCGTGAGCTTCAGAATCAGAGTGCGCTCTCTCCCCCGCTCTCTGTCTCTGTTGCGCTCACCGTGTTTTTCAGTGGCGAGGAACAGAGCATTGCTGCGATCCGCTCTAGCCATCCTGAAGTCGCGGCATCCGAACTGCGCACCTGCTCAGGACAACTGGTACCCCAAGCATCCTGAGACAGGTGGTGTTCTGAAGCCGGATGTCACGAGCCTCGCCTCTTAGCAGTGTGGCGGTTGAGTGCTTCGTTCGTGGCAGCCAAGGATGTTCGGGGAGGCCCTGCCTGCAGGTGCCCTGGGACGCTCCTGGACGGCCGTCCTCAGCTCGCCGGTCTGCTTGGTCGTTGGGACGGGCCTAAACGTCGCCTCCTCGAACCCGCTCACATGTGAGTGAAGGCAGCCTAGCCCTTCAAGTGTTTCTCCAGCACACAATGCAAGGTAATGCCGGCGAATATGGTACCAGGACTGGTAAAGTGGCGCTGGGGGAAGTACTCTCCCCAGAGAGAGAGTTCAGTGCTCTTCGCTTCGGCAGGATCCGTGTCTGCCTGTATCCGGTGTATTTCGCGAGGCTGATAATTCTGAATCTGGACCATTCAGGGTCCTCGAGCGCCAAAGCCCTAGCAAAACGAATGCTGCATTCCCTTGCGCTCGAGTGGCATTTTGGCAGTGAGGCCGATGTTTTCTTGCAAGGCTCGGGATTCTTCGCGTAATGTTTGTGTGAGTTTGGAGCTGCTTTGTCCACGAAGGCAGGGCCGGAGAGGTGCTGCCTCGGCTTGTCGACAAAGTGAGACAGCGACTAGGTTGAGGAACTTTCGAGCATAGCATGTGCAAGCTCAAGCGGGGGCCAGCCGGATGGCAAAAAGCCGATGGTTGTCTAACCCCGTCCACGCCGTTCACTTTGCCCGTTACAGTGGCAGAAGCCCAGGCCCACGGGCAGAAGAGCGATGCTCAAGAGACAGATCAACAAAAACCAAGAGTCTGTGCTCGTTCTTGTCGAAGAGGTCGCTGCAGAAATGTAGACAAGAGCAGAGGTCTGTGCAGCCGTTGCCTGCGGCGACGCGATCTACGCAATAGGAGGCCTACGCTGTCACTGATCAGACGGTGTAGAACGGTAAAGCCTTGCAAGTGCATTTAGCAGTGCCTGCAGCGCAGTTGGAGCCGAGGGCGCGGCGCAGATGGACCACTTGACAGCGTGCATGTCTCAGACGTTCAGAAGGTCAAGAGCGGAATGCCTGGAGACCTCGATGTCTAATCTCAGGTCTCGGGAAAGCGGTAACATGTCCTGTGGACTAGGGCTATATACGGCTGGGCATGTCACTCGCCTTTGAGGTGGAGTGCTACTACCCTGCCAAGGATGTCTGGGTACCGGTTCGGGACCCGGGACTGAGATGGAGATGGGCAAGCGAGCAGCTGAAGGGCCGAAGGGTGGCTGAGAAGCCTCGAAGAAGCCTCGAGGCTCCGCCTCTGAAGAGCTGCAGCGGCTGGCTCGCGGCCTCCCAGCTCAAAGTCTCAGAAGCTGAGGATCTGAGGCCCTAGGCTTGAAAAAGTTTGCTCTGAGGCCACCAGTGCCTGGCAAGGAGTTTGCGTGGCTGGCGGCGATCGGGATGTCGCCCTCTTGGACTTTGCAAGCGCCGAAGGTCCGAGAGGCCTGTCATTTTCGCTGTGCACCGAGGAAGCAAACCTCGACTGCCTCGACTCCGTGGAGTTCTTCCAGCCATCGCTGCGACGCTGGATTCCACTGCCGCCGCCTGGATCCCAGCGGCAGGTGCAAGCAGTCTGTTGGAGGTTTGTTTGATTAAATTCATGCCTTGAGCGCCGATTTCGTGCAAGACGCATGGCTCGCCATTGGCTGGTTTGAGGATGGGCACGGCGCGGTGGGCATCAGCGGCAGCCTTCATGGCATCGGCGGCAGCATTCACAGAAGGCGCAGCCTTCGTGGCTGGGGGCTACGGCCGCGGCGAGAAGGCTCAGCAAAAACTCGGTCCTCGGTGTTGCATTGGCTTTCCAGAAGAGGCTTCTTTTGGGAGGTGCTTTCCAGTGTGGAATGTCTCGCCTTAGGCGAGAGGGGGTCCTAAACTCAGATCGCAACCTGTGCATCAGACATAGTCAGATGGTCTTATGCAATGGTTGCGAATGAGACGCAAAGGTGGCGGAGGCTGCCGTGCTTGCCCACCCCGCGAGCAGCCCATGCTATGTCTGCGCGACCTGGAAGCATGTGAATGACGACCACCGCAGCTGATTGTACTTCATGGAGTGAGTGACAGCCTTTCACTGCAAGGGTAGCGGGCAAGCTCTATGTGGCGGGTGGCCATGGTCTCGAGGAGCCCGGAAACACCACACGTTTTGTGGGACCTGCGGATTGCAAGCGGAGCAATTGACCGTGTGCCCTGGAACGTACCCGACTGTCTTCGAGATGTCCTGAGACCCCGCTGGGTGAGCCACAAGCAAGAGCCTTCCAATTCACAGGAGCTTGCAATGGTACTCTTACGGAGGCACTTACCATGCTGCCAAAGCACCAGGACCAGCCCTTGTACTCGGTGGAGCGCTTCGATCTTTACCTGGGCTGCTGGGAGGCGGGCGGAAACGATGGCGGCGACCGTCGATGTACGGGGAGAGCCAATGCTTTCACGACTCGGGAGAAGCTTTGTCGAGTGCTCCGAGCAAGAGTTGTAAACTTCACCGCAGCAAAGAGCATGGTCATGGAGCCATTGGCTGAAGGGTCAAGACAGTTACAGTAATGAGTCGAAGTGCAACCTTGAGGTAAGTTCGTGAAGCCGTTTGCAAAGCTTGTGTGCGGGCTTGAGACGTTGCTATCCCAAGCTGTAGTATAACCCCCCCATGCAGCTGTGGAGTGGTTGCCATTTTCGTTTCCGTGGTGTATGCCATGGAAAACCCAGAATGCTGCGCGCATGGGCAGAATCATCCTCAGCATGCCTTGTTTTTGAGGGTTAGAGGATCAGTGAGGGTGTTCAAATTCTACTTGACTTGAGGTGCGCCTGTGGTGCCGCTGCCACTGAGTCGCAAGATTTTACTGGACTTTGACCGGCAAACCTACAGAACGGGACACTGCAGTTCCCAAACCGAGAAAGGGGACGAAATGCTGTGCAAAGTAGCCCATGTACTTCAGGAGCCAGAGTGATGAAGAGTCTGGAGACGGAGAGGCGCCCAGCACGTGCTTTCATGAATCCCATGGGCTGATACGGAACCTGATAGGTCCCGAGGATGTGGTGCTTGAACTTTCGAGGATGTTGAGTTGGTATTACTGTGGTTTGCCATCGATCGTGTGCATTCCCCGTGCGTGTGGTCTGTCCATCTCTGGCTTTTGGATTTTAGCAGCGAGGGGTCACCATCTGTACTTTCATTTTCCTGCGTATCATGCAAGGCCGACGAAGCTGACGTCGTCAATGCTGTCAGACAGCAGGCCCACCCAGCCCGCCTTCACAAACATCCGCAAGCTCTCTGCATGCTTGAGCAGGTCAGTGCGAGTAGCCAGCATGGTTGTGTTTGAGCGGCTAGCTGCACGGCGTTGTCTCACGTTTAGCATCCGTCTCGAACTAGTGTGTTCTCAACAGCATGACAAGGCCGGGAAAGCCATTGTATGTGTCACAGTAGGCAACCCTTGGTTTCAGAGAACCCTACTGGCTTTGCCTGTGCGGTTATTGAGAAACGCCGGGATGTGGAGCATTGAAGATCACCGAAGCTTCTAGGGCGAGGCAGCCTGTCTGGTGCTTGGAATGGGGGAATGGATCGCTGTAGTAGTCCCCATACAATCCCCAATAATATTTTTCATAATCCATTCCTGTATTCCCAACTGAGAACCAGACTGTAGCTTTTCTTTCTGGATACTTCTTTCGGCTTCGAATTCCTCGACTCTGATGTCAGGAGCTGGAGAAGAGCAAAACCGCCGCCACAAGCAAAGCTGAGGCCTGCTGCCCTATAGTATACTACCTTTCATATCCTATACAAAAAATTGATGTAGTGTACTATAATGGTACTATTCATAAACTATACTATACTATCTTCGCAGATCGAATGCTAAGTCACCTGTTGAGCGAAGCCCTGGCAAGGAGAAGCGGCCTGGTGATCCGAAGCGCGGCGCTGATCCGAAGTTCTGCTTTCATGTCAGTCTGGATGCTCTGTGCTCGTGCCCGCGTGAGGCAGAAAAAAAGGGCGGCCGCTCTTCGGCAAAGATCCAGAATCCAAACTGCTTCTTTTTGGTGAGAGGGTTGCAGAGTCATGGAGTCATGGGCATAGCCAAGGCCAAGGCTGCCCCCAAAACTTGCCTCGGAAGGCGCTCCCCGGCTTTTAGCGGATTTCCGCGGCAGCTCAAAACAAGCATGTTTGTAACTTGCCCTCAACTCCATCCCTGGTCTCAAGTGACCACGAACCATGGGACCTCCGTTAGCCCCCGCACTTGATACTGCGTTGTTCCGGTCCATTCGCAGTTCGGCACTTGGCGCAGGGCCTGGCGGGGTCTCTTTGACCTGGTGCTGCAGCCGCCCCCGCTGGTGGAGATGATCTGGCCGGGGCCCAAAAACAATCATACTCATAGTCATTGTAATAACAGAAACAATTGAAATAAAAGTAGTAGTACTAATCGAAATGATGCTAGTAATAAGCCCTTTCAGTGACAGCGTGAGCAGGAGCTTTTGGAGATGCGAGCGGCCGATTCTGGCGAAGCTCTGAACACGTAGGTTAAAACGCAAGGCAAACAAGTTGGAACATCTTGAAACCTGCGTCTCCAGTGACTTGGGAAGTGTATTCTGAAGGAAGTTGCTGCTGACGGTCGTGCTTTACAGCCTGGCCATGGCATTCGCCGCTGGTCTATTTTCGAAATGGTGTTGAACAAGCTTCTTGTCATCAGAGCTCTAGCAGGGACCCCAAGGGCCTGGGACTCTTTGCCGATGAAGTGAGGTCATACAGCGGCTAATGCTGATGGGCAGCGCCGGTGAGCTGCAAGCTTTGTACCAGGTGACGGGGCTGAACACTGCGACTGCGACTACTGTATTCATTCTCACTCTGCGCATGCACGGCATCAAAGTCAATTCTGACTTTGCTTCTGCAAGGGTTCAGCCCCTGGAACGGCCCCAAGCTGCCCTGCTAGGCTTCAGACACAATCACAAGCTCTTCGCATCTGCGCATCGAGCTGACAGCTTGCGTCATGCAGATCTCCGTGGTTCATGGCTCGTGACTTTGTTGCATGGATTGAGTTTTCGCAATTTGTTTGTAAGTGACGATTCTCGGTACTGTGAGGTCCGTGCGTCTAGCCGACCGGACGATTGGGCAGGATTCGTTCTTCGGTGGAGCCTCCACCAAGGCACAGCTTGCGATCAAAGAAGGTAGCATATGATCGAAGTTAAGAGTCGAAGCGTTGAGAAAGGGCATGGCAGGGTGCAGCCATCCCGCACCGGCCAGGTGTCTCTCGTGGACACCGGCAGCTGTCTCCTGGTGAGCTGCCTTGGACCTGCCTCGGAGCCAGGATTCCAGGTGTTGGCTCACTTGCAACTCGCAGAAAGATGAAGAAAGCAGGAGCATGCCTCCCTTTCGGTACCTGCAGCTTGCAATTCCATCGAAAAGCATCTCAGGCAGGTGGGCTCTGAAGATGCTTGTCTGCACAGGCCAGCCTCAAAAAGACTGAGCACTCGAAAGTCTGGGCCCAGGCCAATCTCTCCTTCACTTCGGTCCACCTCTTGCCCGGGGACAGAAGCTCACTGCTGGTGGCCGGTGCCAACAGCAGCGTTTTTGGTGGCTTCGGTAGCAAAGGGCGAGCATAGGGGGGTAGTGCGTAGTGGAGCCTGTGTGCGTCTTGAGCTCACTTGAGCTCAGGTGAGAACTTCTCGGTGGTGCGGAGCTTACGTAAAGCTTGATCTTGGGCCCGCAGCTCCTGAAGACGCTACCACACTGTCTCTGCGCACTGACGCTGCTCTTCGAGTTCTGCTCTGTTCTTTCTTGCGCAGACCTGACAATCCTGGCCCCTCTCTTCTCGATTTGTATCAGCCTCCGCAACTGTTGTGTTGGGCAGCAACAGGTGGGGCAGCTTGGCTTGGTGCAGCTGGAGTACTTTCGGGCACCAAAGCTTTTCGCCACGCTGCGGAATGGGCTTCTAGATGTCAGGCGGGAGGCGTGACTTTCAAGATTTCATGCACGGAAGCAACGCCACGGACTCCGCCGGCCAGGTATCCACATGTTTCTGCCGCAGTGCTGGATGTTGGAGGGGCCGCAGCCAGTGCCCAAGAGCCCGCAATTAATCTTGGATTGCAACTTTGCAGCTGGACAGTGTTCGCATGGTCTGCTTAGCTTGGAACGGCTGCAGCTTTGCTTGAGAGCAGCTTCAGTTTCGTCCCCAATCTGCGCGTCCCCGTGTCTTTCTACGATATGTATTGAATCCAGACTAGGAAGGACAGGATCATGAATCACACCTGCTAAAGGGCCGCTCGAGGCTGCGTAAGGCATCGGAGACGCGTCAAGCGATGCTGCCTGAAAGGGCTCCGAGTGGGGGGGGGGAAGGCGGCACCCGAGCCGAAGGCGGCATGGAAAGGCCCACAAGGTCGAAACAAACCAACAAAGCAAAGGCCAAAGCCAAGGCCAAGGCCAGGGCCAAAATGAGTCCTCCCTGCTGCAAACCTGGGTCTGCCCCGGCCGACGCGTTGTCTAGTTCCCATTGGGCCGACCGTGCTTCTGCATACTTGAGACGCATAGCTTCAAGGGAGAATGAGCGCCACCGGCTGCTTCAAATCGATAGTCGTTGCAGCCACGAGCCGGAGAATCCTGCAGGTCTCTCTTCGAATTGGCACGGAGAGCTCCGTGCGACTTCTGCTTGTGCTTGCCCAAGGCTTCTCAGGTCTCATGCCTTCCACGTTGGAGCGGGCTGTAACCTGAAGTGGGGGTTTCCGAAATTAGGGGTACCATATTTTGGGGTCCTTAGAATAAGGATCCTACTATTTAGGGTGCTACACTAGGGTCCCCCATTTTCGGAAACTCCCAAGTACTCGGATGCCATCATCGGGTTTCGATTCCGAAATTCCAAGGCCAAAAGCTCGGAGCTGACGACCGGCACAGCGATCGTTTCGTCCTGAGCCACGATGGATTCTGCAGGCTCTCGTGCGATGCTCTGCGAGGAAGACAGTGCGTGTCGTTGTGATCTTAGGATAGCACATGCTTGTCGGATGTGGCTGGCGTGCCGACGTGGAATGACACTTGCCTTAACTTATAATTGAATAGGACTGATTGATTGATTGATTGATTGATTGATTGATTGATTGATTGATTGATTGATTGCTAAGTTATATAGTTATATATACATATTGCATGACCCTCCATTTGATGAGACAAGGAGACCGCTGGCGATGTCTCTTTGGGAGATGACCCGAACCCCCCTGAGTTCAGGCCTCTCGGCTGAAGTCTGAGTCTCAGCACGATCCCGGGGCTATCTTGCCGCAGGATCCTTCGTGGAGCCGGTGGTAGCCTTGGAGCGCTTTTTGCATCGCGGGGTGTTTTGCAGCACGCTCCTCGGACTCCCAATGTACATCCTTCTGTCTTTAGATGGGAAATGGGTTTTGTAGCTTTGCTCCCTCTTCAACGCTCGCAAGATCCGAGGAGCGCATGGCTGAAGTGAACACCCGGGACTCCATGGGCACGGCAGGCTTCCAGGCCCGGGAAGCTCCGTGACCGAGGGCGAAGACAACGAGAGGAACGACGACGCATCGGGGGACCCGAGAGCCCTGGCCAGGCAGAGAGCGACTTCACGGTCTGGGCATCTCAGAGGCAGCGGAGGGACCGTGATTCTTTGCACGCAAAGTGCGCTGCTTCACGAGATTTACCAAAGCCGCAGGGCCAAGGCGGGTGCTCAAGTTCTCCGCTTGCGCGTGGTAGCTCCGGGTTTCGACGACGACCTCGGCCGCTCGGTGAGTGGTGCTGAGAATTGAAATTCAAGCAGCCCCACCTATGTTGTGACACCGGCTTCAGCCGAGGCAGCATCACCGCAAGATCGGATTCTGTGCTGCAATGCTATCGTTTGTGACGCATCGAGGACCCAGTATGACAGGAGCCATGTGTCATTGTTACTGCATCTGCATCTCTCGGGCCTGCTAGAACCTTTCCTTTGATAGGGCAGGCAAGAAAGTATTGGCTGGGACTCTGCTCAGGGCTGGAGAGACGAGCAGTGCTCTCTCCAAGGAATGGCTCTACTCTGCGTACGGCAATGTCTATGTCTGGCATCCGCTGAGTGCCTTCTACTTGGCGACGTTGAGCATCTTCACGCCTATCGTGAGCCGGACTGATGTGGCCTGGCATGAAAGCTTGCAGCCAGGCCTAGCCTGCGGTATGACATTTTTCTTTTGCTCCCATGCACACTTCAGTAACTTCGGAATCACGCAATTCTGTTCTTCAACTAGCGAGCTTCAGAACCGACTTGTGCGTGCTGCTGCCTGTTTCGCTTTCTCCGTTTCCAAGAGCAAAACCAGGCCGGTTTATGTTCAGAATGATGCAACTTAGATCCTGAACCCGAGAGCCTCCAAACCTGAACCTGTTCCCTAAACATCACACTCTGGAACCCTGAGCCCCCAGCCTTCGGCCTACACCCCAAAGCAACACCCCACACCAAACGCCCCAAAACCCTGAACCTCTCAAGCCTTGAGCCTTCAAGTCCCAAGTAGAGCAGGTGGACCCTTTTTTCAGAACTTTGCCATTACGGCCTAGAGCCCTAAACCTCTAAGCCGTGGAGAACCGGCAAGGTGGTTCTAACCTCGATGCAATGTACGCCACGGGTTGCGCAGCTTGGCATCATGCGGTTAAGCTCATATCTCCTGGTCAAGGTAATTATATCAGGCACTCCCCAAACGGTCCCTTTTGGAGGCAGCGTGGTGGACTTCCGAGAAACTGACAGACTTGTCGTGTGAGGCTTGTGTCGCCGGGCGATTCTTGCATGCCGGACTCCACCAGGCGCCCCGGTTGCACCTTCATATTCACATAGCTGCACAATTTCGCCCTTCCAATCTCAGCGATCCAAACACATGCACTTTGTGGTGTCCGATCTCGATGCGGTGTTTGGTCCTGGCCGCCTGAAAGATCTGCCCCGAGTCTTCTTCTTGCTTTTTGCATGACGTTCCATCACATCTGCATTTTGTGATTCGTTGCTCTCTTGTACTGTAGGTGCATCCCAAGCAGATACAATAAACTATTAGCAGCAAGCTCTTGAGCAGGTACGGCACCTACGGCACCGATGCCTTTGGTGGCACTCATATGGCACTCGGGCAAGCGCTGCCCGAGGCGGCTGGCTGTATCCGATCAGTCTCGAAATCGCAAAGTGTGTCTCACATCGAACTCTGACGTCTGGCGCCAACCTTTTCCTGACAGGTCTTGAGCTTCAGCAACCGCACGGCCAGCAGGATCTACCAACTGTGCCTTGGAGCTAAGGCAGGTGTTTGACCTGTGCAGTTGGGATCCTTCTGCCTACTTGGAGGCCCAGGGGACTTAGTAAGTAGCTTATAACTTATAAGTAGGGTTATAAGTACCTTAAATGGAGTTACCCCAATGATAACCATGCTTATAACCTACTTACCAAGTTTCCTGGGCCTCCAAGTAGTGCGGTCTCAGAGCCGAGGCGTGCGGCAACGACGGTGGCTCCCTTCCTGCCGAGCATCGCGGATGCTGTCGCCGCTTGACATCGAAGCGTCTTCTGGTGAACTCAGTCTTTCGCAGAGACGGCCAGGTCTCGGAGTTCCAGTACAGCGGCCAGTCAGGACAGACGTCTCCGCTTCGAGGCGAGCGTAAGCCCGCCTGCTTGAAAGCCAGCTTGCAAGGAGTCAACAGCATGTTGACCCTGAACTCCGTTGGTGACCGTGGGAACTTCATGGATTTGCGAAGCCAAGCTTTTGTGCCGATCTGAGTCCTGCAGTATTCGACCTGTTCAACTTGGGTGCAAGCCTTCAGAGGCGACGATCGCCGTCATTGTCTGCCTGGTCTTGCCGTTTTTCATCACGATCCTGGGCTACAGGCCCCACACCAAGATCTTGGGCACATGCATTGACGGCTTGACTCACAGCGGTACGCTGAGCGCGTCTTCAGCGCCTGTAGACGAGGTTCTATCAGACTGAAAAAGCCAAGATCCTGGCCGCAGACGGATGGCGCATTTGGCCCATCTTGTGGCAGGTTCGTCGGGCATTCGGTGATGTCAGCCTTCCTGAAGCTCCGGCGAGATGGAAGGCGAAGCAGAAGGCAATGGAAGAGGCGGCAGACTTCGTGGCAGAAGCTCGACCCCAAGAGAAAGAGAGGAAGAGAGGAGAGTCAGGGGAGGGGCAGGAAGAGAAGTCCCAAAGCCTTAGCCGCCTTAGCCTTCGCTTCGCTCTTGCGCTTGGCTTCGGAGCCTTTGCTGAGAGCCTTCGAGGCCGAAGCTGAGCCTCAGCCTTCGGAGGCCCTCGCCGGCCCGGAGTTGGAGGCCGGAGAAGGAGGTCACCTTGGAGGGCCCACAAAAGGGAAACGGAAGGGGCAGCTTGGAGGCAAGTTTGGGGCAGTTTGGGGCAGCTTTCTCAGATTTTCCCAGCATATTCGAGGCCGGAAGCGGTGCGAGAGAACCTCTTGTCCGTTCTTGCGCGGTTTGTCGGGGCCTCTTCGCCTCAGACCCCAGCGCTCGAGTGCGCTCTTCCTTCGAGGCCTCGGAGAGCCTGACCTCCATTGCAGACGGAGTGCAGGAGGCCACTTCTCTCACAGAGGCTGGTGCGGTGCAGCACGAGAATCTGGCGGGGTGTCAGGTCGTGGACCAAGTCGTCGACTTTGAGATGTCCGAAGCAGAGAAGGATCTCTACAGCCGAGCAGAAGGATTACTTGGCGAGGGTCCCAGGGACAAAAACGGCCGAAGGAAGCGCTGTCTCATGCCGGTGGGTCGGGCAGCTGTGAGGAAGGAGTGCGAATCTCTTAACCTTCGTGGAGTGCGTCGTCTTCCGCCGCGTGGGCAGCCCCTCGCCGGACATCCGTCAAACTGGGGACTTGAGCTCGAGTGCCTTTACGTACGGTTCGTGTGCGTCAGCCACAGGCATGTCATTCTACTCCGACGGCCTCGTCTACGCTTCCCTGCACTTTGGCCGCATCTGGCCATGAGCCGCAGCTTCTCGGATGGACTTGACCAAGTGTCAAGGCTAGTGATTCTCCACTTTGGCATTATGCAACTGCTCATGGTACCTGCGGACGCTCGGTACGGCAAACGAAGGAGAGACGGGGATATTTGGTCAAAGATCCGACCCGCCTTGCAGCAGAAGCGCTTTGCGGTTTGTATCGTGTTCCTGCTTCAGAAGTAGGCGGCGCATACTCCGGCATTTTGCATGCTAACCCTACACTCTCAGTATGATCTGACATGTCGCAAGACAGTTTCTGAGAATCTTGGAAGCCTCAGGCGGCGGTTTTCTTGGTGAACTCCTACAACATCACGGACTATCAAGGGGTGCCTCGACTGCATGTTCAACTTGACAAGGGAGATGATCTCTGACCCGCGGGTCAGATAATGGGTAGCAGAACGAATGAGGTCTACTTCCTTTCGTCACTGTTGCTTGGGGCGGGGTCCCCAGCTCCGCGACAATGACGCACGAAGTCGACTGCACGTCACGGCGGAAAGGAGTTGAACTCAAGCTATCCGCTCTCACAAGCAGGCTCATTCGTGCTTGAGCTGTAAGTTACGATTCAGATTGTTCCCGTGTCGCCTCGGAGCTTACGTTCAGATTCCGCAGGCTGGATCATTATTCTGACGACAGAAGTCTTCATGTGGCCAGGTTGCACCAATCCACCTCTGTGTTTGAGAGAGAGCACGGAGTGCTCAGACGAGTTCTAAGCCTTCAAACCGTGATTGCCAAGGCTCTTCTACACAATAGTGGAATATTTGTGCCGGCACATCGATCAGGCAAGCTAGTGCTCTAATTCTGAAAGCAACTTGGTGTACAGAGACCTCCAGAGAGACCTCAGATCAAGGAGGACCTGCAGGGTTGTGGACAGTTGCAGGTCATACTGACGCAGACGCAGCTGGCAGCCGGACGCCTTTCAGTTCATCGGCGTCGGCTGTCTCTTTGCGACAAGAAGCACAGTAGCAGGGGAGTGCCGCAGATGGCCATAGATTAGCATTTGGGTCTTCGGATTGTTGAACCCGAGGCTGAATCTTCGGGCAAGCCGATTGTTCCGCGACCCGGCCAACATCTTTTCCTGTGTTGGATTGCCTGGCCAGCCCGCAATTAATTATTGCGGGCAGTTCTTGCGCAGGTGACAACATGTTTTTCCTGCTCCTGACCTTCTTGCACATTGGAATAACGCTGGGTTTCTCGTCCGAGCTGCATGTTTCGGGTCTAACTCCATTGCGGCTGCATGGGCGTGTTTCAATATTTCAGCTCCGTGTTTGGAAACGACCTTTCACTGGTACTTACTTGCACAGTCTGGCCAGCTAGGGGCAGCAGCGACAGCTGGCCACAACTCAGGAATTGCATTCTCACTCTACTTGCTGTTGGGTGCCTGCGTCACCCCTGAGACGGTGGCACCCGTCCTCATCGGGCTGATTGCCACGCTACTCGGGTTGAACACTTGAGTAGGTACACCATGTTCGAGCTTCGAGCACTGGAAAGACTTGCAGCCTGCAGGATCTATGTCGGAAGGCGCACGGCAGAGTTGCTCGGCAGAGGTTAAAGGCACCAAATCTGTTCTGAATGCGACTGCTCAGCTTGATGTGATCAGGCTTGTGTTTTCCTCTTCGCGGAGTCTTCAAGCCCAGCTCATGCTCGCAACTTAGACACTGACATGCGACATGTGAGGGACTCGCGTTAAAGGGCTTGTCAGCCTGTAGTGTCGGAAGGAACATGCCATATTTCGCAGGCTCGGGAAATAGGGAGGCGTCCCGCTTCGGCGAAGTTAGAGAAACGGGATAACACCGGCTGGGTTTTTCGGCCAGAGCCCATGTCCTTTGCTAGGAATTCGATATCTGGCATGCAGTCGGACGCGTCGACGGTGGGGGAGGCCGGGTGCGTTGGAACCTCACCGCTGCAGACCACTGGCGAACATTGGGGCCGTAAACTCAGACTCGGGTTTTTGGGAGAACTTATCCGGTAATCATAAGAAGGAACCGTAGCAGGCCCCACAAAACCGCAGCAGGCCGTAGAAAGTACGACTCACCATTCTAGGTTTTAAGGCTCCAGTATGAGCTGTACTGCAACAGGCACTTGAGGAGACCTTGACCGAGCTTGGCATCTCGCAGAAGAGACGGAAGACCACGTTTCGTAGATGCCGCTGTCCCTGGAAGTCTGCCTGGAATGTGAGTGCCCAGGATTGAACGATGCACAAGTTTTGCTCTTCTCGCTGGTCATCACTGGAGTCTCGCTTGCATAAGAGCCCATCATGTCCTGGACATGCGCTGCAGATGTGTCTGAGTGGCCCGGGCTGTGCAATCTAGGCACCTTCGCCTGTGCGGTGGCCTTCATCTTACTGGGCAGCTGCTCGGTACCGGTCTGCCATGGCCACATGTTTCGCTGCAGTCCGCTGCCCAGCCGAGGCTCCCTTTTCATTACGGCGGATTCCATTGCCCCTGCGCTGATCTCTGGGCTGGCGACAGTCACCGGAGCGCTTCTGCTCAAGTCGACAGCCTGACTCTGAACCCTCCACATGAGTAGTTGTCAAAATTATGGTCCCGTTTTGGGTCCCTAATATAATACGGCACCTGATATTCAGGGTTCCCCAAAAGGGGCCATAATTTTGACACCACCCACATTGACAGCCTTCTCCGAGGCATTGGCAGCCGCACGAGGGGGCGCCGGTGCCGAGGAGAGCGCGCAGTTTGCCTCTGTCAGCCTGGTGCCTGGTGTCCTGAGGACACGCTCCTGAAGTTCGAGGCCCTGAAGAACTTCAATGCCAAAGTGCAAGAGGCGCAGTGCCGCTTCAAGGACTTCATGCCCTGCATTTCGTGCATGAGCAGGTTCAGAAGTTCTCTCAGCAGGCTAACGACGTGCAGAACTCGACAGGGGTTATCATGGCTGTGCGACTTTTGATCGAGCAATCGCTTGGCGTCTGCTGTGTATCATGTCGCGGCCACTAGCTCCGAGGCCGCTCAAGCGGCCAAAGATGCGACAAAGCAGGCGGTGGAAGGCTGCGATTCGGAGATGTCGGAGAATGGGATCCCACTCCCAAGCTGATGTGGCTGCCAGGTGCACAGGCTGCCAAAACGACAGTCACCACACCGACAACGCCAATCGCAGGAGACCTGTGTATCTTACGTGCTGTTGAAAGCAGAGTATAGAAAGACGGGCCTATATGCAGCATGTACAGGATCTCTGCTTTGCACGTGCTCAGGGGCTCTCAACAGTGTCGGAGACACCCAAGCACATCCTCGAGTGACATGCCGTGTAGTCCAGCTTGTTTTAGTACCGTAGTACTTGCTGTCGATCAAGCTCGTTCTGAATGCAACAGCTCGAGCCATGCGGAAGTTGGTTGCATGCATGGGCTGGGCGAACGCGACTCAACGCGCTGAAACGATGAACTCTGCTGCGGATCCCTGACCTCTTTGGCACAATTTGGCACAATGGACCAGAATTCATCGGAGGATCTCGTCGAGCAGAGGACTCGGATGGGGTGTTTTCAGCGAGCTGACGGCATCGGTGCTTCCGTGTGCAGACACATGCAGGCACTCCTGGCTTCAATGATTGTGCAAACTGTGCAGGATCTCCAACATGCGGAGATGCACTGCACACCTGCGTGATCTGACGCTTCTCCGTGGCACGACATCCGCCGTGCTCCTAAACAGCTTCGGCCACGTCATGAAGTCAACGACCGGCGGCACAGGCACTGTTACCGAAGGCACCTTGGGCGGCCCTGGACATCGTTGCACTAGTCGCTGGTGAGTAGTTGGTGAATGAAGTGGTGTCCCCAGGCGAGAATGACTACGACAAGAGCTATGTCGTGGGTGAGCTAGATATTTTCTTATCGCACAGCGGCTCGACTGGACATAGCTCGACCTTGCTTCACGAATATTGAGTGGAAACGTACCGAATACCAAAGCCGTGAACTGCATAGCTTTAAACGCCAGTAGGACATCCTTTTTGTGCCTGTGGCCTTTGCATCGAAGCATGAGGCTGGCATGCTTGTTGGTGGCAAAAGTACCTGACGCTGCTCTACTACTTCAATGCCTTGCCCGCGACGATCAGTGTCTGCCAGATCCCATTCAGCTGCAACGTGTTTTTTTATGTCAAGGTAGCAAACGTTGGAGAGTGACTGCCGCACTTCCAGCAGGAGCATCAGTTTCTGCTCTAGTGCTCACTAGTGTCGGTCGAAACCATGCTGCTGCGAGGCCGTGGCAGCGGGATTGATGTGGTGTGCACTGCAGTATCGCATCGGATGTGTTGGGGTGCTCAGCTGGCGGGGCTTCTTTCCGAGTTCGATCTTATTCTTCATCGTGTTGTCCCATGGCAGAGCATGCGTAAACAGAGCGTTGCTTTTTGCTGCTTTGTCTGTAGGCAGGGTGCTTCCGATGAACATCCGATCCAAGGTTCTCTTGGCATCATGCCCGTGCATTTTTGGAATCATACAGAGTTTCCATCTTCCTCGACAAGGTCTGTATACATCAGAAAGACGAAGCAAGGACCACTGCTGCCGATCCTGGAAATTCTGGAACTTCAGACATGTACAATCGACACAGTCAACCATTCGTCAAATTATTTTTTGTCAGAATCCAACAACAACGCCAAGGAGAAACAAAGGTCCTATGCCCCCGAAGACAAAGCTTTCGGCTCGATCGCCTTTTCGACTTCTTTCGCTCGTGGGTCGCCCCTCTTTGGCTACTGACTCCTTCGCCAACTTCTTGGCCTCGCCGCGACTGAAATGGGCGGAGTTTTTAACTTCGTCGTCGGCGCCCATGGCCTGGAACCGACTCCGACGCTGAGCCACCTCCGGTTCCGAACTCGGGATCAGGCTTTCGCAAGAGAGGGTGTGCTCCGTGCGGGCCATTTAGGCAAAGTGCTGTGACCGCCACCTTTGCGCATCGTTGTGTGGTGTGTGCGGGATCTATGATGGGATTCACGACGACCTCGAACCTTGTTGGAGGCGCCACGAGCGGCGTGTAATACCACCTGCGGCAGCAGTCCAAGTCGCCCTCGTTTTCGAATCTTCGGTGACTCCTCCTGGCCGTTGCCGCATATGACCCTTCGGGCGACACCGCCCTTGGGGCCTGTCCGGCGGACGGCTGCCTTTTCGTCAAGGTTCTCTGGATCTTCCAGCCGACTCCGTCCACATGGATCCTCGTCCTCTTCGACCGCTGAGTCGACGACTTCAGCGGCTCCGACGACGACGCCCTTTCCGACGGTGCGCAGGATGCCGGCCGAGCTTTTCCAGCTGCGGCCCAAGGCTTCCAAAGCCCGGACATGTAAAAGCAATGGAATGTCATGATACTCTGAAGACTCAACCAGAACCGAGCACGTTGTCCAGCACGTCTTCGTTCAGACGGCCGCCGAGAGCGGCGTGAAGAAGATCTTGGCCCAGATCGACGAGACAACGCGCCCTTCGGTTTGGCTGGCCAGCGAACCCCGCCCTTAGGAGTCCTGAGTCGTCCTCCTCCTAGGCGACCACGTCCTCTTCAACTAACCCGTGGCCGGCCGGATTTGGCACCGTGGTGGGCTTAGTTGTGGAGGGTGTGCCGGGGCGGCGCAGAAACGAGCTCCTTGGCGCCGACCCCGGGCGTGATGTTTGGCCGGGCGCAGCTTCGTGCGACGACCAAGAAGCGGACGTTGTGTTTGTACCCGTTGGCTATGTTTACTATCCCAGGGAAGCCGATTGCAAGCGACCGGCTCAAGCTGAGTTCTCTCTCAAATGTGGGCTGCCCTGCCCGAGCTGGTCCGCGAGTTTAGGTTCGTCGGGCCGACCTGCCATTCTATTCCTTTGTGGGTGGCGATCCTACTGGGTATCCTTTGCTGCTCCATTGGCTGCGCATTGAGTATCCGTGTGACTGCTTTCCTGCTCTCCTCGACAATCCGTAGGGGCATTGCGGGCCTGCCGCGAGTGATTATTTCTTGGGTGGATCTGGAGGGAGCTCCGCATCTCCGGGGCCAACTGCACAGGAGGCTGCGTGAGTACCGTCTTCGTGAATGAGTGGTGGTGGGGACCCTGTGGAACGCCTTGTTCTACAGCTGTCCGGCCTCCGGATCTCAATCGAGCGGACTTCTACCTCTACTGCCGCGGCTGCAGATAGTTCCCCGACCGGTTCTTTTATACTTGTGAACGACGAGGCCCCTACAAGTTCCCAGACTTCGACTGGACCCCTTGCTGGGGAGGGCTACACCTCCCGAGTCTCAGGAGGCAGGTCTTCGGATCAGGCTTTTCTTGGGGCTTCTTCGGCCGCAGAGCTCGGGGCTCTGAATCTGGGCCCTCATTCGGTCCTGGCCCGGAACCTTGGTGATCTGGAGGGCTGGCCGGCTGCTGCGAGAATTGCTCGGGCCCTTCGTGCTGGCTTCTCCGCTGCTCAGGTTGTGGCGGGTGATTGCGACTATCAGCAGTCCTCGCCTCCTTTGCCCATCCAGAGTCGCATCTACGTGGTTTTGAGGTGTTCTTCGACGCCCGGTGGCTTCGTTACCGAGGCCTACGAAACGTTTGCTGCTCGGGTCCCGCGAGACCGCGTGGGCCGATTGGAGAAGACTGCCGTTTGCCACGCCTTTCCTTCTAGAGCGGAGGCCCAAGCCTTCGTTCAGGGGTCTGGCTTGCCTGGCCTCAGGAACTATGAGAGGTGCGGCCTTGCGCCGCGAAGAGGTGGAGCAACTAGTTGCTTCGCCTCCGGCAGGCCATCCCCTGCCTTTGGTCTACTTGCTGAACGACTCTGCGAGCCCGACTGTGAGAGTTACAGCCTTCCTTTTGAAAGCCCGAACGGGCGGTGTTATCTGCCTGGGGACGATTCTGTGAGCGAGCTGCTGGTCTGAACGAGGCTCAGGCCGATGCCCCTCTGTACTTCACGGCCATAGCGGTTGCCTGCGAGACTTTGCGAAGAAAGCCGGTCGGCGAGCTTTCCCTGCACTTTGTGCCGATCTGGGGCCTCGCTTCGGGGCAGCTCCTTGGACCTCGTCTCCATCAATGCGGGCACTTCGGTGCGACCTGTCAGCGAGGCGCCTTTGGATCTCAACGGCCGTCGAGGACCCGGAGTTGCAGGCTCTACTTTGAGACAGAGGACCTACCTCTTGTGGCCTGGAGGGGAAGGTGGAGTAAGACTAAGACGGTTGAGTTTTACTTGCAAGAAGTCGCCGCGCAACTTTTGTTACAGCGGCTTCCGACGTGGGCACGAGAAAGGATCCGGCTTTTCAGTCGCTATGCGCGACCGTTGATCTTGAGTGTCATCAATGACTGTGGCGTTCGCCAAGGAAATTAACGGCTGATAGACTTCTGCTTAAACTCCCTTCGCTTTGCCAGCCGGCCGCCTTCACCCCTTCACTCCTTAAGGTCGTGGTTTAGTCCGCCCCGCCTGTAGGCCCTAGGCTTTCGGTTTAGGCTCGCCCGTAGGCTGTGCATCGGTGGCTTCGCTCAGGCGTTTTCACCTCGCGGCCAAAGGCCGCGCTCGAGACTCCTTCGCTCAAGCAGGCGAAAAGTGGGATGTTTACTATCCCAGGGAAGCCGATTGCAAGCGACCGGCTCAAGCTGAGTTCTCTCTCCCGCCCTCCCAGCCCGGGTCGGATAGACTTCTGCTTAAACTCCCTTCGCTTTGCCAGCCGGCCGCCTTCACCCCTTCACTCCTTAAGGTTGTGGTTTAGTCCACCCCGCCTCTAGGCTTTCGGCTTAAGCTCGCCCGTAGGCTGTGCATCGGTGGCTTCGCTCAGGCGCTTTTCACCTCGCGGCCAAAGGCCGCGCTCGAGACTCCTTCGCTCAAGCAGGCGAAAAGTGGGATAACTTCACGGCGTCGTGAAAACAGTGCTGGTTTAGTGCAACACGAAATTCGTGTAGGAACAAACACCAGCGACCGAGCCCCGATACTTTCGGCTCGATCGCCTTTTCGACTTCCCGCCCTCGTCACCTTTTTCGCTTTGCCTGAACATTCACCCGCTGACAGTCGCCAACCGGGCGGTCGGCAGCAGGAAAGGCGGTCGCCAGCAGAAAGAGCAGGGGAGTGCGCACCGGAGCCGACCCCGGTTTGGTGGGCAGCGTGTCCGGCCGGCGCAGCTTCGACTCACAACCAGAAAGTGGACACGCTGCCTGTAGTGGTTGGTCAAAACTTTGTTAGCACGCGACTTATTCCGTTGGACGCCGCAACGCAACCCTATCGAGAATTCCCAGAATTATCCCCCCTACGTTTTCTGGTGCCCGGAAATACGCACTCAGGGTAATGCGATGTTTTGGCTAAGTAGTTAAGCTATCCCGTCGATCCACGACTGTTGATGCAGTGTATGGACACAAATGTCTGTTTGTTCGTATATGTTTTTGTCGTCGAATAGCAGAATGGCAAACAGGTTTGAGGGTGCGACAAGTAAGCCGTGTTGTTGGCTGGATTGTTTGTGCGCTGCCGGATTGTCATTCGGGCATCGCAGGAAGACGCAAGGCATCAACGCCATTGGTGGTATTCTAAACAAGTCGCGGACACTGCTGGTCGCATGGGACAGAACTTATTTTTCTAGGCTTTGGTGCAGCTTCGAGCTGGCCGCGTTCTACCACTCGAAGCTCTACGATTCCAAGGCAGCAGGAAAAGTGGTGTTATTGCCAATCATCTTGGGAAAGGTTATTTCGGAGATTGCGGCCTGTACCTGGGCGTTGGAGTTGCTGCGCATTCACATGCCGTTCAATGCCGGCTTGCGGTCTGCTGCGCTTCTGCTAGCCTCTTGGTCGAATTTTTGTCCACAACTCATCCTGCCCTTTAACTTGTTGCGAGATATGTTCGAACCATGTGGGTAGTGTCCCTTTTTGGGTACTTTAAATATTAGGTGCCGTATTCTATTATTCAGGACCCCAAAACGGACCTTGGTTTTGACAACCACCCATGCGATGGATGAAGCTGAGGTAAGCCTGGCTTTTGCGACACGGTTTTATGACTTTCTTATCGAAAGCAATGGCTTGAAGGCGGAGCTCGCCGAATTCTCTGCGCAGAATGCGCAGTGCTTTTGTTGTAGTAATCGGCATTTGAATCCAATTACAGGGGAAAAGTTGTCTTGTGACCGAGCGCTGGTCAATGCATCCATCGCACATTGGTAGCTTGGCTGTGCATATACCTCAGATTTTGTCTACATATTGCTTCGTTTGTATGTGTCCTTGCCGTACATAATTGAGCAGCTCCGTTGGCCTCAACCAGTTTAGTCCGCATGTCCAATGTCCTTGGCCACCAATCGTTCTTTACAAGTGCGACAATACGACTGGCTTTGGCATTCGCGATGAGGAATGCAAGAAAATGATTGCAGGCTTGAAGGAAAAGCTTGTTTCGTAGATGGTTTCCAAGGTATGGCGACGATGACGTGACGGAAGGTTTAGCCACCTTTAACGATGCTTGGCAGATCAGATACCTGCCAACACACATACACACATCAGATTGTGGCACAGCGTCGCGCGAGCATCAAAGGAGTTGATCCGTGGACGCTTCAGAGAAGAAGTCGGGGAAGCCGTAAGAGGGGCACGGATGCCGTTCCACTTTGTTCTCGTGGCTTCTGTCTGGCCTGCCATGCACCAGCTCGATTACATCACGATGAACGAGGCAAAAGTTTTTTGTGGCCCATGCAGTAGAGTCGTTGTCGTAGTCGCAGTAGTGGCATTGCAGCAGTAGCAGTAGCAGCAGTAGCCCCAGCAGCAGCTGTAGCAGCGTAGCAGCAGCAGAGCAACAGTAGGAGTAGGAGTAGTACTAACTAGTAGTAGTAGTAGTAGTAGTAGTAGTAGTAGTAGTAGTAGTAGTAGTAGTAGTAGTAGCAGCAGTAGTTGTCGTGGTGGTGGTGGTGGTAGTGGTGGTAGTGGTGGTAGTGGTGGTAGTGGTGGTGGTGCCATTGGTATTGGCGGTGGTAGGGGTAGTAGTCGTCGTAGTAGTAGCAGCAGCAGCAGTCATGGCTTCCTGCAACTTGTCACGCTCCTACCCCTGGGCAGCTTGAGAACAATTCGCAGAAGCGCGATGGCGCTGCAGCGAGAATCTTTCAGTGTGCCTGGTCAGAAGGTGATTGCGTGAAAGCAAAGATGTTACCGATGCGTTTTCGCACGCTTCGAACATGTAGTCTTGCACACTTTGGTTTCGACATTCCAAGGCCTGCATATCATGTTTATCATCTTCCCGCTGATGTTTGAACCCCAGCTGCATTTAAAAGTTTATGTGACGTGGGATGTGTTGCTGCCAGTGCCGAAGACTTGGGTGTCGTGAGTCGCGGCACTGCACAGGGAATTCTGATGGCCATCATGCGAGCGATGTCGCATACAAAGCGATTCAACAAGTGTGCGCTGGCAGGCAAAATTCAGGATCTCAACGAAGATCTAGAAGTTCTGAGTGTTTGTGCAAAATGCGCTCCCTGACAATGGTACAATGGAGCGTGACTTCACCATGACAAGATGCTCAAAGGTGCCATCACTGCAGTCTTCGCTTTGACAAACTGCACCCTTCATTGGGCCGCTTGGCGGGGCTCAGCTTAGCTATGGATACTTTCAACCTGCTGCGTGTGCATTAGTCTCTTGGCGCTGCATATGCTTTCTCATCCGTTAATACAGTTGTTCGTCTCAGTCCTCATTACACTTCTCAAATTCAACATCTGGAAGTTGTGGCCGTCCTGACGTCTTTCGAATATTTAAGGTTTTTCTGATTACCCGTGAGGGTTGCTTGGGATATCGATATCGGGGTGTACATGCAACATATCCAACACAGGATACGAGACCTGATTTCATCCTTTAGCTCCAACTCTGTACGTTCGCTCCGAGGTCTTTATCCAAATCGGGCGGCTGTTGAGGAAAGGGGGCTGGTTCTGTCACTTGTCGGCACGTCCGTGACTGTCCAGGTCCAGGCAGCTGCGTGTAAATGGATGTGTCGCAGGTGTGCCACTCGTTTTGGCCGAGTCATTTGCCGTCTTCTTGTTCTTCCAAGACAGCGGCATGAAGACTCGGACAGACAAGTTTGCAAAGAAAGTGAAGGACATGACTGTGCGACAAGCGCAGCAGATCGAGCTAATGCCGCTAGGCTCCAGGCCAACTCGACCGAGTCGGTGAACCTGAGCTGACGTGACTGTCAATGTACACTAGATATCGAACTTCGGCAGCTGCAGCATGGGCAGAAGCTGGCTCAGATCAAGTCTTCATTTCTCGAAATGTCAAACAACTACGAGCGGCTTGATTATGTGATATCAGGTGTTCAGCATTAAGTCAAATGCTTTCGCAGTGCAGAGAGAAATGTCAGCCTGAGCCATGTCTTCTGCACAGCTGTGAGCACACGTTGGAGACAACCTCCAGATCATCTGGTGATAAACCGATTGTGACGGCGAGCCGGGTTCAGCTTGCTGTGAAAGTTGCGAGTGTTTTTCCCAGCTCCCACCTGGCAACACAACCTGAGACGATTTGCTTCATCTTCTCCGCAGGACACTCTCCGGATGACGGGTCCGGTACGTGAAGGGGCAAGCAGGTGTAACAGCCTCAAGCTTCATAGTTTGAATAAGCTTGGTCGCATGATTCCCTGCCGTGGTTTCACCCAGTGGCAGATGTTCGAGGAGCTCTCGTGCATCAGCTGCAGATTGTAGCTTTAGGGAATAGGAAATCTCGGGCCTCAAGGGCAGCAAAGCAGCGGCAACGCGATGCTCGAAGCCACAAGAGCTCAGTGTCCAGAAGCTTCAAGTCCGTCCTTCGTCCAGAGTTTAGATACAAAGTCCGGCTCGAGGCTCAAAGCTACTGGGGGCTGCCGAGTGTCCCGTCTGCCTTCTCATCTCTGCAAAGAAACAAAACAGTGGTTGTTCTACTTCTACTCGCTGGCAAAAGTCCGCTGCTTGGGATCGTGTGCGGCCGGAGCCACTGACGCCAGACACTGCCGAGCTTGGATCTCGTCCGGGGCACGCTCAGCTCGGCATGCTGGGACCCTGTAGCAACTGCTTGCCTTTGTGCCTTCTGCAGCGTGGGCTTGGGATGGTTCAGGTTGTTCCAGCAAGCTGTACATCTTCGGCGGCAACGAGGTCAGTTCCGTAGTGGCGTCCTCAGCTGCCTCCGCAATCCTCTTTGAGGCACGGCACAAGCCTGCGCTCAGGTCGCCGAATGCTTCAGTCCTCAAGAAGGCTCCTGGGTGTCACTCGCCTTTCTGCAGCCAACCGTCCTGCCGCCGTTAGTGACACAAGATGCGTCGGGGAGTTAATGCGCCAAGGTCGATGGGAAGACTTACAACATCACGTCGATGCTTTGCTGCAGTCGCCTGCCGTCTCTGAACTCTACTCTCGAGTCTGCCTGCGAGTTTCAGACGTAACTCGCCGTGCTTCTTTGGCATACCCGGCGTATGCGCGCTCAACAACTTTGGCCGCACCAAAGACGTGCGACAGGACAGGTTTCCTCATCGCCACTTCAAGCTCATTGTGCTCGAGTCTTGAGAGGAATCCTTACGCAGCTGCGTCCAGCTATG
Organism: Symbiodinium sp. CCMP2592; assembly: GCA_905221615.1. Lineage (NCBI taxonomy): Eukaryota > Dinophyceae > Suessiales > Symbiodiniaceae > Symbiodinium > Symbiodinium sp. CCMP2592. The sequence goes on along the minus strand of CAJNDT010005875.1, from coordinate 229,144 downwards.
CACGATTCATCTAAGCTTTTTCAGGAAAGACTTGAGCGCATGTCGGCCTCGGCTGTTGGAGACGTGCCTGCGAATGCAACGGATGCCTAGCCTGGACACCTTCTTGCAGATCATCTTTACTCTCCCTTTGTAACCTGCTCCATGAAGAGCCGGGCCGACAGTAGGAAATCTCAGCTTCGGTTGGAAATACGAGAGCAGCACACTTCCAGAGTACTTCTCTGGAAGTGCACTGCTTGTTGCATGCCTCTGTACATAGCCCGGGCCTGTCTGTACCGAAGGTGGAGACCGGAGAGGCCCAGCCCAGCAGTTGGGCATTAAGAGTGGCACTGACTTAGACCCCCTTTGGCCCTTTCCCAACCCAGCTTCTTCAGAAGCTTCTCTGAGGGTCTTGAGAGGTGCAACTCACATTCATGTGGATCGCTTCTGTTCCACTTTCGAGATGAAGATGCTTCTGCCTGTTACACCTCTAGTCTAACGCCGGCGTTCTGCTGTGACCCATGCCTGCTTCTTCGATCCCCGACGCAGGCACTGGAACTCCTACCAGAAGCATGCCATGGTAGTATGGCACGACACTGTATGAGCCTGGAGCTCGGTCTGAACGAGATCTTCGTATATATATATATATATATATATATATATATATTCACACACATAATCTATGTATATATACATACATTATTAGTCTCGGTCTCTCTGCTCAAGGCCTTCACCTGAACTTGGCGCAGGCCTGTTTGCAGCTCAAGGCCAGGTCCTTCAAAGAATGCTGGGCCCTACGGTTGGCAATATAAATCCTGCATTACCCCCAATGAGGAACATACCATAAATCCCATAGTCTAGAGTCATGAAGGTGATGCAGGATTTATATCATCAACCGTAGGATGTTGGTTATAAGTAGGGTTATAAGTGCCCTAAATGGAGTTACCGCAACTATATCCCTATACGCTACTTACTAAGTTCCCTGGGCCTCCAAGAAACCCCAACCGCCGCTTCTAGAACCGCGTCTAGATCTCTTTCAAAGTGCCCTTTAAGTAATCCTAACCCCTAAATCCCAAGCCCCCTTCATTAGTATAGTATATTATGGACTGTTCTCCATATATTCTAGTATGTTGTAGTACTTTCTAGTCTATAAACCCCTATCAACCCCTATATGTGCCCGCGCTCCGCGTTCTCGACCCCCCCCCCCCCCCCCCAATGGTATCCCCCCCCCCCCGACCCGGGCGACCACACAACAAGAACAAGAACAAGAACAAGAAGAAGAACAGCAGCAACAACAAAGCAGCAGCAACCACGCGGAGGAACCACAGGAACCACAGGGGGGGAGGGGGGAGACAGGAACCAGAAGAACCACAAAAGGGAGGGGGAAAACCAAGAGGAACCACAGGGGGGGGGGAACCACAGGAACCACAGGGGGGGGGAGGGGGATTACCATGGGGGGGGGAGGGGGGGGGGGGGGCGCGGATGCTGGCACATATAAACCCCTATGGACCCCTAAACCCCTAAACCCCGTGTTGGGCCTGAAGCCACCCAAATTGCCGCCTTGATGCAGGCCTTTGAGGCCACGGTGCATCACGCCACGCGAGCGTTGAAAGTGGACCAAGACAATGCCAAGGCAGACTTTGGCGGCGGCTTGTTTTTTTTATCATTATTATGAGTATGAGTATTATTATTATGAGTGTTATTATTATTAGTATTACTATTATTATTATTATTATTGTTTTTATTAGTATTTGTATTATTGTTGATATGAGCATCAATATTCATATTGAAAATTGTATTGGTGTCTTTCAGTTTCCTTCTTTTCTGTTGGCTTGCCAGGCTTTTTTCCGGCGTGGCTTGGCGCAGGAGGCCCTGGGCAAAACCCAGGCAGGGACCTGAGTCTGCTGAGCCGGGCAGATCACTGGGGAGTCAGGTCACGTTCGAGTCATTAGAGCAATCCTGGATGTTCGGAAAACTTTGATTCTGGCTCAAAGGGTAGCTGTCTGAGTTGCCAACTGGTTGCCTTTTACATCGTGCCTCGCGCGATGGAGTCCGTTCAGCAATCCAGTCCACGATGGATGCTGCGCAACACATTCCTCGAAGTCGTCGATGATGCTTCGGATTCAGACGGAATTTCAAGCTGCCTGATGCGTGCAAACTCAGACTCCGTCCTGTATGAGGGCTACTCTAGGCGCAATGCAGCTGAGCAATCAGAGCATGAGAGCAAGAGTGGCAAGGAATCGGAAGAGTTTCCGAATTCCTCCGAGGAGTCTGTGGAATCCGAACTCGACAGTTGGAGTGATGCCGAAACGACCCCGGACACCATGGAAGGCGAGACGTCTTTCCCACTGCCCTGCTATCATCACATCGCGGACTCTCCCAGTGGGAGGAGCACCCCCCGTGCCGTGGGGCAGTATGTCGCACAGACGCCATCTCCGCGATGCATGGACTGGCCCTCCACCAGCTTCGGCGACACAGGCTTGCCGACGGAGGAGTTTCGGTCCGACCCTATGCCGGACCTTGTCCCTCCAACTCATAGCCAGGTGCCAGAAGCCCAGTCCGGCAAAAGGGATGTCTCGAGACATGCACTGCAGAGTCTGATGGCGGAGGTAGCGAAGTTGGAGCAGGAGAATGAACTTCTTCGCCGACTGGCGCAGGAGCCAGCACCAGGACAAGAAGTCAGAAGCCAAGGTGATGCGCAAGCTGTGAATCTCTCCCAACAAGACAGCGGCACGAGTTGGACCGCAGTTTTGATGCCTGCCGGCTTGGTCCCTGCATCGAGCAGCAGTTCACAGATGCCGTTCTCGGCTGAGACCTGGACGAGCTCTTATGAGCCACACCCGGATCTGACGGTTGCCAGCACGATGCCCCGGCGACGACGCTTGCGCAGCCGCAAGGGCAACGCACCTTTGGAGGCAGAGCTCAGCCTCCCAAGAGCCAGCCAAAGTCCCACTCAGGCAAAGAGCACCGAGTGTGATAAACCCATGGAAGAGTGGACGACAGTGATGCTTAGAAATCTACCCAATAACTATAATCGTTCCATGATTCTTGCGCTGCTCGACAAAGAGGGCTTTGAGGGCAAGTACAACTTCCTGTACTTGCCGATCGACTTTCGGACGCGGGCTTGCATGGGCTATGCCTTCGTGAACTTGGTGGATCCTGCATATGTCCCGGAATTCTGGGCCAAATTCAGCGGCTACTCCAACTGGGTAGTGCGGAGCAAGAAGCTTTGCGGAGTGAGCTGGAGCGAACCACATCAAGGGCTTGAGTCTCATGTGGAGCGTTACCGCAACAGCCCCATCATGCACGAGAGTGTGCCGGATGAGTACAGACCAATCGTTCTTCAGAACTGCGTCCGAGTGGCCTTTCCGGAGCCGTCGAAGTCTTCGAGACCGCCACGCAGTCGCCACCCCACCAACCAAGTGGACGGCAAGGTGCACGGCTCGAGGCACAAACGACACACAAGTGCGGATGCCGCAAGAAAGCTTTCCGGACGGGTTCGAGGTCCACGCCCAGGCAGATAAAATCCGGTGTCTTGCAAGATTTCTGAATTTGACTTTCGCAGGCTCCTAGCTCGATATAGGTTGCCTGTCCCAACAACAGATTGTGTTATCTCGCGTTCACGAATCGTACGCGAAGCCGGGTTTGGCCGGCTTGTACAGGTGTTCGAACATTCGAAACACATGCTGCGAGCTAAAAAGCCCAGCTGTTCCAAAGCTCCTAAGTGAGGGACAACGCTGGCGCGTACTTGGCGCCCTCGCAACATGCAATCTTAAGCTTGCGAGAGAAAAGATGCCGGATCTCCGCCCTATGTTTGTCGACGCTCGGGGTTCTGTGTTTGAAGGAGCTCACTTTCTGATTCTGGCTCAAAGGGTAGCTGTCTGAGTTGCCAACTGGTTGCCTTTTACATCGTGCCTCGCGCGATGGAGTCCGTTCAGCAATCCAGTCCACGATGGATGCTGCGCAACACATTCCTCGAAGTCGTCGATGATGCTTCGGATTCAGACGGAATTTCAAGCTGCCTGATGCGTGCAAACTCAGACTCCGTCCTGTATGAGGGCTACTCTAGGCGCAATGCAGCTGAGCAATCAGAGCATGAGAGCAAGAGTGGCAAGGAATCGGAGGAGTCTCCGAATTCCTCCGAGGAGTCTGTGGAATCCGAACTCGACAGTTGGAGTGATGCCGAAACGACCCCGGACACCATGGAAGGCGAGACGTCTTTCCCACTGCCCTGCTATCATCACATCGCGGACTCTCCCAGTGGGAGGAGCACCCCCCGTGCCGTGGGGCAGTATGTCGCACAGACGCCATCTCCGCGATGCATGGACTGGCCCTCCACCAGCTTCGGCGACACAGGCTTGCCGACGGAGGAGTTTCGGTCCGACCCTATGCCGGACCTTGTCCCTCCAACTCATAGCCAGGTGCCAGAAGCCCAGTCCGGCAAAAGGGATGTCTCGAGACATGCACTGCAGAGTCTGATGGCGGAGGTAGCGAAGTTGGAGCAGGAGAATGAGCTTCTTCGCCGACTGGCGCAGGAGCCAGCACCAGGACAAGAAGTCAGAAGCCAAGGTGATGCGCAAGCTGTGAATCTCTCCCAACAAGACAGCGGCACGAGTTGGACCGCAGTTTTGATGCCTGCCGGCTTGGTCCCTGCATCGAGCAGCAGTTCACAGATGCCGTTCTCGGCTGAGACCTGGACGAGCTCTTATGAGCCACACCCGGATCTGACGGTTGCCAGCACGATGCCCCGGCGACGACGCTTGCGCAGCCGCAAGGGCAACGCACCTTTGGAGGCAGAGCTCAGCCTCCCAAGAGCCAGCCAAAGTCCCACTCAGGCAAAGAGCACCGAGTGTGATAAACCCATGGAAGAGTGGACGACAGTGATGCTTAGAAATCTACCCAATAACTATAATCGTTCCATGATTCTTGCGCTGCTCGACAAAGAGGGCTTTGAGGGCAAGTACAACTTCCTGTACTTGCCGATCGACTTTCGGACGCGGGCTTGCATGGGCTATGCCTTCGTGAACTTGGTGGATCCTACGTATGTCCCGGAATTCTGGGCCAAATTCAGCGGCTACTCCAACTGGGTAGTGCGGAGCAAGAAGCTTTGCGGAGTGAGCTGGAGCGAACCACATCAAGGGCTTGAGTCTCATGTGGAGCGTTACCGCAACAGCCCCATCATGCACGAGAGTGTGCCGGATGAGTACAGACCAATCGTTCTTCAGAACGGCGTCCGAGTGGCCTTTCCGGAGCCGTCGAAGTCTTCGAGACCGCCACGCAGTCGCCACCCCACCAGCCAAGTGGACGGCAAGGTGCACGGCTCGAGGCACAAACGACACACAAGTGCGGATGCCGCAAGAAAGCTTTCCGGACGGGTTCGAGGTCCACGCCCAGGCAGATAAAATCCGGTGTCTTGCAAGATTTCTGAATTTGACTTTCGCAGGCTCCTAGCTCGATATAGGTTGCCTGTCCCAACAACAGATTGTGTTATCTCGCGTTCACGAATCGTACGCGAAGCCGGGTTTGGCCGGCTTGTACAGGTGTTCGAACATTCGAAACACATGCTGCGAGCTAAAAAGCCCAGCTGTTCCAAAGCTCCTAAGTGAGGGACAACGCTGGCGCGTACTTGGCGCCCTCGCAACATGCAATCTTAAGCTTGCGAGAGAAAAGATGCCGGATCTCCGCCCTATGTTTGTCGACGCTCGGGGTTCTGTGTTTGAAGGAGCTCACTTTCTGATTCTGGCTCAAAGGGTAGCTGTCTGAGTTGCCAACTGGTTGCCTTTTACATCGTGCCTCGCGCGATGGAGTCCGTTCAGCAATCCAGTCCACGATGGATGCTGCGCAACACATTCCTCGAAGTCGTCGATGATGCTTCGGATTCAGACGGATTTTCAAGCTGCCTGATGCGTGCAAACTCAGACTCCGTCCTGTACGAGGGCTACTCTAGGCGCAATGCAGCTGAGCAATCAGAGCATGAGAGCAAGAGTGGCAAGGCGTCGGAAGAGTCTCCGACTTGCTCCGGAGAGTCCACAGAATCCGAACTCGACAGTTGGAGTGATGCAGAAACAACCCCAGACACCATGGCAGGCGAAAAGTCTTTCCCGCTGCCCTGCTATCATCACATCGCGGACTCTCCCAGTGGGAGGAGCACGCCCGGTGCTGCGGGGCAGTATGTCGCACAGACGCCAAGTCCGCGATGCATGGACTGGCCCGCCGCCAGCTTCGGCGACACAGGCTCGCCGGCGGAGGAAATTCGGTCCGATCCTATGCCGGAGCTTGTCCCTCCAACTCATAGCCAGGCACCAGAGGCCCATTCCGCCGGCAGAGGGGATGTCTCGAGACATGCACTGCAGAGGCTGATGGCGGAGGTAGCGAAGTTGGAGCAGGAGAATGAACTTCTTCGCCGAATGGCAGTCTCGTGTGGAGCGGCCCCAGAAGCCCATCATGAAAGGAGACTCCAACTGTTGGGTACACTGCCTCCGTCGGCGGCCAGAGGAATGTGAGAGATGAGTTGCACGATGTTTGCCGGCACTCAGATCGAACGCATGCTCCCCAAGTATACCTCGCGTGAAGCTGTCCGCGAAGCCGGGTTTGGCCGGCTTGTACAGGTGTTCGAACATTCGAAACACATGCTGCGAGCTAAAAAGCCCAGCTGTTCCAAAGCTCCTAAGTGAGGGACAACGCTGGCGCGTACTTGGCGCCCTCGCAACATGCAATCTTAAGCTTGCGAGAGAAAAGATGCCGGATCTCCGCCCTATGTTTGTCGACGCTCGGGGTTCTGTGTTTGAAGGAGCTCACTTTCTGATTCTGGCTCAAAGGGTAGCTGTCTGAGTTGCCAACTGGTTGCCTTTTACATCGTGCCTCGCGCGATGGAGTCCGTTCAGCAATCCAGTCCACGATGGATGCTGCGCAACACATTCCTCGAAGTCGTCGATGATGCTTCGGATTCAGACGGATTTTCAAGCTGCCTGATGCGTGCAAACTCAGACTCCGTCCTGTACGAGGGCTACTCTAGGCGCAATGCAGCTGAGCAATCAGAGCATGAGAGCAAGAGTGGCAAGGCGTCGGAAGAGTCTCCGACTTGCTCCGGAGAGTCCACAGAATCCGAACTCGACAGTTGGAGTGATGCAGAAACAACCCCAGACACCATGGCAGGCGAAAAGTCTTTCCCGCTGCCCTGCTATCATCACATCGCGGACTCTCCCAGTGGGAGGAGCACGCCCGGTGCTGCGGGGCAGTATGTCGCACAGACGCCAAGTCCGCGATGCATGGACTGGCCCGCCGCCAGCTTCGGCGACACAGGCTCGCCGGCGGAGGAAATTCGGTCCGATCCTATGCCGGAGCTTGTCCCTCCAACTCATAGCCAGGCACCAGAGGCCCATTCCGCCGGCAGAGGGGATGTCTCGAGACATGCACTGCAGAGGCTGATGGCGGAGGTAGCGAAGTTGGAGCAGGAGAATGAACTTCTTCGCCGAATGGCAGTCTCGTGTGGAGCGGCCCCAGAAGCCCATCATGAAAGAAGACTCCAACTGTTGGGTACACTGCCTCCGTCGGCGACCAGAGGAATGTGAGAGATGAGTTGCACGATGTTTGCCGGCACTCAGATCGAACGCATGCTCCCCAAGTATACCTCGCGTGAAGCTGTCCGCGAAGCCGGGTTTGGTCGGCTTGTATAGCATCTCTCCTGCAGGCGCAGCCGCTCCTAAGTTTGAGGGAAGGCTGTTGCGTACTTGGCGCACTGCCCCACAGAGGATCTGCAGGACAAAACGTAGCAGGTGGCCATCGGTAGTCCAAGCTCGCGAAGAAGCTGTCTGCGTCAAGTTGGCTTTCTCGAACGACTCCTCAGGCTGCGGCGAACGACCTACAGCGTGCTGCCAGGCCGAGAGACCGAGAGACCGAGGGAGAGAGAGGGAGAGAGACAGAGAGTATCGGGGCGGTGCGTCTGCATTGCCCTTGACCGATTGCCAGCAAGTATCGGCCGCTTGATGAAGCATCGGGGAACACCAGCGCAACAGGCCCAACTTCGTGATCCAGCTTTTCCGTACGCTATTGTCGTTATGTAGTTGCCGCCATAGCATGTTTTTCAGACAAAGGCCGGATGCGGATACAGTCCCCAGGATGCTCTTCAAAACATGCAATGGACTTGAGAACCCGTTCCTCCTACAGGAGTGGTTGCAGGCTTACTTGAGTTAGACCGAGTTCTGTTCACATGTCGACGATCCCCTGAAATTTAATCTTGGCAAGTTGCTCGTAACTTGTTTCCAGAAATTGGGTGATTGGCATCACAGTGTTGAACAAAGTCGTATATCCTGAAAGATGGGGGATGAACCTGAATGGACAAAAACAAGCCCGTATTAGCCGGGCGGGCTTTAGCGCCTGGGGGGCCTTACTCGCCCCTTGTGCCTGGGAGAAGAAGAGAGTATCGGAGCATCGGATGCAACTGGCGATCAGACTGGCATTTGCACGGAAGGATAGAGCCACGCAACGCGGATATCCGCCGGAAGTCGCTTTGCTGAACTCCATGTCATGGTGTGATATGGGGTTTCACTATGCAGCAGAAGTTCGCACTGTATGCCGAGCATCCTACAAGGTATGAAGAGCCGGGAGCCCAGAGGCTTTCAAAAATCAAATCTCGTCGACGGATCGCTGAAATGTACAACGTACAGCCTTCTTGGGCTTGCATGCTGCTCCTTGAGATTGAGGCTAAAGAAAGCTCTTCAAGAGATGGAGAAGAAGCAGGAAGAGGCAGAGCTTCTGAGATGTGAGGTGGTATTCTGGCGGGGTTTGGCAGGAAGAGGGGCCGGTCGACCATGACATCAGCTCATTGTGTCAAACTCAGTTCACGAAGAAATCCTGGGTTCAGTTCTCCAGCAGACCTATGCTAATCTGGCTTGGAGAGCTGCAAACTGAGCCGCTGCAGAACGCATCCGATCACGCTTGCGCGCGAGCGCGCAAGCCTGTGTGTGTGTGTCTCTTTTGCTCTGCATCCTCCGTCCGCAAGTCATGGCTTCGCAAAGGGGTCGGTAGAAACACTAACTGTCATGATACGAAACCGTGCTTTGCCACGTTGAAAGCACTAACCATCTGTCATTTGCGTAGTTGGCAATGCCGTGCTCGGCATATTCTGGCCATGCAACACTTCCACGCAACTCTAGACAGGACTCCTGTCGGTGCAGACATAGTTCCAGTGTGCCTTCTGGCGATGCGAGAGTGTCTCACAAGTGGTGCTGGGTGACGGGCTATTGCGCGGCCTAGTGTTCTTAGTCATGCAGTTGGCAGCCGAACGTATGCATGCGCTGCGCCTTCTTCTGTTCATGCTGTCAGTTCCATTTATTGCAGAGACCACCTGAACGTCGTCGTCAGTACTCGTGCTAGTACTGCTACGAAAGCTGTTGCAGTGGATTGACATGTTAATCTAAGCAAAAGCTGAAATTTCTTTTTTGCACGTAACATAGAAGCAAGAGACCTGAACATGTGATGCCCTGGTGCTTCGCCAGAGGCCTAGGGCTTGGCTGGAAGTCGCCATCGACGGTGCTGAAGCCAAGAGAGTAGTTGCAGCCTTGGAGAAGCTCCTCTGGCAGGCCAAAGTGGCCATGGATCACGAACTCTGCCTGAGTCGAAGTGACGCTGCTGGGCCGCTCAGGTCTTTGCCCTTTATGCCGACACTGTGGGCTTCTGAGAAAGCTGTGCCCGTCGTTTTACATGTGGGAGTTGTGCGTCCTCACGGAGAGACGATGTGGAATGGGGAAAGATGTATGAATTCTTATTGGCCGGGATACAGCGTTTGCTTTTCGACATGTGGACAATCCTTCAGCCTCGTGTAGGTGCCAAAGACAGCGGAGAATTTCCGCCGGCTTTGCACGGGCGAGCATCCAGGTATCTTGGATGGTTTTCCTGCATGCAGCCGTTGCAGCAATGTCGCCTCCAGGAACCACAGCGCGTGGGAAACCATTCCACTACAAGGGCAGCATCTTGCATCATGGCTGGGAACGTAATGTCGCATACAGTCCCAGCCAGCAATAGTCTATTGTGACACCGCAGCGAAGTCTGAGGCATCGTATGATTCCTGGTTTGATGATCCAGGCTTGCTGAGCAATGCAGCACACAATCTGGCTGCTGACAACGGGCTCGCTTCGGTTTTAATTCTGAGGTTTTTTCCCTGATGCTCTCTGTTCTCCAGCTCCCCCCTCCGCCCCCCTTGAATTGAAATGCAGGGGCCATGGTTTCAGGCCTCTTGCGGATGGTTTTTCTTTTTATGCTCCTGGGTTCCCTTCCGTACGCACACCTGGTTTGTCCTTGCCCGCCGGGCTTTTTTTGAAATACGCACCTGGCTTTTTCTTACGCGACGCCGGCTTTCAATTTTCCTTATGCTGCCCCCTCTCCCCCCACCCTTTTCCTCCCATCCCCCGCATACATGTATTGGACCTGAGTTTGTCTATAAAGCCAGGAAACATGTGTAAGGGCCCCGAAAGTTCAGGCAGCCCGAAGCAACAATCCTGCGCTCTCACGTCAAAATCAGGTTGCGAGCACGTGCTCACTGTGTGCCTGTGTTTGAGCGATAAGCGTGGCTTTTCCAGATGTTCAGGGTTGTGCACACGGGTGACAACCGACGCATGGGTATTTGTTGCACATTTCGAACTTGAGCCGTTGTTTGAGGGGCGCTGCTGGCTTTTGCAGCTCTTCGGAGTTTTGCACGTTCAGGGCCAAAGCCCAGCGCCTAAGTTTGCACAAGTGGACGAATTTTTGAAAGCAGATTGCGGCATTTTTCGGCTTTGGATTTGGCCTTTAACGCCGCAATGGGAGGGTTTATCGCGGGCCATTTGGCCCCGAAGGAGGAGGCAGCTCGACCGGAAAAACCTGCACTTCCCCAAGCAAAAAGCTAGAAGTTCATCATCAGGCTTCGCAGACTTAATGATGTTTTGCACAGTTTGAGGGTGGGCATTTACAGATTTTCAGGGCGAAAACCTGGGATTGCATAGGTACGACACAGGTGGAGCAAATCAGGAAACCGGCTTTACGGCACTTTGTGGGCTTCGAATTTCGCCTTTGAGCCCACAGTCCGAGGGGTGCCGGGGGAGCCGGAGGCGGGGGATGGTCCAGAAGCAGGGAGAGGTCAACGGGAAGCGGAAAAGGCAACAACAGCAACGCAGCAACACCAAACTTGCGGAAAAAGAAAATAAGCGAGGTGGGGGGGGAGCGAAGAGCCTAAGGGAAAAGGGGGAGGGGGCGGAATTGTGGTGCAGGGTGCAGAAGGTAAGCATAAGAAAAGGGGGGGGGGTGCGGGGGCGAGGGGGGCAGCATAAGGAAAAAGCCAGGTTCGCATAAGGACAGAAACCGTCAGCATGAGACAACGCCGGGAGCAGAAGGGGAGAACCCACAGCACAAGACAAACAACATGCTGCTAATAGCAGCTCCAAATGGATCCTCGGTTCCTGATTGTGAATGCAAGCAGGGTGGCGATTTCGAGAATGCCAATGGGCTGCGAGCTCAAACTGATCAGACGCACTACCACACCACGATCCCATTTCTTAAAGCTGCACGACAGGACGGGCGGAGAGTCCGTTTGGTCACGGCGATTCGCTGATGAAGGCTTCAGGGACCCCGTCTCGCGACGAGGCGCCTACCGAAACCATTGAAAACACAGGGCACGCTCCGCCCGTATATACACATGATACACATGCATACGTAGATACTCCATCCATGTATCCATCCATCTATCCATACATACAGATACAGACAGACAGACATACATATGTATGCATATTCATGAGTCTCTCTCTCTCTCTTTCTTTTGCTCGCTCTTGCTTTCGTTGCCTCCCTGTCTCTCATGGTCTCTGTCTGGCTGCTGGCAGGTCTTCTCTGCATGGCAAACGACGGCCCCAACACGAACGGATCCAACTTCTTCGTTTCCTTCGCGGAGGCAGAACACCTTCACAGGCGCGCCGAGAGATGTCACCTGCGACGGGACAACCTCGAGTGTGAGAGACTGAACCTGTGGAGCCCGAAGCTCTCTTCAAGGGTCGTGCGAACGCTTTGCGTGTGACTGGCCCTTGAAGCTGCTTGGCTCGACCGATGAGCCCTTACCAAGAAGGCGACATTCGACAGTATCACAGTCTTGCTGTTAGAGTTGACTTAAGGCAGGAGCTGTAATTACGTCTGCTCTTGACAACTGGACATGGCAAGCTCCCCTTGTTGCGGAACTGCTAAGACAGCTGTCAAGGCGAATAATTGGAACCAGTGAAGGCTGACATGCCGAGTTCCTTCCCTTATGGCTGCTTAGACCTGGTCGACATCTAGCCGGATGACAGCCTTGAGCTCAGAGCTTGTCTGGAGTTAAGGTGGCATTGCGGAGCATGAAAGGCGACACCTTTGCGCTTGCAGTCAGGCGTGCGAGTGCTGCGGCGGGTGTTTCGCGGGTATCTTGCTGGTAGGCCGAGCGTGCTTCACGGCAGCAGAAGATCACCCCGAAAGAGCTGTGCGGTTCAGGTGCTGGGATCAGACAAATCGGCGGGCTAGTGCAACCCTCGCAGCAAGAGGACTGATTCGCGGAAGCTGGTTCAACACTATGGCGAAGTGGTTTACCGCGGAAGTGTCAGGGAAGCTCTTATCTGAACTAGTTTTCGGCGTGAAGATTCAAAACGATGTCGTTGCCAGCTTGTGTCACTCGTTCTTCACCTTTGAAGAACAGGAGACACAGGCGGAAAGAGCCAGCGCAAAGCCGCCAGGGCCTTTCGCGTGGACGTGTCTGGAGCAGTGCGCAGCTGCTCAGGAGGCTCGGCGATGCTCGCACGCCCGCAGTTCAGGCCACAGCGGCCGGAGTTGTAAATTCGTTAACCGTGTGTTGCAGAACATGTCGTTGCTGCAGGGGGAAACAGGCGCCAACAAAACCCAACGATGAACTGATACACTTTGAGCTGTAGGGTCTGCATGATGTTCGCACGCTTCGCATGTCGTCGCCCGGGCAGATCGTGGAGGATGCGACCGTCCAGGATTCCACCTTTTGCATAGTCATGACATTCGCCGCACTTCTGCACGTGTTGGATGCGTGCGTGGGGCGCTTGCAATGCACAGCAGGCCGAACCTCTCGAGCAGCATGTAGCAGGCCCTCCGCTGCCTGTGACGTCAGCTCTCATGTCGTTCGTGAACTTTGTTGCAGGCGCAAGGAGGTCAGAACGGCGGACTGACCACAGCCCGGCGCCCAGGGATCTGCACAGAAGCTGCTGATATCAGTTCCAAAAAAAATTACTAGAGAGCATCTTACCAGACTCACCTGCTGTCCTTGAGAATGTATGTCGGGCGGTCTGCGCGCTCTCACACGGGTTCGGCCACAGGGTTGGCCATATTGGCTCGACCAGTCTAAGTCAGGAAGATTTCATATGTTCTAGTCTCGATGGCTTCGTGGCCTTTGAGTTGTCTTTCCGTGCTCTGGTGGACCTGCGCTGATGCAATTCATGTCAGCAAGACTGAGTCCTACTTTGCAGAGATGGCCGAGCGGCAAACGGCCAATGCATCCTCGTATTTCCACGAGTTGTCAGCTCATGTGCGGGACACCCATGCAGCAGCTCACGGTTACCATGCATCGCAGGACTGTGTGCCACAGTCGATGCAGAAGCACCTACGGAAGTCATCAACAAAGGACGTCGAGAGGAGACTCAGGGAGCGTAAGCCCGTGAGTTTTATTCGCATTGGCGACGGCGATGTCTTCTGTGTCAGTGGGGCAGCAGGTTCCAACCTGGAAGGGATCAGCTATTCGGACCATCAGGACCAATGCAAAGATCTGGCCACATCTCTGCAACAGCTTGGCTCCGAGGATGACTCCAACATGTACGTCTTGGTTGGAACCTTCTTCTTGTGCCAGAATAATGTCGGTTCAGACTTCGACAGCTTCCTCCAGACTCACGAAATGCATCACAACTTCAAAGGATTCATCACCTCCGTCTTTTACCTAGATCTCACTAGCAGAGAGAGTCCGGCAGGTAGCGGCAACTACGGCAATCCGCCAAACCCAGTTGTTCCATCAACATTTCCATCGTTGCTCGATCGAAAAGTGGTGGTGATCGGGCCGCCCCACTTACGAAAACTCTCTACGACTCTGAACACCGCCAGCTTCCTGGAAGCTTCCAACGCGGCAGACCACGTGGATGACTTGGTCAGGCAGATGAAGCACGAGAGCTCCAAGTGGCCGCATGATAACGTTGTATTTCTTGTATCTGGAGGCTGGTGGGTGGTCCAAACATTCTCTAGGCTTTACCCAGGATTGTGCAGGGTGGCTGACCGCGACTCTCCGACTACGAGGGTTGCAAGCGGTGTACACTATATAAGGGTTTTGTAGAGAGGTTTCTTAGGTAAGGGGTACGGGTACTATTTGGGAGTGCATGTATTTGGAGGCTTTGGTGGTCGACTGGCCATCCTGAGGGCCTTCAAAGACCTCGGGCAGAAAGACAGCTTCATCGACACGGGGGCTAGCCTGGACGGCTTTGCCGGCGAAGAGAGCCGTAGTTTCAACCAACGGGGACGCATGTGCAAGATATTACCGCAATTCATGGCTCCAGGAATCTGCAGATGCAATGGCAATGACTGCAGCGCAGCGTGAGCCAGCCGGATCAAAAACAGGGGTTTGAACGATCTGCTTGGTGGAGCATGTGTCTAACACTTTTGTGATCCGGTGCGAGTAAGCGTAGCATGAGCATCTGCAGTCCTTTGCAAACGCATGGAAGATGGAAGGTCGGGAGCTCTACGATGCCGCCTGGCAGGGGGACTTTGATGGGGCTTTCGATGCCCTGGAGGCCTTTGCAGGGCAGCCGCTTCAAAAGCGCTACGTCTCTGTCCTGACGCTCCCAGGCAGGTGCAGACCCTTATGCAAGATATGGGGTACGGAAGATCACTGCCAGCCGCACAGAGCGTGCAAAACCGCTGCTGTCTTTGCGAGTGCAGAAACTTGAATTCTGAAGCTGAGGCCTTGCACGTGGCTGCAAGAACTGGCAATAGGCAGATCATGGAGATGTCCAAGTCTTAGCTGAGTGACACTCCGTGCGATCTTTAATGGGCGATTGCAAGGTTGTTGAGATGGGAGAAAGCACCGAAGCCACAGCTCGATGTTCAGAACAAGGCGACCGCAGCCGGTATCTGTGGCCAGCAATTGTCCGAGCCTTCACGCAGCATCTGTGGAAGGACGGCGAGACTCCACTCTTTGGGGCGGTCCTGGAAGGCCATGTCGGAACGACCCAGGCGGCAGCACATGTTGTGCAGGACGTATGAGGGTTCATGAAGCCGGAGTGTGGCACTCTGATATCTGCTCGCACATTGCCCCGATCTTGGTTCAGGGGGTGACTGTCTGAGTTGCCTGTCGATTACCTGTAGATCGTGCCTTCGCGCGATGGAGTCCGTGCAACAGGAGCAGGCCTCATCCAGTCCACGATGGGTGCTGCGCAACACATTCATAGAAGTCGTTGACGATGCTTCAGATTCAGATGCCTTCTCATCCGGAGTGATGCGTGCACACTCCGACTCAATTCTTTACGTCGGCTACTCGCGCCGCCACGCGGCTGAGCCCTCAGATCCGGAGGACAACGAGAAGGCATCGGAAGAGTCTCCGAACTCCTCCGGGGAGTCTATGGAATCCGAACTTGACAGTTGGAGTGATGCGGAAACGAGCCCAGACTTCACAGAAGGCGAAAGGTCTTTGCCACTGCCCTGCTATCATCACATCGAGGATTCTCCTAGTGGAAGGAATTCGCCCCGAGCAGGGCAGGACTTCCACCATGTCGCAAGAACGCCAAGTCCAAGGTGCCAGGGATGGGCTTAACACGTTTCATCTTAGAGCCGCTTCAACTCTTGAACCGAAACTGTCTACCTGTCGCACCTGTCAAATCTGTTGCACCTGTCGTCCCTGCTCTGTCGTCATGCCTGTTGCACCTATCATTTCGACGTTTCTGTCGTTTAAGCCTAAGCAGGTTTTGCTTAAGCTCTTCTGGCAGAACTATAGACTACATCAAATCATCGTGCTCGGGAATCATTGCGTCTAAACATATTGAAATAGGTTGGCATCAATGTTTAGACAGTTTAGACATCCTGGCTCCAGGCGAAATCCTGGTGCTTCAACATGTTTCAAGACTCTATTTTAGCTCAAGGCTCATGTGGGTCCCGAAACCCTTCCCTGTAGCTCAGGAAGGAATGAAAGTTGCTTCTTTCTACAAGCTTTTCCGAAGGGCCTGAACTTTTGCAGAAAGCCTTGCTCCGGCAAACAGCGTCTGCTGAAAGGAGGGGCTTGGTTCTCAAAGCAGCCGTGCTTCGTTCTCAGAGCAGCAAACAAGCAAGCATCAGCAAACTCTCAGCAGCAGTCTTGCCGGAAAGTGAGAGCAAGTTCGACGCCTCCATCCCTAAATCTTCAGACCCGCAAACAATCGTTCTTTGAATGTGCTCCCTTTTCTCCATACGAAATCGTGGCGTAATTGAAAGTAATATTCCAGACCCAAACCCGGCCAGGAAAGTTTTCTTTAGTTGTGAGGGAGTCTGTAAACCAGATCCTAGATTCAGGGCTGCGGCTCCTGCTCCTTTCCGAAAGCTCGACGCGTTTACAGATAGCTGCTTAAACAACGGGGCCCTGATATGCTTAAAGGATCTCGTTTAACCAGTTTGAACATGTGGTTCGTTTGAACAGTTCAAATACTGGGATCCGAAAATGGGACATGTTTAGGCATTTGCTCTTTGAACGTGGGCCAGTTTAAACCGTTTAGGCACAACCCCTGGCCCAGCCCGCAAGGCGCATGGATTGGTCCAGCGCCAGCTGTGGAGCGACACAGCCGAAGCAGGGAGGTCGCCACGGTCCCATGCCGGGTCTTGTGCCTCCAACCCCCAGCCACATTTCAGACAGGAGTGTCTCAACAGATGAGCTGCAAAGGCTGATGGCGGAGGTGGCCAGGTTGGAGCACGAGAATGAACTTCTTCGCCGTCTGGCACAAGAGCCGGGAGTGAGCCAAGGCAGTGCGCCAGCTGCGAATTCTTCCCAGCAAGAGACGTCCACAGGTTGGACGGCAGTTTTGATGCCTGCCGGCTTGGTGCCGGGGTCGGGCAGCAGTTCCCAGATGCAGAACTCCGCTGAGACCTGGAGAAATGCAGATCTGATGGTTCCGAGCAAGGCGCCCCGGCGACGGCACGCACGCAGCCGGAGGAGCAACACAGCTTTGGAGACAGAGGTTAGTCTTCCAAGAGGCCATGGCAAGGCAAAGAGCACCGAGTGTGACTTACCCATGGAAGAGTGGACGACAGTGATGCTTAGAAATCTACCCAACAACTACAATCGCTCCATGATTCTTGCGATGCTCGACAAAGAGGGCTTTGAGGGCAAGTACAACTTCCTGTACTTGCCGATCGACTTTCGGACGCGGGCTTGCATGGGCTATGCCTTCGTGAACTTGGTGGATCCTACGTATGTCCCGGAATTCTGGGCCAAATTCAGCGGCTACTCCAACTGGGTGGTACGGAGCAAGAAGCTTTGCGGAGTGAGCTGGAGCGAACCACATCAAGGACTTGAGTCTCATGTGGAGCGTTACCGCAACAGCCCCATCATGCACGAGAGTGTGCCGGATGACTACAGGCCAATCGTTCTTCAGAACGGCGTCCGAGTGGCCTTTCCAGAGCCGTCGAAGTCTTCGCGACCCCCTCGCAATCGTCACCACACCAGCATCCAAGTGGAAGGCAAGGCGACGGGCTCGAGGCACAGGCGTCAGGCGAGCGCAGATGCTCCAAGAAAGCTTTCCGGACGGGTTCGGAACCCACGTCCAGGCTCAAACAGGTAAACTCGGAGGTGACTCGCACAAAAATCTCGCACTGATTTTCGGTTTTGCCTTTTGCAGGCACCCACTTCGAGACCTCGACCTCGATTCGGGTGCCTGTTTTACCCCTGTTTTACCCAAGATTGTACCCAAAGTTCAACCCAAAGTTTTACCCAATGTTACTCTGCTCGCGTTCGACCTTGTTGTCCGCGAAGCCGTGTTTGGCCGGCTTGTACAGCATCTTGCCCGCACAACACATG
Organism: Symbiodinium sp. CCMP2592; assembly: GCA_905221615.1. Taxonomy (NCBI): domain Eukaryota; class Dinophyceae; order Suessiales; family Symbiodiniaceae; genus Symbiodinium; species Symbiodinium sp. CCMP2592. Next base: position 211,134 of record CAJNDT010005875.1, on the reverse strand, counting down.
CTGCGAGCTAAAAAGCCCAGCTGCTCATTGCTCCTAAGTAGAGAGGGAACAATGCTGGCGCGTACTTGGCGCCCTCGCAACATGCCGACGTTTAGTTTGCGGGAGAAAACCGGGCGACGGCTGCTCTCATATGCCTGTTGTTCGAGGGGCTTCAGCAACACGAGCCGGAATCCTGAACTCCTGACATCCCTCAGGCGCTCGTGGACGCAAAGGCAGATGTCAACATCAAAGACAACGAAGGCATCCTCGCTGTTGAGCGTAACAAGCTTTCAAGTTCCGGCACCGCAGCTGGAACTAAGATCCAAGCAGGTCGAACAGTGCTGTCCATCGCTCGGCAACGGGAGCGGCAGGCAAGCTTGAACAGAGTCGATGACGTCAGTAGGGAGTCACGCTGAGATCCGTTTGTAATTCAATCCTGGCGTGAGGCCTGTCAGTTGAATCTGTGATGTGAAGCACAGATCATGTGCAATCTCTGAATCGCTTTGCAGGACTTCATCGATTTTCTGACTGCAAGCGGTGCAATTGGTTGAGGAGAAAGAGATGTGCTCTGGGCCTGCTCAAGTCCTTGTGCCGACTTTCACGACCAAATAGCATACCATATATTTTTAATATTATATTATTTTTCCGCATTTCCGTGCTTTCAGTGGTTGTCCGCTGCCTAATTAAGTTGCATTTGCCCGGAACGACCGAAAAGGCCGCGAAACCGGATGCTCCCAAAAGTTAGCCGGCGCTTGCAAAACCGGTGAGGCTCCGCTCAACAGGTCTCGCCATAGCTGCTGCAGCGTCTCAGGGAGTGCTAGAACTGGATCAAGGGCCACGGCTGTACTAACAGACTCACAACTGGCACGACACCATACAGCTTTCCAGCAATCGTCCAGGGTAAAATGTGAGCCAGCCCGGGTCACGTGGCTCCTTTGGAAGCTCAAAATGGCTTCCGGCCAGTCAAAGGAATCGACTATCTTCTCAAACTCACGCATCGATAGGAGGTACTGCGACCTCTCTTGCTCAACAGCATGAGGAGCATGGGGTTCCACACTGTTTCGGAGGGCATGGACTATGGAGGCAAACTCAGGCTCGCTCCACTGGTCCAAGTCCTTGTCCGCATGAATCTCACAGACCTCGCCGGTCAGGAACTCAAGCAATTGCTGGATCTCCTCCGGAAAAAGCGGGTTCCTCGCCAGTACTGCCCGAACGCTGCAGTCGACCTGGACATCATTCAGGTCGCCCAATAGGACGTCACAAAGCGACTCATGGGCTTGCTTCTGGTACTGGGTCCACCCATCAAAGACCTCCTGGGCCAGGGGTTCAGCAACCTGGGTGGGGGCAGCAGGGGTGAACTTGTCCACCTCATTCTGGCGCCTTTGCTTGCTTCCATAGCCAGGGATCACGTCCGTCTTCGGCTGGAAGTTTTTCTTGAGGATGCGTAGGCACTTGGCCGATGCGCGGAGATGATCCTCAAGTCGCCCACTTGTCCAAAATTCCTTGTTGCATGCCTTGCAGAAGCTCCCGTCAACGAAGCAACGGTATTCCGCACAACGACCATGCGTCTTGAAAAAATGAGCCCCAAGGCCCGCCCGACTGCGAAATGCTTTGTCACACATTCTACACAGCCATTGCGTAGTCACTGGGATCGTATCCTCCGCATGGACAAGGGATCTAGAAAGCTTCCAGTGGCATGCTCGAAGGATAGCTGCCTCCTTGAACTCCAAGAAATCCTCACAAAGCCTTTTCCGTGTTCGTCGCTTAACCCTCTCGGGGGCCTCGCGCATAACACGGACCCAGTTTGGCCATTCAGTGTCGGTGGCTCCTGGCCAGTCGGCATCAGCCCCTTTAACAAGCCACCTGAGGTCCTCTTGGACAGTGGCACACCACTTCCCTTCAGCTTGTAACAAGGCCCACAGTGGCGGCGGCCCGGTCCGCGCCAATGACATCAAGGTCGAAAGGCGAGCTCGTTTGGCGAAGAAGGGCAGAGGCCAGCATCCTGTGATCCAGTGGATGACTGGTGTCGGGAGCCGCCACAACTCCTCTGGCCGGACTGAGTGGCACAGTAGACGTCGTGTGATTCGGGAAAAACCATCACATAGTCTGTGCCAAGCATCTCCCTCCGGTATCCAAAGGGCGAGGTTGTGGTAGGTGGATACGACCGCCGTTTGGTACAGCTCCGATCTAGTGGCAAGCGACACCGCCCGATTCTGTAGCAAAAGATCCTTGGCAGCGTCATACGCCGCAGCAGCCATCGCCGTTCGGTAGCGGCTCTCCTGTCGCATTGCTGCCACCGCATCCAACATAGCACCCAAGTGCTTGTAGTGGGACACCACATGTATTTCTTCGCCGAGGTCGGGTAGGCGAAGAACTGCCTTTCCGTCGGTGAAGAACTCGTGGCGCGCCGCCCTAGATCCGGCACCACAGAGTCTGAGCAAGATGCTCGTCTTGTGGCGTTTGAGATTTGGGTCCAAGCCGTGGCTACGAAACACCGTCAACACAACTGCCGTGATCCTCTGTGCGCGGCGTAGTAGGTCACCCGGCGAGTCACCCTCAACAATGTAGGCTGAGTCGTCAGCCCACGTTGAGTCCATGATCTCCGTCAAGCACGTGGGCTGCTGATCCGGGTTGCAGTCGAAGGGCCCAGCATCCATGTTGCACGGTAGGACTGCACCGAGATCTTCTCCAGATAGCACTTCCTGGATGCGGTAGAGAACCCGGGCATACAAGAAGGCAAATATGCAGTCAGCCCATGACGCCCCCGGTCGGGATCCAGCAGCGGCCTCGCACACTCGACCGCCATCCGTAAAACGGGAGCTGAACCAGGTGAATCGTAGGAAGTCTCTGGCTGCAGCTTGTATGGGAGAGGTGACCTCAGCAGCAGTCATCATACCACCACTTTGGATCAGCTGCAGCAGCTCCGAAATATCTTCCCCATCAAGACCGAATCGGTAGAAGAGACTTTCGACATCCCTACCTGCTTGCAGATCACCCACCACCAATTCCCTGACCACTCTGTAGTAGGCCGCCCTTGTGTCTATAAAGACAGCGGCAGCGTTGCGGCGTTGCCTCGCGCACTTCCGCAGGTGTGACACAACGTAGATGGACGGGAATAGGACTGGAGTTCCTTGGCGGGTGCCGCAGTGGAGGGGGTGGAGCAGGGAGTTAACCCCTTCCTCGATCTTTGACCGCATAGCCTTGTGGAGGACTTTACCCGCGAAGCTCGAGACATACAGGCTTCGATGATTTTCGGGGAGGTACTCCTGTCCACTCTTCTTGAAGGCCTCGTAGAGGACCCCGCCTCGCCACTGAATAGGTTGTCTGCCATTGAGGAGCGTCTTCACATAGAGGGGGTAGAATAGGCTCGTACATGCCACCGGACATGAGGCAAACAAGTCACTAGGTAGGTGATCAAGCCCTGGAGTTTTGTTCCTCTTAGTGCGACGCATCACGTCCTCAATGTCTCTCACACTTGGCAAATCCTTCCAGGTCCAATCAAAGTTCCGCTCTTCCCGCCATGCAGAACAGCGTTGGAGCAGCGTTGTCGTAGGCATGACCTCGCCCTCTTCCTGCGCTCCAAAATGCTCCAACCAAATGGTGTCACGATCTTTTGCACTTGCAGCTTCCAGACCAGTTGCCGGGTTGAGGAGCCGGGGGAGCGCGCGGCCAACCGAGCGTTTAGATTTTGCTCCAAGTCCAGCCGCCTTGACTCTCTGCATGATTGCTGAAGCACTTTGATGTCCTTCAGCTGCAACTCCTCGTAGGAAGGTGTCTTTCGCCTGCGCAATGAGTCGCCGGATCCTCCCAGTGGTGAAGCGTACGGCCGCCGCAATCACCTCATATAGGGCAGCCTGTCTGCTGCATTCCTCGTGATTCGGATCCTCCTCGCCAGTTCTCCATTTGTAGAGGGCCGTCTTGAGCAGGTTTTTCCAAGCCAGCCTGCGATTTCGGGACCTCCATCTCAGGGAGTGTTTCCTCTGTCTGAGGATCCAAACTTCATCAGGAATGTACGAAGCTCTACCATTGTGGCCTTTGCTCTCAAAGTGTGCGTGCAGGGTCTCCACAAGGTGGTTCTGAATCATCTGGCAATGGCGGTCCGGGTGGGTTCCCCAGCCAGGCTGAGGGAAGGATTCACAGGCGACCCCAATGAGTTTCCGTCCTTCATCCGTCCACAATTTTGCCAGATCAAAGCGCTTCCGTACAATTCGCTGGCCGAGAGCCCTAGTCGAGAATTGGCCTCGGAGCTGGAGGGTGACTGCGCGGTGATCGTCATTCGGACTGCAGTTGTCAAGCTGGGGGTTGACACAACTGCGAGCCTCAATGACTCGAGCTCGACCTCCTAGTGCGAGAAAGTCAATACGACTCTCAGCACCAGAGGGGTGCATGTAGGTGGCCGTGGCACCCTCGTGCAGGGTCGGGTAGGTGGCCGGGATCCAAATTCCATTGTTGCCCAGGATCTCTGTGAAGCGTTTGCCTGTCGCATCCGGCTCACCGTCTTCAAGTTCGCCCGTCACATTGGGGATGTTGGGCTGCACCCTGCCGTTAAGGTCTACACCACATAGCAGGATAGCACAGTCCCGCAGTCTCGCACACACTTTCTCGAACCGTGAAAGGAAAAGGTCACGTTCCTGTGGCTTTGTAGCGTGGGGGCAGTGGGCTGAGATCAGGCCACACTTGTTGTCCCCGATCTGGATGGTGACTGCGAGCATTCTGGGCTCCTGATGCACCGTGGTGATGTTTTCCTCCAGTGGAAGTACCGGGCGGCTATTGACAAGTATGAATCCATCTGTTCGTCGCAGCCAGATGGCTGCACCCCAGTGGACTTGGGCATCGGATGCCAGTCTGAGAAATCTCTTGCTGCAGCATTGCCCTCCTTTCTGCTTGGTTTCCTGGAGGAACACCACACCAAGATCGTGGTACTCAAATTGTTCCTCCATGTAGCGATGATTGTTCGCCAATCCCTGCACATTGAAAGATCCAACTTGAAGGGCAAAGTCACCCTGGTCAGTCTCCGCACGGAGTGGCAACGGAGGGGTAGTCGGTATGAGCTCCTCTAGGGTGAGGTCGGACGGGTGGTATGGTGTTTCATCCCAGCATAGACCTCCACTATCATACCACAAGGCTCCCGTTCTCCTGGTCATCATTTCAACTCCAAGCCAGGAGAGGTCCTGGCTGATGAAAGCGCGAACAGTTGCGCTGGGTGGTTCCGCGAATTGCCGACAGCCTTTCATAGCGCTTTTGGCAATGCTGTCTGCGAGTTCGTTCCAATCGTTGCCGACGTGGCTTTTGATGTGCTCGATCGCTATGTTGATGCCATCGACTTCTCTCAGGAAGAGTTCGAGGTCCCGTGTCTGTGCACCCATAGCATTCATTGGCCTCCAGTGGCCCGACGCTGCGTTGCCCGCAGAAATGCAATCAATGAAAAGCTTGCACTGCATGCGTGGGAATATCGAGCGAGCTTGCAGGATCCAAAGGAAGGCTGATGCCAGGGCCACTTGTTCCGCGTAGAGGGCCGGGGTGTCAGTTGCATACCAGTCGGACTGCGTGTTGCCCATGATCTGGCCACCAAGCACACCCAGCACTGCAACCAGGGCACCCAATTTGCACAGGATGACCACAGCATAGCCACTTCGACCAGTGCTTTCATGTGCCGAGCCGTCAGTGTAGAGGTGGAACTCCCCTTGTCCTTGTAAGAACTTGGGCATCAAATCAGCCCAGTGGACTGACTTCTGAACAGCATCTCTGGCGGCCGGGTGTAGCCGAATGCCTTCTAGCTGACATCCCAACCAATCTGGTGGCCACGGGTGGAAGCATGGGCATAATTCCTCGAAGCAGTGGGGCCACTGCAGAGTCATCTTTGTCATGTCGAAGGTTGGCTGTGAGGTCGCGGTAGCAAGCGAAATCGATGTAGGTTGGGGGCTATCCTGGTGTCTTCTAGGTGATCGGCTTCGGTTGACCGGACGGGGCGGAGGAGGGCCTCGTGGTCGTCCATCTGGTAGAGGAGGGGCAATCGAGTCGTCACTCGTCCCAGAGTTCCGTGTGGAATCCATATCGTCATCACCCGAACCATCTTCATCATGTCCATCTTCATGATGGGAGGCCGGGGAAGGAGTGAGTTCCCCATCCTCTTTCATGAAGAAGTTGAGGGTCTCGCCATCACGGACACGCAATACTTCCGGGTTGTCAGTAGCTTCGCCGCCCTCAATCAACACCGTCCAGCCTGGTACAACGGGAATTTGGATGCCCTCGAGGTACTCAACTGTGTTGAAGAGGTCGCCGGTGAGCAGTACCCATTGCGGGAAGTGGGTCAAACCTCGCAGATCCAGGAAAATGATAGTCGCCGAAGGGTCATCCTCCTTTGTACTGCGCGGGCCAGGGTTCACTGCGACTTGCTTAGTGATACTCCTGCCAGCATGACAAAGGGCCTCAGCTGGTTGATCAGGGACTTTAATCCAGCACTGATTCGGCGGATACTGCAGAAGGGTTTCGGCAAGATCCGCTCGATGTTCATCAGCTCCCGGTAAGTCCTCGTAGACTAACTGGTCCTCAGGCCCTTGGTATACCACATGTGGGGCTCGGTCGCCCTGCGGTACACCTGCTCGGGGGCACCACCACAGGGGATCATCAAGCCGAGGCTGCAGTGGGGGTTCCCAGTCGCAGGGCTCTCCAATGAAGACAGTCTTGATCAGGCCACCTTGTATCGGGGCTCGTCCTTCTTCCCCAAGAGGAGATAAGGCACCGAAAACGTAGAACTCAACCGCATTCTCGTCCTCCTGAGGCACCTGCTTGCGTAGGCTCGCGCGTGTGACATTACCCTCGTGGTAGAAGGGGAAGGTGTGTCCCCCAATGGCTCGGTTGTCAAGTACCAGGACGTGTTTTCCTGCCGCAGGGATCCACGCCGGAATCGCGACACAGCTCCCGTAGTAGGGTCCCACCTGTGGCGTTGTTGGGAGAATGGTTTCAGCCCAGTCCGGCATACATCGTGTGGTGCCACGAACTGCATCCAGGAATCGTTGTTGCGACATCGGGAAGGCAATCCCGAGGTCCACCACTTCAACCTCAAAGAAGGGTGAGGCGAGCCACACCGAAATATGTGTAGCCCGACGCTCCTCCTCCGTGAGCACCGGTGGACCGTCATCGGTGCGCATGACAGGGATAGTGAGCGTTGGTGGTGCACTCTCGCCCTCAGAGTGCATCAATGGTCTTTCCGCTATCCATCTGTCTTCATTCCTCAACATCTGCTCCCTTGCCGTAAGCTGTCCTGATGCCCACAACTCAAGGTCAGTTTGCCGGGGGACTGCAGGTAGGCGCTGTCTCCACTGCATCGTGGGATGGGGCTCATGCAGTCGGTCATTGTCCACGCCTGCTTCCGAAACAGAGAGGATCGCGAAGGCCAGCAGCACTCTCATGTTGATGACCTGCATTCTTCTGTGGACCGGCCTCCACCGGCAGGATCGTTTCGTACTCGCTGAGATTAGCACAGCCATCAGGGTCGCTCCTGCAATCAGCTGCAAACCATTCAGCCATCCACATAGGGCCACCCGCATAAACTCAAGCATGTCCGTCATGATGGTCCGGCATCTTGTATCGAAGTTTGTGTTGGGTGTGTCCTGGGAGTCCGCTTCTGGCTGGTGTGATCTCCAGGTGTCTTGCCATTGCTCCACCCGGGACAATAAGCACAAGTGGCAGTTCGTACTGGGTATAGGGGGTTACACGACCCAACCACGAGAACTTGGCCCAATCGCGGTGTGCCATGGGGTTTCCGGTAATCCTGCTGTAACGGCATCATGTAACAAACATGTGTGGGAAGACAGGAAACGCCAAGGCACAGCAATATTTCTTATGTGATCAAACTCACGATCATGATGCAATTGCTAAACACCCTCGGCCCTTTTAAAACCTTAGAAACCTTATTCCTAACACTTGACAAACCTTCTGAAACCTTTCGAAAGCCCATACAAACCTGGAGAGACTTTGGCAACCAAGTCCGGAAATTGTTTGGGGGTTTGGGGTTTGGCCAAGCCGGAGGCACATTTGGGCCAATACCGGGCCGGGACACCCGAGGGTATAGTAGGGGTATAGTTAGGCATCAGTATTTATATAAGAGGAATACCCCTCTCCAACCCTAGAAACCTTATTCCTAACACTTGAAAAACCTTCTGAAACCTTTTGAAACCGCATACTAACCTGGAGAGACTTTGGCAACCAAGTGCGGAACTTGTTTGGGGGTTTGGGGTTTGGCCAAGCCGGAGGCACATTTGGGCCAATACCGGGCCGGGACACCCGAGGGTATAGTAGGGGTATAGTTAGGCATCAGTATTTATATAAGAGGAATACCCCTCTCCAACCCTAGAAACCTTATTCCTAACACTTGAAAAACCTTCTGAAACCTTTTGAAACCGCATACAAACCTGCTTTTGCCGCTGTGCCATGGGGGAAGCATCTTCGGAGTTGTGAAAACTGTTACTTCAAGGAGCCTCTGGTGTGGTGTAGGCAAGGCACTGGCTACGCCGTGTTCGATCTGTGTTATTCGGTTTTATGGTTGTGCCATGGGGGAACTGAACAAACACGCATACGTCATATTTGCTCGGAAAGTAGTAAAAGAGTGCTAATCCCAAGTAGAGGCCGTTTTCCAGGTACCATGTTGTTTCGTTGAAGCCGCTGTGCCATGGGGGAACGGAGTTTGGGCTGAGTTCTTTTACTTTGGGCTGAGCGGTGTGCCATGGGGGTGGGCTGAGATCAGGTGTTGTGGGCTGAGAAACCCCCCGCACACGTACTATCAACAAACTGCTTCGCGGAGGGGAGTGCTTTGGGGTCGTGGCCTCCCGCAGGGCCGTGCCTCCATGCTCCATAACCTGGGACCAGCCAAGAACGACCAGACATGTTGTCAAGATAGCGGATTGGCAGCCAAAGGAAGATGCCGCCATCAGCCTCGAAAGAAACAAGCAGTGTCCGACTGCTAACCAGCCTAGGGACAGACCGAAAAAGCCCTTCAGCTCGTTTATAATATCGCCGAGGATGTCGACATTCAGGAGTAACTCCATATTCTCCTGGGCATCCTTCTTCTCGAAATCGGCGGGGAGGTTCGTCTCGGAATCCTCTTGGATCTCCTGTGTTTCCCCCATGGCTGCAGCTCTGTGCTCTGCCCATTTTCATGACAGGGGCGTGATGGTAGCTGCGCCCAAGTGCAAGGGGGGGTGTCGTGAGGTCGTGGCCTCCCACAGGGCCGTGCCTCCATTCATCGTAAACTGGGACCAGCCAAGGATGCCCAGGCAAAGGATCAAAATCGCAGCTTGGCAGCCAAGGGGAGATGCCGCCATCTGCCTCAAAGAGATCGCGCAGTAGCCCACTGCTCACTAGCCAAGGGACAGACCGAAAAAGCCCTTCAGCTCTTTGATGATATCGCCGAAGATGCCGACAAGCAGGAGTTACTCCACATTCTCCTGGGCATTCTTCTTCTCCAAATCGGCGAGGAGGTCCTCTTCTGAGTCCTCGTCGATCTCCTGAATATTCCCCATGGCCGCGGCTCTGCGCTCTGCCAACTTCCGTGACAGGGGTGTGCTGGTAGCTTTGCTCAGGTGCGGCTTGCGTCCCACGAACTTGATGGGAGTCCTGGTAGACGATCGGGACTTTGACCTGGGTTCTCTGGGCTCTCTGGTGACCGGTGATGGCAACATAGTTGTAGTAGACGGGGAGGCCATATAGGGGTCGCGGAGGAGGGCACCATCTGCACCACTTGATTGCTTGTCTACATCCATTGCGTCTCGGGCCGGGGCATATGTAGCCGCCGGTGGTGTCCGTGGTGCAGGCTTCGCGCCCTTGGTCTCTGGTGTGCTGGGACATTCTCGTTTCTTGTGTTCTTCCAAGATCGACAGAATGTTCTGGCGGGCCGTCTCCTTGGTGAAGTCGGCATCGTGGCATGCCTCCAGCAAGACCGTGGCAAGGTCCTCCTCGTCTTCCTGCCCTGCAGTTAGCAGCAGGCTTCTCAACTCCTCCAGGGCAGCGGTGTCCGGCGCCGCCTTGGGGCGGGGAGCCTTTTTCTCCCTGGCCATCACCTCCTTGAGATCGTCCAAAGCCTTCACCTTGGCATCGAGGTTTTCCTCCATCATCTCTGCCAGCTTCTTCTTTTTCTCTCGGTACTTTTTCCTCTCCGCCACAAAGGACTCCTGCAGGTTCTGCTGGAACAACTCCCATTTCGCGTCCAGCTGCTGCGCATCCTTGTCGAGCTTTCGTACCTTCATCGTTGCCCGCCGTACCCCATTGAGTGCCCGCTGGACTCCATTCACGTAGTAGCCATCGTCCGGCTCCTCGTCGATCGTCACGATGGCATCTCGAGGTCCTGGCGTCTGGTGGGTCTTCTGCCGGGGCTTCATCTCCTCGAAGCTGGGAAAAGTGGAGGGCTGCGGTTGGCCATAGTCCCAATCCTGCCAGTCTTGCCACTTGCCCTTGTTGCCTCGATTGTGCTTGCCCTTCACACCACCCTTGTATGGCTGCTGCCCAGAAGACGAGGCAGGCCAGGCAGACATATCGTCCTGCCATGAGTGCCATTTGCCCTTGTCGCCTCGGCCCATTGACTCGCGGTACTGCGGTCTGGTGTGATGCTTGGAGAGGAGGCGGATGGCCCTCAGTGGACCTGGTCTTCCCAGGTTTCGAGCCGCGTGGATGGCCCGTCTGGCTTGTGAGCGCCGTAGTCGCTGTCGTCGGTGCCAGGGCGGTGAAGTCGCCGTATGGCACGACCGGTGTTGTGCCTAACTGCTTGGCACACGGGGTTCGCCGGCTATAGTCACTAACCTTGCAGTGACTTCGATCCGAGACCCTTATTATATATTATATATATATATATTTATATTAATTAGTGTATGTCTCCTAATTATCGGTCTGGTGGGTAGGAATTAGGAGATCAGTTTCGCGATCGTTGGAACAGACTTGATCTATCTTCTCCGTGGCCATTTTGGCTCAAGCCGATCGGGCCATACCGAAAAATAAGTTCGGCGTGGGAGGAACAGGAGAGATCGCTCCAGTGCAGCAATGTCGTTCCCTCCCGCTGGCTTCGCTCAAGGTCGGCAGATGGCGGCCCCGGTGGCTCCCCAGTTCGGGTTGCCTCGCCGGCTTGGTCAGCCTGAGAATCCGGGAAACTGGGGATTCTATACTCCAGGCGAGGCAGAGGCTCCCGAGAATCCCGCGGCTCCAGCTGCCGCATCCGGCGATTGGGGCTCTGGAGGCTGGGGTCGCGACGATCGTCGTGGACGTCGTGACCGTGGGGCTCCTGCTGCTCACAACCCCTTCGCTGTTCAGCGGCCTGAGTTCGTTCGCCAGCTCGTGGTCGAGGAAGAGGACGAGACCCAGAACTCGCTCCTCGTCATCGACAACCGCGATGACCGGGTGATCTCCCCGTTCCAGAACTGGCTGGCCGAGGAGATCATCTCGAATGCCGCCAGCTCGATCAATGTGCTGACGGAGCGGGACTCGGTCATGCCCCCGAACTCGGGCTACCACTGTTCGCTGTTCGCGAACTATACGCTCGATGGCATCAAGGCAGTTCTGCTCTTTTCGATGTCTTCGAGAACAGGGGGACCATGTGCTCAGTGGGACTCCTACGCGAGTCGGGCGCTATCGCACCCGGCTTTCCAGCCCTTCACTTGGCCGGTGATGTTCGATACCTCGGCCACCTATGTGGATGTGAAGGTCTTCAATGGAAACGAGGTCCTGTTCCATTGGGTCTTCAGGGGCTACCGCTCGGACTCGGATCTTTCTGTCCAGCAGCAGTTCTGTGACGAGGTGTTGATCCGGTCAGCCAACGAAGGATGGTTCCGACCCTCGATCGTCATCTCGGTCTTCGTTGGATGGAAGGTCTCCGTGACCTCGTTCGAGGTTGGAGCCCGAGTCTACACGATCGGCCCGAGAGGAGCAGTGATGGCGAGCGACCATGCCATGAGCACTTGTGAGCTCAGGGTGACAGAACGCTCGTCCCGAGAAGGCTATGGGAACGACGCCGATCGTGTTGAGTTTCGGTTCCGGGACGCCAATAACCGGATCGATCTCAAGTGCGGGAGGACTTCGGTGCCTAGCACGTGGCTCACAGTCAGCCACATCTCGGGCCCCGCTCTGATCAACACGATCCAGGCCTGTCGGAACCAGCGACCACATCCAGCAGTTCGCGCAGCTGTCTGCGGTGATCGCCCCCTGGTACCACAGTGCGTTCGCCAACGAACAGGGGCAAGTGGGAACTGCGACAGACGAGTTCCCGATGGATCATGGGAACTTCCACGTACGGGCTAGATCTAAGCTCAGGGTCTGCCCACTGGAGTTCGTCCGTTCGACCAGAGGGTGAGCACTGTTCCGGTGCCGGAGGAGGGCCAGCTCGGCCAGGAGCAGATTGCCGAGGAGGTCGTCACCGATGCCCGCGATCGCATGAGGGCCGACATGCGATTCTCGCGCACGTCGGCTGCGATCACGCCTCAGGTTTTCACCGACGTGCTCCAGCACCGTGAGCAGGCGGAGTACGAGCGGATCAGCACGGTCAGGGTGGAGGAGACGGGCCAAGAGATCACGGCTTCCCCCTCCACTACGACCACGGTGCCGAAGGCGTTCGCCCCGGCTTACCCGCCGGCCAGATCGTCAACGGGGCCCTACACGATGGACAATTCGGAGTAGTTGTCGATCGAAGCCTAGGTGATGGTCGGTTTTTGTGCACGCTCCTAAGAGAGTGGTGCGCCGCGCGACCGAAGCCTCCTGGCGGATCAGCCGGGCTCTTCCGCGGAACAAACATGCCGAGCGATCCTCTCGGCGCGCTAGATCCCAGCGCATGTTCTGCCGGAAGTGAGATTGATCAATACCTGTCTCAGGCACGGCGCTCGGTTACCATTAGCAGGCACGTGCGATCGTTCGTGCAGCTGTTCAGGCCCAGCATGGATAGGTCCGTTCGGAAGATCCTATCCCTCCCCCTGTTCGGGGATGAATTTTGCCAATGGTTGGTGGATCTTCGGATGGCTCAGTTCGAGAAGCTCACGGCTGTTTCGGACGGGACGATCGCTGAGTGTGTGCAAGCATTCATTGATCTTGTCCCTGCCCTCGAGGAACTCCACACGCCAGATCGGCGGAAGAACGAGGAGGAGCTCGGCAGGTGGGTTCCGTCGATCGAGCTGTTGTTTGTGCTGGTTCGTAGCACGGCAGCAGCGGGCTGGGCTGATCTGGCCACTGATCTGGGATTCGGCTTGGCTGAAGCTCCGGTCGTCTTCGGGCGATCGCCACTGAAGTCGAAGGGGACTGGCAAGGAGCCTCCTATGCCATTGCCGCTCGCCAAGAGGCCGCGGGCGATCGAGCCGAGGCCTGAAGATCCGCAGGCATCGCTCAAAACCCGTGAGCTCGGCGAGGCCCGAAAGTGGGGCATGAGGCTGAAAGCGATCGTGGAGAGGTGCGGCGAGCACGCCGCGATCGCGGGCAACCCGAAGCCGGGATCACCCCTGTCTCAAGATGAGATGAATGCATTGAGGTTGATCGTCTTCGAGAGTGGCGGTTTCCGCACTATCCAGCAGTGCGTTCGTCACTGGGAGAGGATTGAGACTTGGGCGAGGTCGCAGAACCTAGTGGTGATCCCGCTGACTACCGACGTGCTCGTCAAGTACCTCTTAGATCTCTCCGACCGAGGTTGCGGCCCCACCGTGATACCTTCGGTACGTGGGGCGGTCAAATGGATCTGCAAGCGGATCGGCTTGTCGTTGCCCGACCTCCTCGATCCCCGGATCATGGCCTTGCAGAAGAAGGTCTATGGCGATCGCGGGAAAGAGACGAGGGAAGCGGTTCCCATCCCTCTGATCTTGGTGGCGGCGCTCGAGTGGTTCGTGTGCGCTCGTTTTAAGTCGAGCCAATTCCCCATGGCGTTCTTCGCATGGCGGGTTCTCGTGATGATCTACTCGTCCCTCAGGTTCGACGACGCGCTCCACGTCGTGCCCGAGGCGCTCGCCCTGAAGGACGAGGCTCTCTATGGGGTGGTTTGGCAGACTAAGGTCGAGCGACAAAAGAAGGGAACGCGGTTCGCGGCGGCCAGAGTCTCCGTGTCCGGATCCGACTGGATGGAAGACGGATGGCACGCAGCTGCGTTCGAAATGGACGATCGCGACTACCCCATAGACCGGGTTAGCCCGAAAGTTATCTTTGCCAGAACACCGGGGAATATCCTAGATCACAGGAATCCAGGATGTTTATCTTATCCTGTGATTTTGGAGATGATATCCAAAATCACAGGGTCGAGTTCTCCAAAATCACAGCGCAAAATTTTGGATCCCAGATCCAAAATCACAGTTTTATTCTCAACGTGTGATTTTGGATCTATATCCAAAATCACACTTCCCGAATTCCTGCGATTTTGGATCTAGGTCTGGCCCGGCAGGGGTCGAAACTTCGACCCCCAAGGGTCGAAACTTCGACCCCTCATGGGTCGAAGTTTCGACTTCTCTCTGGTGAAACCACAAAAGATGCTGCATTTCTGTGACGAAAGCCCCATCGAAATTTCGACCTGCAGCCCTGAAACTTCGACCTGTGACCCTTCAAACTTCGACCAGTGAGGGGCCGAAACTTCGACGAAGTTTCGTCGAAACTTCGGCCTCGCCCGGGCCTAAACGAGTTAACTAAATCCTGTGATTTTGGATATGATATCCAAAATCGCAGGTTGAGCATATCCAAAATCACAGCGCCATTTCAAAACTGTGATTTTGGATATCTACGTGTTCCCTTTTTGCTCCCTGCGTCCTTCCTGTAGGGTTCCTTTTAGTTAAAATTTTGGCTCCAGCCAAAATTTTAACTAATAGTTAACTCTTGGGCTAACCCAGTCTATGGGGTACTTCATGAAAGAGCTCGAATCGGCTGAGCGATTCGCCGATCGGCCTGCCAGCTACCAACGGAGCATCCTGTGGCTGCGGTACGTGCTCACTACTGCAGCTTCGGACGATCTGAAGCGCGGGCACATCTCGCCCGAGCGGCTCAAGGAGCTCCTGAAGATCGTGCCGGAGATCACCTGGCACTCCTGCCGAGTCACGCTGCTCTCGGCGGCGGTCCAGGCGCAGGAGCCCGATAAAGAGATCGGGCTCCAAGCGAACTGGAAGGATCCGAGCCAGCTGGTCCTGAAGTACGCTCGGAGCCGCAAAGAGATCTCGATCGAGATGGTCAAGCGGCTCACGAAGAGGATAGCATCCGACTGGAAATCTCCACCGGAGTTCGAGGCCGACGATACCAATCTGGTCGACTTCGGTGATCTCGCTCTGACCTATGTCACCAAGGCTAGATCGGCTGCGGGGTCCTCAAAGGATCTGAGTCTTAAATATCATGCCATGTATATAGATGGTACGGGCACGGAGCGAACGCTCTGCGGCCGGTACGCGATCACCGAGTGCGAGGATCTCGGCGAGATTCCGCCGAGTACTCAGATGTGCTCGTTGTGTTCCGGTAAGATCTTTACGGAGCCGTGAACACAGCTGTTCGCAGTCACGATGGCCACTCGAGCTGAGCCTCTCCCTGACCGTAGCTTTTCTTTTCAGACAGCTCGTTAGGCAGCCATGGTCGATCGCACCGCATACGCGAATGAGGCGGCGACCCCGAAGCTGAACCTGCGCCAGATCTTCGGGAGACAGGGGCTAGATCCAGCCCTCTGCAGGCTCTCGGCCGACAAAGGTCTCCTCACAGTCGAGATGTTCGCAATGCTGGGGCAGGATCTCACCTCGGCGAAGGCGACAATCCGCCGGCTGTGGCAAGATGACTTGACCCCGCTCGGGGCTGATGCGGCAGCACAGGAGCTCTCCGTGATGTCCTTGGCAGCGGTGTGGCAAGCTGCTCAAGCGCTGCAAACGCAATACGCCTCTCGGCGAGCTCGTATGGAGGAAGACCCGAACAAGATCCCGGAGCTCTCCCAAGAGGACCACGCGGAGTTTCGCGATCGCTTCGTGAGGGTTCACCCCGACGTCATCCTGATCGACGCCAAAGAGCCGCATAAGAAGTTCGTCGAACGGCTGTCCCGCGATTTCCTGATCCATGGGATAGTTCCATTCTACGAGCCGGCCGAGATCAGGACCCGCTCGGATGTTATAGTGGTCAAGTCTGGACTTTCTCGGAACGCCGAAGATCTCCTGTCCATCTCTAAGGCTGATCAACCCGAGCCGGTCACCGATGTCACGACTCTGTTCAACCGTCTGCATGCTTTCTTCATGGCGCTCGAATACCTCAACATTTGCGCGTTCTCACGCGCCGAGGGCCCGCTGAAGTACTTGCAGGAATTGGAGCAGTTCCGCTCGGAATGTCCCGGCTTGCCATTCCTCATGGCGGCGGACCGATCTATCCGGAAGAAGATCTTTCGCCTGCTGTCTGAACAGAGGGCGACGTACATCTCGTTCTCGCAGGCCCTGGTCGAGGTGCTCACCAACCACAAATATTTGTGGAACGATGCTCGCACTTCAGCGACTCTCTCGAAGATGGAACAGAACCGCCAGCAGCTCGCGAATAACCCTGATCAGGTCAAGGAGGATGAAGTTCCTCCTCCTCCCCACACCCCGTTCAAAAGGCCTCGGGGCGGAGGGAAGAAGAAGAAGCGACTGCAGACTCCTTCGAAGGACGATCCGCCGAAGAAGGTCGTTAAGGAAGATCCCAACAAGAAGCTCAAGCGGGACAATCGGATCCCAGAGAAGGAGTGGAAGCTCATCGCCGATGCGGCCAAGAAGGTGCAGGGCGCTCGCCGGTGCCACTACTTCAACTCCTCGCTCGGGTGCGTGTCTGGCGACAACTGTCGTTTCAAGCACCTGTGCATGGTCTGTGGGGAGCCGCATGCCATGATCGGCAACCACTGATCGGTTCCCAGCGAATCTGATAGTGCTCCTCACCTTACCTTGTCCGGCGCGCGTGGGGGCTGTGATCTGGAATCCCGCGCACAAGATCTCCTGAAAAAGCGAGCTCCGCTTCTGCGTGAGGAGATCCTCGACTTGGCTACAGAGCTCCCTGTTCAGGGTCAGCATAAGGCTGCCGACGAACGAGGCGGGGCTTTCTTCGCGGGAGCCTATCGCCATGGAGGCATCACAAGACTGCGATCGTCCTGTCACTCATGGCCGTGGTCGATCAAGGCGATCACCACGTACATCGCTCAACAGGCTCCTGAGGCGCTCTTCACGTCGTTCGCCGTCCTCTACGATCAGGAGGCCGAACCTCACCGTGACTCGGGCAATGAGCCGATCCCGAACATTGTCTTCAAGCTCGGGTCGTTTGAAGGAGGCGGGCTCTGGATCGAAGACCCGCTCGGGCCCGATGTGAGAGAAATCGAGGGACGCTCCATCCCCGGTTTCCTCACCGACTTCGTCGACAATAAGATCCTCTTCAACGCTAAGGAAGCTCTGCACGCGACTCTGCCCTGGATCGGAACTCGGGTGGTCCTCGCCGTGTACTCAGTGCAGGGGGTCGATCGGATCCCTGCCGACGAGTTCGAACAACTCCTTCAGTTGGGCTTCCAGCCGGCGCCGGTGAACACAGGTGATCACGTGGATCAGTCCTGGCAAACTCTCACTTTTGCGCTCGAGACCCCGGACTCCGATCGGAAGCGGCCCCATGGCGCCCCGGTCAAAGCCGCGGAACATCGTCAACGATCGGCCGGCAAGAAGGCCGTCGCCGCGGGTTACCAGATGAAGAAGTCTGTCGTGGCTCCGCTGATCGGCACGGAGATGCACCCGGGTGAAGC
This sequence comes from Symbiodinium sp. CCMP2592, assembly GCA_905221615.1. NCBI lineage: Eukaryota > Dinophyceae > Suessiales > Symbiodiniaceae > Symbiodinium > Symbiodinium sp. CCMP2592. The sequence goes on along the minus strand of CAJNDT010005875.1, from coordinate 193,442 downwards.
GATCGCTTTCGCCTTGGAAGCTACGCACCCGTTCACAAAGGACGCGGATATCGACCCAGACCTCCTTGATGTTCTGGAGCAAATTGTTCGTGATCCTGCTCAAGTGCGCGATCGTCGAGCCTCTCTTCTGCAGCATTGGGAACGGCGAGCTCAGGATCTGCTCCCGTCCTCTGACTCCTTGCTCAAGCAGATACCAGATCGGCATTTGCGCCGTCTTCTTCGCGGCGGCCCAGACGATCGTCCACTGGAAATGGGTCAGTTCTTCCACGTCGCCCTTTGGCGGGAGCTCATGAATGAGGCCAAATGCAGTGACACTGACCTGGTAGATCAGATCATGGCGGGCATGCCGATCGTCGGCGATATTGCCTCCTCCCACCGATGGAAGCCCGATCGCAAACCTCATGCGGAGCATCTCTCGGTTGATGCCCTTCGCTCGAGGGCCTGGGAATTTCGATCGAAGGTGTTAGGCGCGATTCGGAAATCTCCGATCACCGAGCACTCTCCCAAGGTCTGGGAAGGGACCATGGAAGATGTTCGAGAAGGGTCGGCGATCGGTCCCTTCTTCGACGAGGCCGAAGTCTCGGAGTTCGTCGGCGATGATCGTTGGATCCCTACTCAGCGCTTTGAAGTGGTTCAAAAGAACAAAGTCAGGGGAGTTGACAGTGCTACCTCAAATGGGATCAACATGGCGACGATCGTCACCGAGAAACTCGAACTCCCCTCGACGGACGCGAACGTGGCGGTGATCAAGTGGCTGCGCTCGCGGCTGCCGAAGTCCCCGCTACGTGGTTGGGTCCTGGACGAGCGGCGAGCCTATCGGCAGGTGCCGATCTCTCCGGCCCATCGCAAGTGGAGTGTGGTCGCTCTGAAGGATCCGGCCACGGGAAAGGTGGCGTTCTTCGTGATGGTCGGCCACTCCTTCGGCTTGGTCTCGGCCGTCTATAACTACAACCGCCGCTCGGCTGCGATTACCGACATTCTAAGGCGCGTGTTCATCGTGGCCGGCTTCAACTTCTATGACGACAAGTACGGCTTCGAGCCGGAGGCCACGGCAGATAGTGTGTTCGCGCTGGCCGAGAAGGTCCATTGGTGGCTCGGGGCCCGGTTCGATCAGCAGAAGCTCCAGCTCTGCTCGGATCCCACGATCCTGGGCGTGACCTATGACCTCGATCAGTACTTGCTCAAGATCAAGAAGTCCAGGAAGCAGGAGCTCTTCGACGAGATCTCGTCGATCCTGGAACACGAAGAGATGTCTCCCGGCCAAGCCGGGAAGCTCAGAGGAAAGCTGATGTTCGGCGCTTCGCAGCTCTGGGGGAAGATCGGCCGAGCCTTCCTGAGATCTCTGTCGGAGAGGCAATACTCCCGGAAGACGGTCAGTACGAGCCTATCGCCTGCTCTCCTCTACTCCCTCTACAAGTGGCGGACGCTCGTGATGCATGGGCCTCCGAGGCCTATCCCCAGTTCGGGGCCGCGGAAGTCCGACGTGGTGATTTTCACGGATGGATCGGCGCCGAGCTCGAACCCCAAGGATCCCTCTTCTGAGATGATTGGAGGAGTGATGTTCACTAGGGACGATCAGCCTAGGCAATTCGCCTCGGGGGTGTCACGGCAGATCATGTCGAGGTGGTTCCCCCGGAAAACCCAAATTTGCATGATCGAACTTTTGGCCGCGGTCGCTGCGATACAGACTTTCAGGGAAGAGATCCGTGGAAAGCTGGTCCTCCTCTTTATCGATTCCGAGCCTGTAGAGGCAGCTTTGATCAAAGGCTACTCTGCAAAAGAGGACGTCTGCGAGCTCGTAGGAATTTTCTGGGAGCTTGTTCTGGAGCTTAGGTGCTCTGTTTATATCGATCGGGTACCGACCGATTCGAACCCGGCGGATAATCCCTCTCGTGGTGATGTCGCTACAGGTCTGATGTGTGGTTGGATCACTGTCCTCTCGGACTTTCCGAAAGGAGTTTGAGGGCCTGGGAATATCGCTTGTCTGATGTGTCCGATCGGATGATGTTGCGGTCTGTGGCGAATGCCATGGCGCACCCCTCGGCGATCGGGGGTCCGATCGGACTTGTGAAGATCAAGTGAAATTTTGATGATCCGACTGTGGCCGACTCCCACGTTGCGGTCGCATGAAAAAGGTGCGATCGCCGATAGTCTGTTCAGTGAGGGCACCGAACGTCTGCGATCGTAGTAACTGGTCTCCTAATTATCGGTCTGGTGGGTAGGAATTAGGAGATCAGTTTCGCGATCGTTGGAACAGACTTGATCTATCTTCTCCGTGGCCATTTTGGCGATAGCCGATCGGGCCATACCGAAAAATCCCACCCTCTCCACCCTATCTGTTCTTTTCGGTATGCGGGATCCTCGCAACGACGTTGGCCTTCAAGCGCTCGCTTTCGGCGACACAGATCAGCTCTGCCGTCCCTGCGTGGATTGCGGCCTGTTCACCGGCTGCTTCTGCGACGGGGACGGCCAAGACGAATGTTACGCAGCCGTTCGGGTCCCCCGCGAAGAGTGGGCCCCCAACCAGCGCACTCCTTTGTGCACGGCTTGCGATCGTCGCCTGGATATGTGTCATTTCTGCCGAAACCCCCTGGGTCACGCCGCCGGCTCATCGTGATCGCGATCGTCACCAGCCGGCCGGCTACAATCACGGGGCAGATCCTCCCCTCAACTGGGATCAAGTGATGGGCGTGCCCTCTGTTCAGCGGCCGGTGCCCAAAGCGCCCCCGGCCAGAGCTCATCGAAACAGAGGCATGGATCAGCCGGTCTACTATGTGGATCCCAAGGCTGGTCTGCCGCGCCAAGGCCGAGCGGCTCCGAAAGGGCGTTCTCCTTTGTTCGCCGAGCCTGCTCAGTACATAGTTCCAGGGCAGCCCCCCAGATCGCTCGACACGGTGCCCGATGATGTCCGCATCAGCGGACCGGCTCACTATGTCATTCCGGGGCAGCCCCCGCGGCGGCTAGATCAGCTCCCGCCCGGTACGCAGCTCCCTCCCGGCACCGAGATCATGGTGTCTACGAGGAGCTCGAGTCCGCCGACCAAGGCGCCCCCGACTCCCGCCCAGATCGCGGCGTACCAGGCTTCTCGCGCTACTCCCGCTCGGACGAGAGCCAAAGCTGCTCCTGATGCAGCTTTTCGTGCCGCCGAGCGGCAGTTGATTGACTTGCTCGGCGCGGCCCCCCTCGACGATGATCCAATGGAGGAGCCGTCGCCGGAGCCCGATGATCCGATCGAAGACTTTTAATTTTGTTCGCGGGGAATATCGCTTGTCTGATGTGTCCGATCGGATGATGTTGCGGTCTGTGGCGAATGCCATGGCGCACCCCTCGGCGATCGGGGGTCCGATCGGACTTGTGAAGATCAAGTGAAATTTTGATGATCCGACTGTGGCCGACTCCCACGTTGCGGTCGCATGAAAAAGGTGCGATCGCCGATAGTCTGTTCAGTGAGGGCACCGAACGTCTGCGATCGTAGTAACTGATATATATATATGTATACATACACTTTTTATATTGCTATGTATTGTTATATTTTCTAGTATCTGATGTGCTTTACATTATATCGTTTTGTCTCGTGTTACCTGTGGCAACAGCAAAAATCCCTGGACTTCAGGAAGCATGTTGTCTTCGGAGAAGTCTTCAGCGGGTTGGACTTGCGAGGACCTTAGACAGGTTGCGCCCTACCAACAGCTCTCACGAGTAATTCTGCTTGAGATTGGACGAGCTGGAGAAGCTCGAGACCAACGAGGAATGCAGGCAGCAAGTTGCAGAGAAACGCGTCTGATCTGTCGACCGGCAGATTTTGGGGAGGCCCTTGGTGGATTGCATTGTCGTGGACTGCGGTGCCGATCAGCGTCGCATCACGGAAGGCACTGAGCACTCAGCCAAGAACTCTATCGAAATGCTGGAACCTGGAGGCTAGCCACCCAACAGCCCAGTCGAGCGCCCAAAGATGGTCTTGCAGGTTTGAAAAGAGTTTGCACCGAATGCTATGCCTGATACGCACATCCTGGATCAGCATCCATGCCTGGCATTAGTCTTCATGAACAGTGTTCTGCTGTGAGGAGTTTTGCATTGTTGCGTGTTGGTCTGTCAGGGTCAAGGCCAGCAGTCACAGCGATGCGAGCCATGGCCTGTGACTCGTACTGTGCACGGATGCTGCGTCATCGGCCCAAACAGGTAGACAACATGCTGTCTGAATTGTACAGGACTGGGTTTTCAGTCTTCAGTGCAACACTAACCAACAAAGCAGACTGCTTCTTTGTCAGACATGCTTGCACATCTGTCAAAGTGGTAGATGTCAGAAGGATTCAGAAAACGGCAGCATTAGTCACATGCACTGTGCTGGTCGTCCGAGAGCAGAGAGCTGTTTTTGCTATGACAGTGCGAGCTGAGCAATGTCCTAGTAGCAGGATTGCCTTATAGTGGCGCAGAGGATGTGCATTGCACGGCTATGTCTGCAGAGGTGGCCCCAGCTGTCTAAGCTCAACGATTGGTAGTGATTGGTAGCGTTTGGGGAGCAGTCCTGCGAGTGAGCCGCTGTCGACGGATTCCGGGACATGATGGGTGCATCTTCGGCCTTGCAGCTTGGCTTGAGCGTCAACATCTGAATCGATGAGCACATCCTACCAGGGCTTCACGTCTGTAGCTCCCTGTAGCTCCCTGTTGATTTCATGAAATTCAGTGAAGCTCTCACGAGTTTGTAGCGGAAGTCGCGATGGCGGATCCGGAGCGAGAATGGGCCCGGGCCTCAGGCCCCTTGCTGCCGGGTTCCAGAAACCTGCAAGGTAAAACGTCTGGCGAAGTTTGTGTAAAGGCAGCGAGCCAGCCGACTTGGTCATCGCTTGAACTTCTGGATCATCATACGCTCTGGGACTGTGCGCGCGGAAGGACGCGGAAGGGCTGCGGAAGGCATTGCTCCGCGGAAGGGCGCGGAAGCAACAAATGCGTCCGAATACGTAAGCCGCCGTGTTGGAAATAACGAAGACTACGTCCGTCGAAGGAGACATACAGTATCCCGAGATCCCTAAGCCCAGCAATGAACCAGGCTGTTGGTGGCTTCATCATACATGTTGCCGCGCGTGCCGCATGTCAGGGAGATACGTCAAGTGGGGTTTATGCTCTTGCGGAAGGGTTCGTTTGCAAAACGGTCCGCGGAAGGGCACGCGGAAGGGACGACATACAATGATTCAGAACTGTGCCAACGCTTTGAGGCGCGGAGGCTGCGAAAGCAGCGGCAGAAGGGGTTTTTGCGTCCTTAGAATTGAAACAGATTAAAAAACACCGCTCACTTGGCTGAGGTGCCGCCTCCACGAATCGAAGAACTCTACGCAAGGACTGCAGTGAGCGTGCGGGAGGTTTGGTCAGGTGAACGGCTACGATGCGATTCTGGTATGGATGTTTGCAGGTGGGTAACCTCGGCTCCTCCCTCAAAACCGGGGAGCCCCAGGATCTCAAGTTTCAATCTCTGCGGCTTTCTTGTCAGATACCCCCTGTGCCGCGACAGAATGCATGAAACTTCAACTGGTACCTAGTGCTGGTGCTGGGGAGATCACTCCTGTGGCTTGATAAGGCTTGTTGAAAGTCCGAAATGGAGCCCATTACAGTGAAGGGCCAGATGCAGCAGGGTTTGGGGATTTGGCAGCTCTGCCTGGTGACTGTGCAGGACAGCTGGGAACCAGTTTGCCGGCATCAATCGCCCCACAAGTGGGCCACGGTATGAGGCACACAACTCTCTCGCTCCAGCTACGCGGAGATGTAGAATGATGCCTGATTGTCCGTCAACCTGTGTGAGGCAGACTTGGTGAAGGGTGCGGCTCCGCTGCAGCCTTCTTCTCAGTAGCAGTATACCCAGCATACGGTTGCGGGAAACGGCTAAGCCTGAGCTTGCTGCCAATGGCCGTGACACGCCGCGACGATGCCAGCAGATATCTAATGATACAAGCCGTGACTCAACAGTTTCAACGCCGCAATTTCAGGCAGCAGTGACACGGTAGAGTATGGCGGCATGGAGCATGTCCGCGTCCTCGCCGACGATCTGCGCGCGGTCAATGAGCATCGCAGGATGCCGTCAGATGTCAGCCGCTCTCGGCTCTTCAAAGCCCACTGCCTCTGCCGCCTTCGAGAAATAGTCGAAAGTTCCGCGATTGACTGCGGAGACTTCTTAGAGGTGCTCCACCGAGCAGAACGTGGTTTAATTGCAGATGCCCCCTGCGGGTTGAAGCTTACTCACCAGATAGATCAGGCCTTGGAGCGCTTCTCTGCTGATCTTCGGAGGCTTGAGGAAGAGGCTCTCGAGCGGGATCGCCGAAGGATGGCTGATTTGCCCTTCCAGAAGATAGTTGGCGCACAAGCTTCTCCCCACAGAAAACTGGTTACTGTCCGCATCCGGACCTTCAGCGGGGCAGAGTTTCAAGTCGGATGCTCCTCGGATCCATCATTGAACCATCAAAGACCGAGGACAAGTATGTAACAGTATGATATCTGCACATGTGCTGAATTGCTGCCGAAGTTTGGGTATGATGGATCTTCTGCCCTCAGGTGGCTTGGACGAGAACCTGATCTGCCTCAAACAATACATCCATGCAAGCGGTGGCCCACGAGCGCGAGACCAGCAACTGGTGTGGTCGCGCGGCGAACTTGCATGGATTCAAAGCCTGGAAACGCGAGCAAGTGATTCCTTCTCCTTGTTCTACCTGGGTATCACAGAAGCTTCGTGTTCTTGGAAGCCATTTTCAGCAGATTTCCATTGCAGCTAGTTGTGTTCGGCAGCTGCACGCACAAGCACGGCATGCCAAGCTTTCAGGGAAGAGTTCCAGTGCTAACTCAACGCAATATAATGTGACGCGGCTTTTGTAGCATCTGCTTCAGACTCGTTGAGGATGGGGATTCTGCGACCTTGTACTACGTGCGTTTCTGTCATCAATGCAGAGGCACTACAGGGGCTTGACAAACACGGCAGCCACCGCAGTAGCCATAAATGCAGGGTCGGGTGGGCTTGGGGACTCAGCTGAAGAGACACCGACGGGGGCACTCCTGTCATTTGTGACTCCCTAGGGTTTTGGGATATTTTTGAACGTTTGTCTTCAGGAACCTTGTTGTCCAACAGCCGACCAGGGAGTCACAAATGACAGGTGGTTCAACGGCTGAAAATGGAGACCCTTCCAGGGTTTTGGTACATGCCAGCACATGCACCGATTGCTTTCATTTTTGAAACGGAAAACTGGGAGTCACAAATGACTGTAGTCAGTTTGCCCAAATCTACAATATTTCCTAGGCGCGGTGCTCATTTTCAAGAAATCTTGGTTTTCCCTGGGTTTGGTGCATTTTCTCGCTGAAAATGCAGTTTTTCCTAGGCTTCGTGCACTTTCGCACGAAAGTAGTGTTTTTCCCGAGGAGAGGTGTATTTTTCGCACAACGCACAACCATATGCCTGCTTCCAATTCAGAATTATATATATATATATATATATATACATAATCAATTTAAAATATAATATATATATGTATTATATAGTATATATTATATAACCTATAATATATACTATATAATGTATAATATAAAATATAATATATATAATATATATAATATATATAATATATAATATATATATATATATATATATATATATATATATATATATATATATCATATATCATATATCATATATCATATATAATATTAAACAATATTAGATAATATATAGTATTTAATATATAGTATAAAATATACTACATAATACATAATACATAATGTGTTATGAGCGCATATATGTTTATATTTATATATATATATATACATATATGTATACATATAATACGCCTCTAGTACTGCTTAACAAACCCGCAACAAGGAGTGAATCCAGCAGGAACTTACTACCGAAGACAAAAACCCTAAGGAGCGAATCCAGCAGGAATCGTGTGCCGAAGATGGGCCTTTCGGCCTTTCAGCGCAGAATTTGAGGAGTGAATCCAGCAGGAGCCTATTAGCGAAGACAAAAACCCAAAAGAGTGAAGCCAGCAGGAACCTTTCGCCGAAGATGAAACCGTGTTGGGCGAATCCAAGAAAGCATTTCACCCAAGACGAAGACCCTAAGGAGTGAACCCAACGGGAACCTATTACCGAAGACAAAAACCCTAAGGAGTGAATCCAGCATGAACCTTTTGCGGAAGATGACGCTCAAAGGGGTGAATCCAAGAAGAACCTTTGACCCGAAAAACTCTGGGGTGAATCCAAGAAAACCTTTCACCCAAGACGAAGACCCTAAGGAGTGTACCCAGCAACATTCTTTTACCGAAAACGAAAAAACCCTAAGGAGTGAATCCAGCATGAACCTTTAGCCGAAGATGAAACCCTTAGGGGTGAATCTGAGAAGAACCTTTCACCCAAGACGAAGACAAAAAGGACGGAACCCAGCAGGAACCTTTTGCCCAAGGTGAGACCCTGTACCCTAAACCCTTACACCCCAATCCCTAAACCCTAAACCCCAGCAACATTCTATTACCGAAGACGCAAACCCTAAGGAGTGAATCCAGCATGAACCTTTAGCCGAAGATAGTGAACCCAGCAGGAGTGAATCCAAGAAGAACTTTTCACCCAAGACGAAGACCCTAAGGAGTGAACCCAGCAGGACCCAGTGCCGAAGACAAAAACCCAAAGGGGTGAATCCAAGAAGAACCGTTCACCCAAGACGAAGACCCTAAGGAGTGAACCCAGCAGGACCCAGGCCCTAAGGAGTGAACCCAGCAGGAACCTATTACCGAAGACGAAAACCCTAAGGAGTGAATCCAGCATGAACCTTTTGCCGAAGAGGAAATCCTAAGGGGTGAATCCAAGAAGAACCTTTCACCCAAGACGAAGACCCTAGACGAAGACCCTAAGGAATGCACCCAGCAGGAACCTTTAGCCGAAGATAGTGAACCCAGCAGGACCCAGTGCCGAAGACAAAAAACCCCTAAGGGTTGAATCCAACACCAACCTTTCACCCAAGACGAAGACTTTAAGGAGTGAACCCAGCAGGAACCTTTAGCCGAAGATGAAACCCTAAGGGGTGAATCCAAGAAAAACTTTTCACCCAAGACGAAGACCCCAAGGAGTGAACCCAGCAGGACCCAGTGCCGAAGACAAAAACCCAAAGGGCTGAATCCAAGAAGAACCGTTCACCCAAGACGAAGACCCTAAGGAGTGAACCCAGCAGGACCCAGGCCCTGAGGAGGACCCAGGCCCTAAGGAGTGAACCCAGCAGGAACCTATTACCGAAGACGAAGACCCTAAGGACTGAATCCAGCATGAACCTTTTGCCGAAGAGGGAATCCTAAGGGGTGAATCCAAGAAGAACCTTTCACCCAAGACGAAGACCTTAAGGAGTGCTCACAGATGACCAGAAGAAGGAAAAGTAAGGGAGTCACAGATGACCGGTGTTGCTGTGTGAAAACCACATTGACAAGCAAGGCAAAAGGGTCGGGAGTCACAGATGACAGGTGCTTGTTTGAGAGGAAATCACAGGCCTGCCCATGAATATGAGCACTTTCGGGTGAGGTGATGTGTGGTGATGGCAGGCGGAGGGAGTCACAAATGACGGGGATTTGCCTAGGCCAGACCCAGGAACCTAGGGAGTCACAAATGACAGAAATAGGGAGTCACAAATGACAGGAGTGCCCCGACGGGGGCCATTTCGGCGCCTGACTATTCAGGTTTTCCACATAAATATGAGGACGCATAGCTAGTTTGCACATGTTTGCACAGTGCCCCTGCTAGGCGCTTGCCGATGCGTGGAATGCCACGGTCGAGGATCCCGTAGCGCCTGTAGCGCTTGTGGACAAGTTCGCGCCAGCTGCCTGCAGTGCGCTGGGCCGTGCTCCGGCTGCACATAGAATCAGGGAATCAGGGTGCTTACTACTTGAGTGCTTGCTTGTGATGTTGTGCGTTGCACAGCTCCTGTCTTCGCAGGTGCGTCTGTCCGAACTGTCACGGGCAGGCGAGCTTGTGCGGTGGGATGTGCAAAGTGTGCGGAGAATCGAGTTTTGCATGTGATTCGTAGCGTTGATCTCATGCGCCTTCTCTAAAGGAGAGGGCTGCATGTTTCTGTAGAGTTCGCTCATGGTGACTCTTGGTATAGCCATGCTGGGCGTTCAGTTACCGCTGGCTTTCTAGTTATACTGGAGAGAACCTAGCATTGGTTCAGCTTCAGAATGTGAAAAGGGCGTAACTTGGGGCCTAGGTATGCTTAGATCTCACGGCCTTTCCCGAAGAAGTTGCGGTGCTCATCACATCTGACATCCAGCCGCCGAGTACCATGATCGGCGCAAGTCCACCAAGTCCTTGCGCTAAGACTCTGAGGCTGTATTCGCTCGCAACTCCCAACGGCTGGAAAGTGGGCATTCTTCTAGAGGCAGGCGGCATGCACATGGCCGGCGCTTGCATGGGCCCAACATGCTCGGTCGTTACCAGGAGCTCGGAGTGAGCTACGATGCCCACGTGGTCAACATAGGAGCCGTGTGCCGTCTGTGCGGTTTGGAGCCTGCTCGAATGACCCAAAGTCAAAGTGCCCTGCACCTCAAGGAGCTGGACAGCAGTTCAGCTCTGGCTTTGTAGGCCCACAACTTAGGGCCATTGCAAGGTGTTTTTGAAGGAGCGAGAGCAGTCCGAGGTGCAAACCCCAATTCCAAGATTCCAGCAGGGAGCTGATGATGCAAAGATGTCTGGCTCGCAAAGCCAAGAGAACCCGCTTAGGCTTTGATAGATCACAGTGGCCCAGATGGCAAAGCCATAGCTGTGATGGACCGCGGGACTGGCAGCGCTTCCATTCCTACTTGTCAAAAAAGAAGCTGCTTTGCTCATAGTCTCTTTTGGCGCAGGAGGCCGCTGCGATCATGATCTACCTTGTCGAGAAGCAGGGATCCGACTTCTACCCAGAGGACGCGAGGTGACGACTCAGTTTTGTCACGTCCGGTGCCTTTTTCTCTTGTCAGAGGCTTCGCTGCGAGTGCTTGCAGTGGTTATTCTGGCAAACTGGTGGACAGGGGCCGGGCCGCCAGGGCTGCTTGAGAATTCAAGACACCTCAGAAAGTCAGCACGACTCAGGCCAATGACTGGGAACTTCGGTCACTTCAAAGTGTATGCACCTGCAAGTGAAGCTCGAAGCTCGGGTCTTTTCGCTGTTTCTGACTTCGTAGCAAGCTTTCAAGATCAGGTGGATGCTCGCAACTACGGCGTTGCTAGATACGGCATGGAGGCACCACTCCCACACACCTCGATCGTCATCGCTTCGGAGAGTTGTCGTGCCAAAGGTTCAGAGAATTTGCTCAGTTCTGGCTTTCGTCTCAGCTGTCGCAGGCTGCACCAGGGAATAAGAACATAAGCTGGAAAGCACACTGCCTGCAGTCTAAACATCTGCCCATGCGAGTCTTCTTTGCCGCCGTTACGGCCCCTGGCTGTTGCGAAACTTGCAGCGTGCCGAGGATCGGCACCTCGCAGGCTATGGGGATTTCACCGGCAACCCGGGTCTGCGATGCCAAGGCCCTTGCAGCTGTTGCGGCCGCAGCCTTCCAATACAAACATCATGTCAATGCGGTATCCGATATCCCATGTCGGTACATGGAGGCCCTCGGCAGTACCTCGCCAGAAGCTCAGCCGACACACGCACACGCCCGCACACACGTACACGATCAATGCGTGTGCGGCTTGTATATTCATTCTTCCAGGGAGTCCAGACCTAGGTTGGCGACACCTATAGCATCGCCGACATGGCCATGAGCCAAGCAAAACTCCGAACAATGACGAAGTCTTGCTGTGAGAGTGCGAGTCCAAGTCCTGCACAAGAAAGGCCTGCTTTCCCTGGGCCTTCATGTTGTGGGGTCGGGTGCTAATCGTGGTGATCAGATCTGAATCTTCGTAGCATAGTTGAAGATCCGATGCGAGGCAAGGGTTACAATCGCCCCGGACAGCCAGATGCGAAGGATCGCATTGATGGATTTTGAGCTGGCAATGTCGACAAGCCGGTCCTGCCACGGTAGCATCACGCAATGCAGGACTTTCTGAATGTGCACCAGTACGCTCACCTCAAAGCTTGGGTTGCAGCAGGCTCAGTTTGAAGACACTCGGCTAACGGCCTTGCCATCACATCGTCTTTGTGCTATGCCCAAGGACCGCATAGCAGAAAGACCAGCGGTGCAGCGTGGCATCCGAGTTTGTGCCAGGGACTAAGCTTGGATGTATATATATTTTTCTATATATGTATATTTTTTGTTTTTGAGAAATGAATAGTCCTATGTATGTATGTATGTCTGTATGTATGTATGTATGTAAGTATGTATGTATATGGTCGGAGACTACCTTGGCCCTGGCCGTGCTCGGCAGGCCGGTTCCCCGAAGCCATGGCTGAAGAAGGAGACCGACACATCCCATGGCTTCTTCTCGAGCTGCGAGATGTCCTGTGTCTGGCCCTGTTTCAGGAGACCAGCAAGTCCAGGTTGTAGCAGCTCCGGGCGCTGCGGCTCAGAGCAAAAAAGGGTCTGAGCTGGAAAAGTGCCGAGGAGTCTTGTGCGCAAGCGCAATTTACAGCACCTCCAAGAAGCCCTTATGCTGTGTGCGGGTGTTCTACTTGGGCAGCTCCGGAGGTAGACGCCGCTGCAAATGCTGAAGGAAAGCACGAGGCATCATTCGCATCACGGTATGTTGCAAGGCTTTTCCTCTAAGCTCTAAGTTCCCAGTTCGTTTGAAAGAGCCGAGTTGTCGTTATCTGCAGCGAACTATGCTCTTTGAAAAGCTCGGAAGCACAGCCACTCTGGCAGGATGCAGCGGACGAATGCAAGGCCTGGCCCGTCAAGAGATTCACAGCCCTGTCGTGGGATGGGAAGGTTCTAAATTTGTGCCGGTGCCAGTTTGTGCTTATAACCGAGGACATAGACGACAATGACGACATCGACTTCGCAGCATTAACCGAGGTTGTAGCCCGAGGGACGGGAAACAAAGGGAAGCCCTGCGTGTGCCGGTGATGCGCATTTGCTGCATTGTGCAGCCCCAGGCCCAACACCAAGCTGCCACCTTGACAGGCGCATCGAACGATCGTCGTCTCACACCAAGAGACTTGTCGGGCCGTGACAGCGAGCATACCTGCTCAGGTGATGCCGATGCCGTCGCAGCCTCAGGGCTGATCCTGCCTCCCATGACTGCAGAGTCACGTAGTCACGTGTTCAGGATCGGAAGAAGAGGAGAGCTGGGGCCAGGGAGTCTGCACCTCGAAGCCGCCTGTCGTGGTCTGCTCCTTCACGCTGCTTTGAGAAATCCAGGTCTGCGAAGCGCCGCAAGAGGCAAAAGCGAACCCGCCCCGGAGACGAGCTGTGGCTGACTGCGGATCTATTTCTGCTGTTCTCTGCAGATCAGCTGAGGTGAGAACGATCTCATATGCGTCAAGCAAGCTGGCATCGTGCGAGCTCCAAGATTTGTTTTCCGGTTCGGGTTCATGCTCGGCACCGCTGGAATGTGTGCGCCTTTGAAGGCACTTCCTTCCCTGAAAGATGTCTTGAAAGGGTCCAGCAAGCCGGCGGTGAGCTTAGCCGAAAATGTTCAACGATTCAGACACCATCTTTTGGTTTGCATTGGCTTGACAGGCGATTGTCATCCCGTCACTTAAGGAGGCGCGTCTGATTTCTGGCGGCAGCATGGACATCAGTTTGCTGTGTGTGCGTGTGCGGATTTCTCAGGCTCTGCGATCAGCAGGAGCCGCCCAGACCCCTGGGGCTGAAGTCGCTGAGCCTGCAAAGGCACCGGGCCATGTGAAAGCGACTGATTTGTGCACTGGGCGGGGGAGGGCTTATTTTTTTGGAGTTTTCTATTTTGTTGTGTGTTTTTGTTTTGTTTTTTTTTGTGGGTCTTTTTTTGTAGTTACATTTTCTGTGATTTTCCTTAGGAAAATAGCATGTTCCTTACATTTTGGATGGATTCGTCATTAAGTTTCCCTAGCAAAACCTCTATTCCTTTCTTTTTCTTGAAGCGGACGAAACGACGGAAGGAAGGAAGCAAGAAAGCAAGAAAGCAAGAAAGCAAGGAAACAAGGAAGGAGGAAGGAAGGAAGGCAGGAAGAAAGCAAGGAAGCAAGGAGGGAGGAAGGAAGGAAGAAGTAAGTAAAGAAGGAGGGAAGGAAGGAAGGAAGGAACAAAGGAAGCAAGGAAGAAAAGAAAGAAGGAAGTAGTAGTCGAATATATACATAGTCCATGTAGTATATATATATAGTATAGTATATTAAATGTAACATAGTATTTGCGAGATAGTATATACTGTGAACATATATATTGTGTGTCCATACGTATATAGCATATGTATAGTACATATACATATACACATACATATACAATGCGTGCACATTGTATATATACACACATACACAGTATGTGTTTCTGTATATACATATTTGTGTGTATATATATATATATATGTATTGCAGATAGTATATACATATATAGAGTATATATATATACGTATATATATATATATGTATATGTGTATATATAGTATTATATACAGTATATACAGGTTTCCTCAGTATATGTAGTATGTCAGTATATATAGTATATATATATATGTAGTATGAATTATATGAATAGTGTATATAGTACATTATTTAGTCTATATAGTGCATATATATATATATATGGTACAAATAGTCTGTGTATATGGTAGTAGGTAAGGACCTTGTGGTTATTCCGCTCGCCACCCGGACGGCACATACCGAGAGCAGGGTCGTCACTGCGCCTTGGTGATCGAGGCTAGCAGTATGCGGGCATTCTGTGGGCGGCGCAGTGATCAATACAGGAGGATCGGGGCACCGCATCGCCCGGCCCCCGTCATGTCCTACCAACTACTCGGTACATACCTACCTTCCTACTACCTACTAGATACGTAGGTACTTACTACCTACTACCCACAAGGTATTCACTTATTACCCACTAGCTACGCACCTACTACCTACCGGGTACCTACATACTACTTACTGGGCACTTGCTACCCACTAAGTACCTACTACCTATTAGGTACCTACTTCCAACTCACGGGGTACCTACCTACGACCGACCAGGTACCTGCCTACTATGTACCCAGTGCCTTTTTGCTACCTGCTAGGTACCTACTGCCTACTGCCTACTAGGTACTTACTCACAACCTACTCGGTACCGACTACCTACGATGCACATATTACCCACCGGGTACCTACTACCTACTACGTACGTATTTACCGCTGGTACATACCTCGTATTTTGGTGCTTACTCCCTGCCAGGTACTTACCCTAACCCACGTACTTACTACCTATTAGAGGGACCCACCTACAACCGACTAGCTACCGACCCTACGACATACTTCGTACCTGCCTACTTCTTGTACCTACTACGGATTACTACTTACAACATGCTAGGTACCGACCTACTAGACTAGGTACTTACATACTACCTACTAGATACACACCTACTACCTATGTAGCTACCTAACCCCTTTATTAGGTGCATACCTACTGTACCTACTGCCTGCTATACCTACCTAGTACCTACGAAGTAATTACTACCGACTAGGTACCTACTACCTACTGGCTACTTACTACCTAGCAGGTACCGACCGACGACCGACTGGGCACCTACCTACGAGGTATCTGCTACCTACTCGTCCTCGGCAAGGGCGCCTTCGGCGATCACGGCGTGGACCCGGAGCTCGCGGCGGCTGGGACGTGGGCGTCAAGATTGGACGGAGCCGGTCATGGAGTATGAGGAGTTGGTGGCCAAGGCGGGTGGGGATGCAACGCTCGTGCGCGCCGTGACCCTGGTCAGCGAGGAGCAAAAGGAGACCTTGGCGAGCTTGTTTCGTGGCTCCGGCCGGGTTTTCTGCATGATGAGATGAGAGTCGCTCCCGGGGACCCATGTGTGTACATTTATGTTCATCTTTGGTGCTAACTCAAGTCAGATCGCAAGTGGCTCAAAATTGGAAGAAAGTGGGAATCCTGGCTGTTTCGAAAATACACATAAAATAGGAGATAAATAGGACCTGCCCGCACTCAGCGCACCACTTTTCACCCTTCTGCCCTGTGTTATTTTCCTATATTCCCATTTTTCCCAATTGTCTCTTTTGTCTCTCCTATTTTTCCTATTTGTCTCCTATGTTATTACCGTTTTTCTCCTATTTTATTCTCATATTTCTCCTATTTTATCCAATTGAGTTTCCTTCTTTCCTATTTCCTATAAGCCCTTAAGCCCTTAAGTTTTAATTATGTCTTCTGTTCTCCTGTTTCTGGAAATCATGGTTTCTCTAGACTTAGCACTCCTGAGATTGACATACGTCTACATATATATGTATATGCGTACCATAGTATGTACAGTATATATGGTATATGTGGTGTGTGTGTATATACATATATATATATATATATATATATATATCGAGTATATATTGTATACTCCGTATAACAACAACAGCACCAATAACGACAATTACAACAACAACAAGAACAAGGCCACCACCACCACCACAACAACACCAGCCACGACCACAACAACAACAACCACAACAACGACAACGACAACCACAACAACGACAGCAGCAACAGCACCATCAACAGCAACAGCAACAACAACAAGGATTGCATTAGCAACAACACCAGCACCAGCACCAACACCAACACCAACAGCAACAGCAACACCAACAACAGCAACAACAACAGCACCAACAACAACAATAACAACAGCAATGAGAATAACAGCAACAAGAACAAGAACAAGCACAATAAAAACAACAACAATAACAATAATCGTAATAATCACAACAACAATAATAAAAATATCAGTAACAAGAACAACATCAACAACAATAACAACAACAATGCCAGCACAATCACCATCACCAACACCAACAACAACAACACCAACACCAACAACACCAACAACACCAACAACACCAACAACACCAACAACACCAGCAACACCAACAACACCAACAACACCAACACCAACAGCACCAACAACAACAATAACAACAACATCAACAGCAGCAAAAACAACAATTACTACTACTACTACTACTACTACTACTACTACTACTACTACTACTACAACTACAACTACAACTACAACTACAACTACAACTACAACTAGTACTACTACTATTAGTATTTGTACTACTGTTATAACTAGAACTACAACTGCAACAACAACAACAGCAGCAATAATAATAATAACAAAAACACCAGCAGCAGCAACAACAACATCAACAAAACCAACCACAACAACAACAACAACAGCGACACGAAATCCGTCCAAAGTGCGAAAATGTAAGGAAAATCAGACTTTCCCGAGGAAGAACCAAGGTAACGTATGTTTTCCTGTTGAAAACCTAAGGAAATGACACGGAAGCCGCAGGAAAATAGTGTTTTCCCTAGGAAAACCAAGGAACGCCTCAGGAAATCACACGGAATCTGTAGGAAAAGAGTGTTTTTCCGATGACAAACCCAGCAACACCTAAGGAAATCACCGAGAATCCGCAGGAAAATAGTGTTTTCACTCGGAAAAACCAAGAACACGGACAAAAAACAGATTAAAAAAACATACCAGACAAAAAAAAAACTTGGGCATACTTGGCAGGTACATGAGAAGGACATGCAGGAGCAGTGTGCGCCTACCAGTGAACCCTCTGAGCTTCCTCCGACTGTGGTCGGAGGCAGGGCTGCGGGCTGTGGCCCAGAAAGAAGATCGATCGCTCCTGTGTGAGCGACGTTCCTGCTCCCTGTTGACACGACCGTGATCGTGCCTCTCCGGCCCTGCAGGTGAGACAGAGAAGTCTCTGGCGCAGAGGAGTGCTGTTTCCTACGAGGCTGGGCTCCGAAAACGGCAGTTGACGAAGCATCCATGCGTTGAATGCTCGTTCGGCTTCACGACCGGACGAGGACGTCGATGAGCCCGTTACTGCTGAAGCCCCGGCTGCCAGCTCGGATGTTGCTCCTTGGCAGCAATAGCAGGTGCAATCTTCATGCTCGGTTGCGACAGTCTGTATACATCTCTCTCGGTCTTTAAATAGTTGAATAAGTAAATAATTAAATATTCAAATACATATGTATACATATATGTATATGTAGCAGCAAGATACATATGTGTATATATATATATATATATGTATATATATGGACACATGCACATGTAGAACTGCTACATGGCATTGTGCAAGGGAGCAATCCTGACTCCCATAGCTTTGCTGTCGATGCTGACAGTTCATCACTGTAGTTTCATAGAGGGTGTTGTGCATACATTCCGACTCACAGTCGAGGTGATCGTATCTGACTCTGCGCCGCTTTAGTTTCTCAGATTCAAGTCTAGCTCCCTAAAACCCCTACCCACAAATAGCCCCCAATGCCAAAGCAGCCGCGAAGCCCCCAAACACATCCCCAAAAACGTTGAGCCCTAAACCCCAAAACCCCCCAAAACGCCCTAAACCCCAAAAGCTGCAAGAAAAACACCCCGAAAAGGTGGACCAGAGCAGGCTCCAGGTCGCGATCTCGCGGGTCGCCAAAGACTCGGAGAGGCGGGCCTGGGCCCCAGAGGTGCTTTGAAGGGGAAGGAGGCCCTAAGGGTCCATGTACCCGAATAGTAAACAGTATATACTTTGGGACCCTTTCAGGTAGGGTTAGGTTGGGGTCTTCGGGCTTTGGGTTTCAGGCCTGGGTTTAGGGCTCTGGGTTCAGTGGTTTGGGGCTGCGGGTTTTAGGGTTCCGGTTTGTTTACAACTTTGGGCTTGGAGGTTAGGGTTTCATATACGTGAAGAGCAGAGTCGTGCAGGCAGCATGCATGGCAACGCAACCCTAGAGTAAGAGTCTGCCAGACAGCACTGCGAATATAAGGCATGATCAGATTATGCAGCAGTGCGAACAACTTGGACAATCGCAACTACGAGTGATTTGTACAGTTTTAACAGCGGTTGGTGCCCAGCAGAAGTTTCAAAATAGTCGAACTGGTCCATCGAAAAATTATTGTTCTGCGGCGACAGATAAGTGCAGTACTATGAGATACAAGCACACCGTCATTCAAGACAGCATGAGCCAGGGACCATGCTCATGTGTGCATGAAATAATCGAAGCTGATGCTCAAACTGCGACACATAGCAAGCAACTGCCACTTACAGCAAGCCCGACCAGACTACTAGTTACTAGCTCCATTTGCTTCCAGTTCACGGTCTCGGGTCTTTTAATGGCCATGCTGTCGTAGCCACAGACCGGATAGGTCGAAGCATCTTCACCTGGGAACTCGCACCGCTAAGGCCCGAGTCGCCAAGGCACAGATGCGAGTTCAGCTAAGTGCAGGGCACAGCATCACGTTTCGAAACTGCCCTGGCGCAAGCCAGTGCAAGTCGTTTCTTCACGCTCGCAGGTAGATTGGTTGACGTGTGGACGTGGGTCTTGGTTCAGTCTGTCATGACAGGCAACAAACTCGCGGTCGGTGTTCATCACCAACCTGCCATTCAAGGCGAATCCTCAGCACTCTGTGAGGTCACTTGCTCAGCTGCACTCTGTGAGGCACAGGAGGAGGAGATTCGGAGCTGGCTGGAAAAGGCCGGTGAGATCAAGGGTCTCCGGCTCAACCGGGACAAGGCCGCAAAGTGCAACTACATGCATCCCAGATCGTTGTACTTTTCGGGTTGAATCCTATTTCCGCGATGTCTACGACGTCGCGCCAGAAGCCACCGGAGGTCACCACGAAAGCGCTGGGCTTTGGACACGTGCAGTCTGGACCTAAGTATTCGCTGCATCACCGCCACATATCATTAAGGCTTGGCGCAGCGATATCCAGTCGTCTTGAGTCCGAGCCGGTCAGAACCATGGCAAGTCTGGCGTTGAACCAGTCATCTCCACATGGTACCCTGTGTTGCTCTGTGCGATATTATGCCGTTCAGGTTCGAGTCCTCACAAGTTGCAGACGCTGCTGTCGAACAGCCCTTGACCCAGCTGTTCCGAGTACAGAAACTCAGGGACTGTTGGTGCCTCGCTCGCTGTTCCATATGGCACGAAAGGTGTGACAAAGTGGAGCTGCATGGACGCGTGATGCGAGTCGCGCCGGTGGATCCCAACACAAAGCCTGAAGCTCAGTCTGGGTCGCATGGTAATCAGTGTCGTGAGCCTGCGTGTCGATGCAGCTTGCCATAGTCCAATGGCGTTCGAGGTTTCAGTTTGAGCTCCCGGAGAACATCAAGGACACAAGCATGAAACGTGTGCGTGTGAACGACTATTTGTCTTGGCTGTAGACTTCCACTTGTGCGTATTCAAGACCATCGTGGGGAGAAGCGCAGCATTGTGTGCAATCGGTCGACTTCGGCGTTTTGCGCTGGTAGTCCGCAGCTTCGACATGAAAGACAAGAGACGCACCGAATGGGTACATAACCTGGCAGTCAAAGTGCAGCAATGCGCAGATTTGCTAGCTTTCAGGAGGACCTTCTAGGCCTAATGCGCGAGGCACGGGCCCGAGAGATGAGGCAAGTAACCAGGGTCGGGCCACAGCTAGAATACTGAGAGATTTTGACCTCTAAGGCGTACGAAGGCAAGAACATCAGCACCATCAAGGACTCTAATCGAATGGCGCAAGGAACCAGCACATGCTTCGGCTCATTGCCGAAGTTTTGGAGGATGCCTGGCAAAAGCGACATCCAGGACAGAAGCTGGACACCGCCAAGTCCATGGCTGAAGTCCAGCCGTGCTGTATCTGTGGGAAATTTGCTGACATGATACTACGGAATACAAGCATGCAGTCGAGGTGGGGTTTCAAGAACTTTTCGTCTTCCCTGAAGACCTTGGAAGGCACGCCAGTCGCAGTGGTCACGATGTAGTGTGGAGCGAAGTTATTGCAAGGCGTCACGCTGGAGCACCACTTGGAAAAGACTCTGACGTACTTGGCTTTCTTCGACGGCTCTCCCGCGCACAAGGCCTACCTCGAGGACTTCGGGTTTTGGATGTCAGCTTGCGGAGCATCCTAGCTGCCCCGATACGCGAGCCGCACCAGCGCAGGAGAGATCCAAGAGACAAGCAGAGGGCAAAGTGGCCGAAAATCCTGGCGAGGCATCGTTCAGCAGCGCGCACGCACACACATACGCCCGTACCATATTGCAAATCGAAATGGGTGGTTGTCAAAATTAGGGTCCCCTTCTGGCTCAGTCTTATAATACGGCACCTATATTTAGGGTACCTAAAAAGGGACCCTAATTTTGACAACCACCCAAATATTTCATCCCTCCTTGCTTTTGTCCGACATTTGTTGATAGATATCCTTCCTAAACATTGTGAGTAGTAAGTAGTTAGCCAGCAAACCCGAAGCTCTCCGATCCGTACCTAAACAGGCCATTTATCGCATCCTGAATATCGTCACAAGCTCCTACTGCTCGAGGCTGAACTGAAAGCACCCTGAGTTTTTCTCTTCGAAGGAGTACTAGAAAGGTGAGGACAGTCAGTCTCGAGCCGGGCCCCACAGCTCAGTGCATCCTGTCTTCCAAGTGCTGCCAGAGTTTCTATGGATGTCACTGCCAGAGCCTCCGAGTCAGGGTCCAGAACCTCACAAAGCGCATCAGCTTCGTAGCAGTCGCCGGGGCTAGCTAAGGCCAGTTGTAGCAGAAATCAGTGCATTTGCTTCCACAGAATCAAGATTAGAAAATCGTTTCGACGTCTCGCGCCCACTGACTTTCTTGGCCTGCGGGGCCAGTTAAATTTGGTGCAGAGCATGCGCCTTGCTTCGCAGGTGCAACGTTGATTCTGCAGGCCGTAAGTTGAACGACACGCTTTCGACAATCGGAGACGTAGCAACACATTACAAGCAATCATATCCAGGCCAGGACTGCGAATGCTTCAACACTGCTGAAAGACACTTCGTTAATCTTCAGGGAAGCAAAATTCATGAAGTTCAAAGTCTTCGGCACTTGACCCGAACGGGCGGATCACTGCCTGCTGCTGGACTGCCAGGCAAAGCGAGCAGCTGCCGAGGCTGGGTCCTGCTGCATGCCGTAGGAGCCTTCATAAATCGTCCATGCGAGATCAATGCGACGGCTGCGAGGCTGACGTGCTAAAGCCCGACAAAAAGCTGAAGGTCCCCAGCAAAGCGCTTTCACAGTTTCGTGGTTGTCGTCGCTTTTAACTATACGGCGTGCTAGTCAGACCGATCGCTGCCGTCATCTGTCCGGAAGACGTACCGTGCTCCAAAGACTGGCAGTTCCTCTAGTGCAGGTTGCCAGAGGTTTTTGTATGTGCTACCAGCAAGGAACGGCGCATCCGTTTTGAGTCCATCAACTTGTTTCAGGTCGAGAATGGCTCCAGCCACCTGAAGGCCCCACCGTTTAAAGTCTATGTGCGGTACAGGAGCTTGGTGTCCGACGCCTGACAGTGCACAGAGCAATCTGCCTGGACTCAGCCAGACAAGTTCAAGTTCTACAAGGCTTAAGGTCATGCTTTCACGGACTCACAATGGACACGATTAGCTCGCACACATTAGAGACGTAGTTTATCGAGCTTCGTAGCTGGATGCATGGTCCAAGTTCATGTTCTGCAACTTGATCGAACGCATGCCAGACGTGTGTAGCACCTCAGTTTCAGACGGCTTCTTATCCCGATAAGGTATTGACTCCTATGATCGTAGATGCTTCCTGACATTCAAGCTGCACATGGGGCGTCGAAGACTCCACGCAGCATCCTCAGATGGCATGCAGCCGATTCGAAGGGTATGCCGGGGCTTCGTTTCCTTTCTCTCTGAAGGACGTGCGGATGATTCCAGGAGTCCCGGACCGGTGGAAATCTTCGAGGAAAACATCCGTGCAAGGCGGGACCTCAGAGACTTAGAGCCCCTTGTCTAAGCCTCGACCACGTCGTGCCTCATGCAAATCCGCCAGTGGTATGTCCCATGAAAGACACTAGCCATCGATGTTCGCATCAAGTGCGAGAGTCAACTGCAGGGCTTCGAACCGACGGGCAACGACCAAGAAGTTCCGGAGCCCACCGGCTTTGGTGCCTCAGCTCCAGGAAGAAACCTTGTGGCTTCAGCGCAGAGTTGCAGTTTCCGACTAGGAGGCTTGGCTGGATGCCACCTTGGAAACCCAGAAGCTCAGCTCGAAAGCTGCGTGTCCAGAGCGCCTCAAGGTTCACCGAGAGGCGAGGACGGGACGCGGGGCAGGGCAGAGCAGGGCGGCAGACGACCTTTGAAGGCGCTGGCCTGGCTTTGTGACCTCCTCCCGACCTACGGCCATGTCCTCTCCAGAGTGTCTTGGTTCAGGGCATAAAGGGGGGGGCACCACAGGCCCGCGGGCCCGAAGTCATGAAAGGCAGAGTGAACTTCGAGTGAAGATCGATAAGAGCTGTTTAAGAACTCGCATTTTTGTCAATCTTGAACTGTACCGAGAGGCTCTGACGGGATCTGCTCTTTGCCCCGTCACTGGCTAGTGGGGCCTTGCAGACTGGTGTCCTTTCGAAGGATCTCAACATGTCTGTTCCTAAGGTGCTGGACGAGGTCGACGGAGCTTTGCACAGGTTGGAGACATGGCAGGGGGAGCTTCAGAAGATGCATGGCCTGAACCGTCAGCTGCTTAAAGAGATTTGCACGGGGTTCACGGGAGACGGAATACTGCACGCAGCATCCACGTGAGCTGGCACACACGCACAGGGGTGGCATGTCACTGAGGCACGCTCCAAAGTCAGTTGCGATCCCTTCGGGTCCTGCACAAGCTGCAGGTGGAGGAAGCCTGGTAGCCTGGCTGCATGATGCTGCATGGCTGTGATGAAGCAAGTATGAAGTCCATTAGACTTGGAATCGGTAGTGTCATCGTGCTGTTGGCCTTGAAGGTCTGTGACCAAGAAGAGCAGCGAAGCTGAGACCCAGCCCGTAGCTGTACCACTGGCTGACAGCCAGAAGCTGGACAAGGCACGGCTAAACCCTAAACTTTACGCCCTATCCCCACTTGGGATGCTGAAATCGCTGCAGGATGCTCAAGCCGAAGTCACCAAGCGCAGACACGCGGAACGGAAATCGCTCAAGCTCCAATCCGAGCTTCAGAGCATCAGGCCACGGGGAGCCAGCTATCTGTTCAATTAGTATAGCATACGTATATCTATCATATGTATGTAGATAGGCGGGTAGGTAGGTAGGTAGGCAAATCTCTATGTATGTATACATTAGAAAATGAAACATTCGGCCTGTCCTATGTCAGGCACCAGCTGCAGGACAGAACCGGTGCTGGAAACTTACAGAATTCGCCGTCGTCAAGCCTGCATGCGCTGCCAGGAGTTGGAAATCAAAGAGGCTGACAAAGTTGCAGCCCAAGATGAAATGAACAGGACGGACTCATCCGAGACTGTACCAGTACGTAGCACTGCTGTTATTTCTTTCATGTGCAGGCTTATTGAGCAGAGGGAGCACATCTCCCGCAAGAATGATGCGCGGGGCACCGAGACAACCAATGCTGGGGTAACGCACGACTCCGCCCTGAAGCTTTCCGAGGCTGCAGAAAGAGCGCTCGCAGCTGCATTCGGACCTGCGCAAGTACGAGCCCCAAAGCAACCTCTCCTTCAGGTCGATGGATTAGCAGTGCCTAAGCCTAGGTTCCAGCAAGAGAATGATCAGCTGAAACAGCAGCTGAACTCGTCGAGTGCTCGGTACAAGTACCGCGCGCCACTGGAGTGAAAGCTCGCATGACTTCGCCAAGGAAGTCGGAGGAGTGCAGGCAACTTCAGACAACGCAGATTGCTGCTCCGCTCGCATCTCAGAGGCCCCTGCAGCACAGGTGTTTGGACTCGTTTCGTCGCCCGAATCTTCGGTGACAGCGGACTGACGGCAATAAAGCCGTGATAGCTGAGTGGTATTGAGAGCATGCTGCACCGCTGGTGAAAGCCTCCGCGACAAACGATCACCGAATTAGTTGCAGTTTCTGTGCTAATGCTGGACCCTCTGTGGGGAGTCTCTGATGTATGCGTACACATATATATATAGATAGATGTATGTACAAATAAGTCACCCCCGGATCGGGTTGGAGCGGCATGACCAGCAAACTCACCAAAGACAGCCTAGACTGAGCTGGTTCTATCATCCGTTTGGGCGGAACATCGTGATCTCGTCTAAGGCCGACGGCGAGCAGCTTGTGCTTGGCTCAGCCGGGGATCATTTCACGAGTTGCTCTCGTTACCTCCGATGCCCAGGGAGGAGCAGCAGTCGACATTGAAGCTACCACCTGGTTCTTGGCTCAGAATCGCGTAGTGCGTGGAGAACCTCGTATTTAGCTGGCCTAGGGGAGCTGGCCCGGACCCCCTCCGTCAAGGCCAACGGCTTTTCAAAGAGTTTGGGCACGACGCTACGATAATGTCGTGCATTAGCCGATTCCGGTGGGTAAACCCGTCGTTGCATCGGAAGCTCCCGTGAGATGAAGCTTCAGACTCTCCGCCGTGCCAGCCGACAAGCTTCCTTGCGGCCGTGAAGTTGGAGAGAGATCCCACAGTGGCTGCGGAGGAGATACTGGCAGACTTATCTTAGACTCAGACTTGCAGTCCTGGACCAGGGTTGTGAAGAGCAGCGATAGTGCAGAAGTATGGGTCTTTTTGATTACAGGCCGGTCAAACTATCTAATGACAGTCGAAAGCAAGGACGACTAGCACCTTGCATGAGGGGGGAAGCGGGACCGAAAATACCTGCAGACAGATTGGTGAGTTGGAAGCATCATTGAGAATTTTGCTCGCCAGATACTATTTGTGCGTCTGTTTCCACGGATGTTCGTGGACTGCACTGTGCCTGCAAGTTTACTTCTGACCAGGAGACGGACTACGTCCCCGACAGGCCCGATGGCATGGCCTTTCAAGCAACTACCACCATGCGAGGTCGGCAGTGGGAGGATCCGCAGCTTTGGCAGCAAACTGAAATAGTACCGGAAGCGCAGTGCGGAAGACTGACATCGACGAAAGGTTACCCGTCATTGGATAGCTTCGGTTGGACGTGACGTCAAAGAGTATGCTGGATGTTACGGTCACTGGACAAATGTAGAGGTAGACATTGCCATGTCCCTCCTGCAAGCTCAGGCAAAAGTGGACGCTCAGCATCGACGAGTGGGACCGAGTGCTTACTTTCTGCCAGGAGCAGGAAGCGCAGCTTGAATGATACATGACTCTCTCTCTCTCTCTCTCTCTCTCTCTCTCGCTCGCTCGCTCGCTCGCTCGCGGTCGCGCAGAGCAAGTCCGCAATTGGGACTACTCGTCAGCAGCCCTTTCAGCTAGTCAACGTAAGACCAGTTACCTGCTTTCCTATCCTGAGATCCGGGTTGTAGGGGACGCCGTGCCAAAGTAGATGGAAAGAGCGTCAGCCACCCCTCTATCTGTCGGATGATGATAGATGTCATGCTGTCTTTGCCGGGTGGCACCTGGGTATAGGGGCGTTAGTGCAAAGGGTACGCTAGCGTTGAGAAGCTTGTGTCAAATACAATTCAACCCAGTATCCGAGGGTGGCTTGGGCCGTTGATGTAGTCGTCGGTGCGCATGTGCGGTTTGGAAGGTGACTATGTGGTCCAGCGAAACTGAATTCATCAGGATATGACCTATAAATTTTAAATGTGCGAAGAGATAACCTGCTGGGGGGAAATACATAAAGCAGAAGTGGGGATACGATGGACATGTTCATGTACCAGCTGGGAAAGGTACTCGTTCAAGCAATCTGCATAGGAACGTGAATGTTTAGCGAGGGTCATAATCCTGGTGCCTGATCATCTGATCATGCCGGGGGAAACGCGCTTGCAGATGAGTCCCGCGCCCAGCAGTTGAGCCCCTGCAATTCAGGTATCAGGTGTTCAAGAGCCACGGCAAGAAGTACGTGAACATGCCACTCAACTAGCGGCTGGTAGCAGCTGGAATGGTACGAGCGGAAAGCACGCCAACTGAGGTATGACCTGAACCAGGAGTATGTAAAACCATGGACGCGAGGTGGGGAAGCCCGTGCGAGATTGGATGTTGGTTTTGCACGAAGTTGACATTATGTTGCCAGGTGAGGGCTGCGGCGTTGCAGTCATGATGAGCCAGCACCGCGAGGCCCAACCTCAGCGAGTTTTGGAGAGCTACCAAGCTAATCGTTCTTGAACGGCAAGGATTCGGCGCAGCTTATGTTGTCGCACGCTTGGGCAGAAGATGTCGAGGACAACTGGTGCCCGCAGGCCGACTTTGGGAGGGTGGTCGGTTTCCTTTTTTGTTCCTGCCAGGAGTGCCAATCTGCGGTCATGGAGCATGTCCGTGAAGCCCAACTGCCTAGATGCCCGGTGGAACACGGTGCTATAAGCATGAGCAGAGACGGAACCTCGTGTTTTTTAAGGCAAGGTGCAGTTTTGGTAGCTCATGATAGCTAGTGCTGCTGGTGGCGCTCGCACTGGTAGTGATGATGTGGTCGTGGTTGGTCATTGCCATGGTCAAGGCACATCCTCGACTGCTCATGTTGGTAATGATGCTGACGGTGATGACCAGCATCATCATGATCCAGCCATCTGCAAGACATCCTGTGGATGCATGAAACGGCACCGTTTTTGGATGTTCAGTTCGCGCGCAGTTTCGCTTTCTGAGGAGAGACGGCAGTGTGGTTTTGCTTGTTCGCCAACTACCAGGCAAGAACCACGCCCTAAGAGCCGGCCCCTGCGCTTTCGCCCAGACGTTAGGTCGGTGATGAAAGCGGCCCCAGCATTGAAGCTCAGCTGGACCCTCAGTCCTGCCCTGCTACTTCTACCAAGTATCAGCAGAAGATGCCGACTGGATTCGAGGCTCAGCTTGAAGCCCTTTGCCAGTGTCATCTCGGCTGCCAGCCTAAGACGAGGGACAGGCGCCGATGCGAAGTCTTCGCTCAGTTCCCTCTGACCCAGTCTGCGACGTGACTCCGCTTTTCTGCAGGCTATGGACTGCACGCGATACACACTTCGACCGCTGCCGCCGGGCAAAGATGCATTGTCTTTGATTTATTGCGTTGCTGTGTAGTGTAGCTGTCATTGAGGTTTGAGTGACTGAGGATCTATATCAGCGTTTATGGTGTGTACATGAAGTCGAACGTGCATTGAAGGCACGATCTCGCCGTGACCTTAATTCGCGTAGCCCTTCGCAGCATGTTGAGCGCAGGGTGACGTCGATGTAAGCACGTCCATGTCAGACAAGTACAAGGACCTCCAATTTTCCACTCGTCCTTATTCTTCGCCCTCTGCTTCTGCTTCTTCTTCTTCTTCTTGCACGTCCGTGCATGTTGCTCGACTGTAAAGCTGCTGCCGCATGCTTCGCACGAGGAGCAGACGCTGCAGAGACTGCAATTCTTTCTGCATCTTGGCCGCAAGCCGTGTCGGAAGGACGCCTGCGCCATGCCTACTCCACCCAGTGCCAGGAGCGAGTCCTGCAGCACCAGTACTTGGGAAGACTGTATGTGGGCTGCGAACGTCAAGGTGAAGACGATCCAAGCTAGGCGCTTTGCATGGGAGCGCTGCTCGCCTTTTCCGCAGCTCGCTAAGACTTGAGCCAGGTGTGACCGGATGGAAGATGAGCAGATGCTCATTGCAGAGATCATGGCCACTGGTGGTTAGAAGCTCTGAGTTCTCGAATTTTTCTGCTCCAAGGCAGACTCCAAAGTGTCACTAAGGCTTTGAGCGCATCGATTCCACCATCGAGAGGTTCAGAGCAGAAACCTTTGGCCAGAACTACGACGCTTGATCTCAATTTTGCTGCTGTCCCCTTTCAGCCTTTTCTTGCCTTGTGCCCTTCTTTGGTACCCTCCATTCCATGACCAGCAGGAGCTAATGCTGAAGGCCGTGGGTCGGCATGGCCAAGCGCAGCCTGGCGGCTTTGGAGCACTGCATAGCGCCGCCTCTGCCTTCCTTTTGAAAAGGGGGACGTGCACGTGCACGTCTCAGGCTGAAGTTCGCCAGCTTCGAGCGTCTGGAAAGAAAGCTGATTCACAACTTAGTCCTGACAGCAGTGCACTGCTCAGATTTCACGAGACCTCGGCCCGGCATCCACGCGCTCCCTGCTTTGTGAGGTCCGAAGCTCTGGAGCCTCTTTAGCCCACGCCCCTGTCGAGCTCAAGGCGGACAAGGATCTGGTCATTGAGGATCCGCTTGCCCGCACAATCATTGCGTACGACACTACGATGTTTAGC
Organism: Symbiodinium sp. CCMP2592; assembly: GCA_905221615.1. Classification (NCBI taxonomy): domain Eukaryota; class Dinophyceae; order Suessiales; family Symbiodiniaceae; genus Symbiodinium; species Symbiodinium sp. CCMP2592. The sequence goes on along the minus strand of CAJNDT010005875.1, from coordinate 164,303 downwards.
TTTCTGTACTTGGGGTCCGAGAGGCCGTGAGGCAGAACGGCATGGCCTTGCAGTATGCCGCAGAGGCACCGAGTCCGCTTGCCCAGTGGCTGATCCGCGTTCGAGTGAACGCAGACAGGAGATGCGTGTGGACCGCGACGTCGTGCTGAACGCAGTGCAATCGGACGGCTTGGCGCTTCAATTTGCATCAGCCGCCCGGACCAGACTTGAAGAACCTAAGCTCGCGCTGCGTCAGAAGACTCCAAAAAGGCAAGGGACCTCTTCCGAACTCGGACGGAGCTTGCAAGGGAAGACTAAGAGGGGTCAAATAGACGGAGCTGAGGGTCCGGCCTTGATGGATCACGCCGTGGTCTTGGCTGCCGTGGCCCAAGATGGCGAAGCCTTTCGTCTGGCACCCGAGCCTTTCTCAGCACTCGTCTGATGGCTCTAAAAGGGCACCAAAGGGCACCTGTGAAGTATGAATCCGAGGACAGCATGAAGAAGAACCGCGAGATCATGGAGAAGGCTGTGACGACCAGTCCTAAGGCGAGACCATACCGCAGAGGCCTGGGTTGGTTTTTTTCCCAGATCCTTTCGGCGCTGGAGGCCTTGGCCTATGTTCCATCGGAACTGCAGAAGGACGCCCTGGAAGTGGTCAAAAGCTCACCGGAGGTGCTTCGGATGCCACATTCATGCGAACTGCTTAAATGCTTCGCGTGGAAGGCTGTTCTTCAGCTGGAGAGGTCAATGACAGTTGCTGGCATAGCAGCTCCGTTGCAGACGTTTGCATGCAGCAGTCTGCAACAATCTGACACACCTGCAACATGCCATACAATGTTCACAGTTTGTATGTTCCAGCAAAGTCATTCCGAGGTCAATCAAACCGTGGCTCTGTTGCAAAAGGGCCGGTCGATCTCTGTACTGGTGAGTCGGATGAGTAACCTCCTAAAAGTTGTCTTTCGCACAGGATACACCACTCAGACTCAGGAGCAACAAGTCGAGCGAATGGAAGAAATGGCGGTGACTCGCAGGCGTCTGTGCCCATGCTCATCTCACGACATGTGTACAAAGTCCTACATTCTCGAGATAACCTTGTCGGAGCTCTACTACGTGGTGTTTAAATCTATGTGAAGCGAGACTTTGCCTTGCCAGCTTAGGTGCATCCCGAGCGGGCTGTGCAGTGCATCCGCACAATTTCACCTTGTGGCTGCCAATTGCGTCAGGCACGCGAAGGAGTCTGAGAAGGAGCAAGAGAGATTGCAGAAATGGCTTGACCTCATGCCGCTGAGCTTGCGCTTGAGAGTTGTCGAGCGTATGCACACAGGAAAACACAAGCATGCACCCCTTAGATGCGTGGACGCATGCACACCAACATGTGCATCTATCATGTGCCGGTTCAGCACTTCTCGCGAGCCTGCTGTGCTCTTCTAAGCTTGACCGAATTAAGCGTTGTGTTTGGGCGTATTGGCACGGAAGGAGCGAGAGTTAACATGCGGTGCAAATCCTCGTGCTGCGCACAAGCCCTCTCAGCCAAGGAAGAGTGTGCGACCTCAAGTAAGAACAGAGAAGCCGAAACGTGCACTGCGGCTAATGCTGCTGGGTTTGGACAGCCTATTCCAGAACACGCAGGACTCGGCAGTCGTTTATTCAGCTCCTGTCCGAGTTGCAAAAGGGCATGCCAGGTGTTGGGTGCACAGGAGAAGAGCAGACAAATTGTACGGAGTCGGGGTCGCGTTCAAGGAGGGTCGGAGCCGTCGGGGATCTACGGTAGTAAAATCTGCCCAGAGCAAGAGGGGGACAGAGAGACGAAAGACTGAGCATAATTACAGTCTGTTGAAGGTGGATGTTTCAAACGAGTCAGCAAGCTCGCAGCAGGATCCATCCGTGATTTCGCGGGCTCGCCAGGCCTGTAAGCTTGAGGTTGTCCAAATCGTTGTAGGTTGTAGGTCCTTCCAGATCTCAAGCGAGTGGCTGCTGCGCTGCTTGAGGCTATCGAGAAGCAATTCGATACCACCACCGACGAGGACAAGATGGATTATGTGGATGTCCTGCTTGACAACAGCATTGCGACTCGTCCATTCCATGAGTTGAACGCACCGGACTTTGATCGACATCGTCGGCTCTGCCCGTCGGCTTCCATCTTAACAGACTCCAAGAATGCCACTGCAGCATTAGGCCATGCACGCCACGCTGAAGAATTCTCTCTTCAAGTGCCTTGTCGAGTACAAGTTGAAGCTTGCCGACAAGGCTCCCCTGTAAGTACCGTATGCCATGAACAATTAGCGACGTAGGTCAGTGTAGATGAGACACTGCAGCACCCTGCAGCATGGTGCAGGCTGGTGCTACTTTGGACCCCAAAACGCCACTTCTGCTGCACTCGTCTGTGCAGTGCGGCTTCGAGTCGAAAGTTGTCCTGAATCCCAGGTCTTCCAGTCCGGTGAGGAGGTCTCTAGCCCGCAACGGCAAAGTCAAAGCCTCGCTGTCGAAACGTGCCCTCATCCCTAAGGTACAGCATGCACGTGCCGAAGTTGGAGCCCACACCCTCCATGGAATCTGACCGCTCTGAACGCCACAGCGGCCGGGCATTCACGGCTGCGACGAAGATTCAAGTCGATCAACTGGCCGTCGCGCCTTGAGACTCCTGAAGCTGGGGCCCAGGTAGCTCTTCAAAAAAAGCTAATGACTGACACCCAGCATACCCTCAAGTATGAACAGGGTCTCGCAAGAGTGGCCTTTGTCCTTATGACAGCAAGCTGGGTGTCCTGTAGCGATTCGTAGAATCTTTATAGCATGATGCTGTAATTTTAGTTTTAACCATCAGACTGTGGCTTTGGCGACAGTGCTTGACTTGCAGAGGATTTTTCATGCTATAGACACTGCTTTGGACAGCTCTTTGCTGGTACACTGTCCCGCCTGCTTCAGCTGGCAAGATACGGAGCAGTTCTGTGACAGAACCCCCGTGGAATTGGAATGGCTCAGAGCCTTCTCATCAACATGGTGAGAGACGGGCTGGTGTCAGAAATCTGACATGCCATTGAGGTGACAAAGCTTGCGCGAGCATGTTAGCCTGTCGTACCTAATGATGTGCAAGTCTGACCGAAGCACAGCAGTAAGGTGCGTGGCAGAGTTGTCTTGGTGGGCGGGGTCGCGAGCTGTGCATGGCCTGAAGAAGGAAAGCGCGGCCAACGGACGACCTCCTGAAGTCCAAGCCAACATGAGCAGCAGTGTGCAGGCCCTCCAAAAAAAGGTTGTGGAGGGATGTCCAAACAATGACCAGAGCATGCCGCAATTGCAGCTTGTCGTGAAAGGTTTCGACGTGACTCCGCTGGCCTTCCGCTTCTAGCTTGCGCGCACTCTCTTGTGCCGCAAAAAGCTCGTGGTCGGCGAAGATATCAATGTTGTTGGACTTTGTCTGCCGACTTCCAACTGATGTTCGTAAATTGAGACTACCGGCCTATCATGATTAGGCTCTGGTGCATGAGCTGCAGCGAACGATAGGAAACTGCAACTGTATCAATCGGCCAAACGTGGAGGACTTGGTACCGTTGACTTTCCTAGCCTACCCTGACAGGAGATTCATGGGATGTGCTGTTCTCGTGTTTGTTTCCAGAGCTTGACATTTTAAAGACAAGCATGCTGCAGCAGCAGGTTAGTCAAGATAGGATAAGCGTTCATCGCGCATCTGCTTGTCGCCATGGCCAGCCATTGGTGGACCGTTGTTTATGTGCAAGCCCTTCTGGTATGTGGATCGCTAAACACGATTACCATGAAGATCCTTGGCAGAAGCTGGCTTCAGGGTTGGAGTGCCGAACTCATCCTTTCTGTGCTTTCGACGTGCTGTGAGGGTGGCCTTCACCATGTCTGGAACTGCTGATGGCCGCCAAGAGCGTTTCGAGAAACCGTGGCTCATGACCTTCATCATGCCAGTTATCTGCAAGAGGAAGATTGAGTTCAGTAGTTCAGTCTGCCCCGGAGCTGGATCTCTAAGGTTCGTTTCAATGACCCTTGCCTTACCTTTTGACGCCGGTCGCCGCCTCATCGGAGAAAGGCAGCACGACCGACCTGCTCTGTTGAGAGTCGCCGCACTGTAGGCATGTGGAGGAAAAGCTCGCCCGAACCACTCCTCGGTGGGCAGGCACAGCGTGGCACCGGCTGTGGGAGTGTCATCGGTCATTCGCGGTGCCAAAAAACGTGAGGTTGCAGATCGCTGGCGAGAGAAGGTCCGGCTGCGAAGTCGAACTCCTGCCTTGAAGCAAAAGCATTCGAGGTGATCAAAGTGATGTACCCTGCGTTTTTTGACATCTTGGCGACCGGGCTTTGCTGAAGCTCGTCTGCAACGTATATCAATTTGTCATGTTATCTTTTGGTGCTGCGTGGCGATACAAATGTGCTTTGAGGCATGGGATTTTTGTACATCCCGGCAAGCGTGTGGCGACCTGTCGGCAGCGACTCTTCCTCTTTGCCTGTACTAGAAAGGCCTTTATACTTAGAATAGGGTTTGAGGGTAAAATAATATACTATAACTTTAATAAGGAGCCCCCGAAACAGTATTGGTAATGATTTAGGCCCCTATTTTATCTTGCCTAGGGCAGCCAAGCTCTGTAGCCTCCGACTGACATTCGCAACTAAGGCAGCTCCTCAGAGGTGCCGAAATAGTCTTTGTTAGAGCCTTGGAGAGATTTCGGGCTTCGTTTTTCCCCGACATCGTTCTACGCCTGCTTGGGGGCTGGGTGGGAGGCCGCCATTTTTGCCGTGACCTGCCTCCATCGGCGACTTTACTGTTTCCAGTACATCGGCTTGGCCTTCTGTGTGGCTGGCATCTTTTTAGTGGGTTGCATCCTCAGACTCAGGCTCGGAAGGCTCAATGTCCAGTAGGCCCGCAGCTGTGTGACGAAGGACTGGCCAGTGTGTGGGGTGACGACATGGAGGCGGGGAAGCTTGGGTGCAAAAAGATCTTCCTTAAGATGAGTGCCACGGCATAGGTTGATGTTCTTTTCCATTCTTCGGACGAGTTCTGACGTGTTGAGTCATGAGCTGGAACCTTGGACCAAAACCATAATGGATGTGCTCCGGCGTGTTCGGCCTCGAAAAGCCATTTTAGACCTCATCCAGATTTGTCGTAGACGCTATAAACTGATGAGCGCGGAGGAGGCGGTTGGTTTTTCTCCGCTTCCGTCATGTGATTTAGGCTCTTCTTACTCCGTGGCACGTCTCACTCCGTTGACCGCCTGTCCTTCACTTCATCAGTCTTCATCTCCAGGCTTCATGCTCACTTTTGATCGACTTAAGCCTCCATAGACGACTCCAGGCGGAGGCCAAGGGGAAGGACTCCGGCAACGTGCAACTCTTGCTGATCGGAATCTGTGCCGAGCTTAGCACATCAGCGTCGCATGATCTGAAATCCCGTCTGTCGGGTACTCGTCGAACCCTCCACAGACTCTGCATTGCAACTCAAAGCGCCACTCTTGCTTGGTCTGCCTTGCAGCACGCTTCAGGCTTGGCACTGGCGGGCCAGGTGGTCCAAGCAGCACAGGCTGTAGCAGAAGAGTGGCTTCTGCGGGACTTCAATGGAAAGCGTGCTTTTGGATTCCTTTGGATGCTTCATGCTTCCGAGTGCGGGCATCGGAGAGGACGTCGATCTACCGGGTCTACAAGTTGTAGGCTTCGAAGGCGTCTGGGGCGCGCTTGCAATGCATCTTGGCACCGGGCAGATCCCGTCCAAGCAGCATTCAAGATGATGCAACACTCTTTCTGAAGCATGGCGTTGGCTGGCTTTTTCGAGGCTTGTGTTTGTGTTCCCGACCCTGTACATGCTTCCTGGGTCTTCGCCTGAGTTTCTAGAGTTTTCTCAATTCGCTTGCAGCATGCCCGAGCAGTGCTGCAGGCAAGACCACGGACATGCAGAAGATGAGGTCAACGCATACGAGCTGCTGAGGATGTGCTGATTGGGGTTTCGCTGTTGACAGTGGCACCACCGTCCCCTCATGTCCCCTCCGAGCTCTGCGGTGTCTGAAACGTTTAGCCGAGGAGCAACTCTATGCTGACTGCCTTGATGGGCTTGTACATTTTCTCTTGCGTGGGGGGCTCAGCACAATGTCTGGCGGTAGAGCCACTCTCTGCGGCCACCTGTTTCATCTGATTCACGTGGGGCTCACGGTGCCTTTAATGTGGCCTCTGGAGGCCACGTACAACATCTCTGGAATCGCCGTCACTGGAGCACTCTCTGCGGTGCACAGAGTGATGATCGAGGCGAAGAGCTCCGAGAAGGGTTTAGGGAGCCGATACCTGTCTTGGCGTCTCAGGCACTCCGAACATTGATCGTTTGGGCCTTCGGGCTGTGACGCTCCTGCAGTTGGTTTGTAACGGAAGCAGGCTAAACAGACGCACCATATTCCCTTGATCGGTAAGCTTCAAGGAGCATCCACTACCTTGTGGATCCACAGTCACCACTTGGCGAGGTCTGGACGTCTGGCGCTGAGACGGAAATGAGCGTGTCGACTCTCAAAAGGTGACCAAAACACTTTTCCTGTTTGGCCTGGGCCAAGGCCCTACAGCTGGCTGGAGGCCTCGGCCTCGGATCCCTTCTCGGAGTGGAGGATTGGCGCGACCTTGACCTTTGAGGTGGCTGGCTTCCTTCTTTTGGTGATCGGCCAAGTGATCTACGGAGCGATGGTGAAGGCACAGATCTCTCAACGGCCCAGTCGAAGCAAACGCCCAGTCGCTGGTTTGAGCGTGCCCGTGTCAGATACCGCGGCTCTACTACCCACCGTCGGAGGCCGGCGATGTAGGGGCAAGCAGCGAAGGGTATGCGTCACAAGTTATCATCTGTAGTTTGATCCTGTTGAAGGAGATCTCCCACGATGTCGTAGCATCACCTGGTTCCTTGAGAAATCTGACGGCTCTGCCGCCCGAGCCTCTGTCCATCTCTGTCCTGTCTGCAACGGGGAGCTTCCTGCTGGCTGAGGGATGCCCGGCTTGTGAGCCCGGGCTCTCATGATGGCAGAGTGGCTGGTAGCCCTGTTGCGCTAAGCCCCTGAAACTGAGCTTGGAAACCCCGGCCCCGGGGGGCAAGTGCGAATCGTTTAAGCAGAGGCCAAAGGCCGCGATCTCGAACATCCCTTTCAGAATCTAGACATTACGAAAAAAACACACTGCGGGGGCCGTTCGGGATTGGTGCGCAGCCCACCCATATGCCAAAACGGAAAAGTCCACGCTCCAGGCTCCCAGCAGCTGGCTCTAATTTAGCTGCACGCATACTTCACACTTGCACTCGCTGTGGCTCAAGCTGCCAGCCATAGTTTTCCGGCCGACAGACTGCAAGCGATGTCGAACGCATTGGCGCAACGAGCCTACGCAGAAGGCTTCCGTATTCAGGTTGGCCTCTCCACGACTAACCGCTGCAGTTGCAAGAGCTGCCGCCGTGGCATCCAGCGAGGTGAGCTTCGTGTCGGCCAGCTCGTGGGGTCGCCCGCAGAGGGCATAGGCCCAAAGTGGTGCCACGTAGGATGCTTTCTGGATTTCATCAAAAGCCGCTACGCTTCGTCTGGGGGCTGGTTCAAGAAACATGTCCCGGAACCAGAGCAGATCCCAGGCTTTGGAAGCTTGACGGCAGATGACAGAGCGATCATCTCCGACCTGGTTCTTGAGGGGAAGAATCCGCGAGTCTTTGTGGTGACGATCGCAGTTGAAGGCACCAAGTTGGTTTGCACGAACATGGCCGGAAACCGCGTATGTCCAGATTTGAACGTCGAGGAAGCCAGCAATGCCCGACGAAGAATTGCTGAGCACATGGTTCGCCGTCAACAAGACCTTCAACTGGTCAACGCAGATGGCAGCTTGTTTGAGGGCATCTGCCGTACCAGCGCAAAAAAGCGGAAGATGTGTGCAGCCGCTGCTCTGGCCGGCGCGTGACGTGCCTGGGGCAGGGTAGCACTCCTGAAAACAGGGGGACAGTTTCAGTCGAGTGCTTGTGGTGAGTCATCGCACACCTCGCGCTGACGTTACAAAGTGATTTGTGTGGCATCTTTCTGCATCTATGACTGTTTTCTCAGACTTTGATTTGGTGCCCATCTCAAACTTTCGGTCTTAAGATCCAACAACTTCGACCAACAACTCGCCCAGGCGAGGCGATGGGGCTAATTTAGATGAGTCCTTTTCACTGCTTCTGCTGGCCGGGTTGATGTCAGCGATGACGATGGGGATGACGATGACGACGCTGCTGGCTGTGATGATGCTGATGATGACGATGATGATGAAGATGAAGACGATGCTGAGGCTGATGCCATTGCTCCTGCCTGCCGCTGATGCTGATGCCGATGCAGACGTCGACGAGTGTCGCGCTATGTCGCACTCATGTGCTCAGGAGATTCTGCATAGTCGTTCTGCCTTAAGGATGCGAGCCTCGATGCTCAAGGGCGTACGTCGTATATTCTAACCGTTTCGATGTCATTCTATGTCTGTACACATCTCCACTGTACCCTGTGTGCCAGTGGCTTTCATTCTACCACCGCTAAGCCCTAAACCCCTAAACCGCAAATCCCTGGACCCTGGAACCTACACTACCAAGCCACAGCTAGAACCTGAATCTTCAAAGTCGTCTTAAAACCACAAAGCTTTAAGTCAGAGGGAACTTTGGGTCTTAGGAGAAACTGTGTACGGTTTTAAGTTTTGAGGGATCCCCGCATCTTCACAGCGCAGGCTTATCTATGTCATGTAGGAGGAACAGGCTATTGAAACACAAAGCAGGAAGAGTGTTCAGGGCTTGCCTTAGGCTTCATCCTTCAGGGTTCCGAATTTACGGTTCAGGGTTCTTGATTCCCATAGTTTGTAGGCTCAGGTCATGCTCTTCGTGATGCCCAAAGAAGCATGTTCTCGCCTTGCTTTGCAGCCGGATTTTCTGCTTAGCGTGCAAGTGGACGGCAGCTGCACTCTTGCCTTTGAACATGGACTGCTCACAGCTTGTTCGGACCCGACACCGCGCTCGCCCGCAGACGCAACATCCCCACAAAATACCAAGCTGCATCCCAGCACTTCCGTGCCCAGTAAACTCCCCCCTGAGCCTCTACACCCACGTGCCCTGAACCTTGCAAGCCCCGGGATGACGGCCTGGCATTTGCAGCTGTCAGAAGCAGAGCTGTCCAAGGCCTCAAGCGTTCAGCTCGGTACATGCATGATATTGCATGATATGTATCCAGACATCTTTTCGCCTGCCTATCCGTTTTCCTATTTGACTTTGTCTGCTTACATATCTAGCAGGGTTTGTGATAGTGAGAGGGGCGTCGTCATGGCCGCAGCAGTAGCAGTTCGACTGTACAGCCCCCAGCCGATTCACGGATTCATGCAACAAGCAACGCTGTTGTCACTAATTTCGGGGCCGGGGGCCATCATGGACGCTTTATCAGGACGGGGCGCTGCGTGCACTGCAGTTCCTGGAGATGCTCGGAAACTTGAGCTGTGGTTTGAGGACTGCTGGACTACACCGATGTCCTGATTGACGTGGCGCCATGGCCACAACTTGAGAGATTCTACATCCCCCCAAGTACGCGATGCATGCCTGCAGGTGGGCGTGCACGTGCCGCTTCTCTGGTACGGGCATCAGGCTTTCTTGCTCAAGAGTTTTCTGGGCTGTGGCCACTCCAGTACATCATGTCCATGTGCTGCAGGCGCTCCGCACCGCGCAGCTGGTGAAGGATCTGGCTCACACGTGGAAGGCGTTCCATGGGGATACATAGGCCTTAGCGTCACAAAAAAATACATAGGCATCAACAAAAACTTAAATAGGCATGTAAAAAAACAGACGGTTTAAAACAAGCGAGAGCGAGAGAGAGAGAGAGAGACAAAAGCGGGGGAAAGAGAGAGATGATCTTGCATGTGTGGAACTGAGAGTCAAAGATTACAGTTGCAGTTATTGTATACTATATGGCTTTAGCCGAAACTGTATTCATGACTCGTTCTTCACCCCTCACACCCGTTAAAACAACGGGGGGGCCATTGGCCCGAGGGCGTTGACCCGCCCTCATGCCCGGGAGAGAGAGAGAGAGAGAGAGAGAGAGACAAAAGCAAGCACGATAACTAGCTGTGGAGCAGCTAGCACCGCACCTTGTCCAACTAGCACTGTTGCAAAGGGGGACTCAGTCAGCTTATGTGGTTTTGGAAGTGGTTCTCATCGTTGCTCTGCTTTCTAGCTGTAAGTTCGGTTACTCGCAATGGGTCGTTGTGCATCATGCTGACGAAGAGAGTCTCGCCAAAAGCTGTCGATGACCGGACGAGGGGACTTGCAAGAACTTGTATAATTGTTCCGGCTAACTGTGCAACCCCTTTGGACGGTCTATCGAAGCTTCGTAGAGTGTCGTGAAATAGCTGCGAACCCTGAACCTTTTGTAGGCCATTCCACTGCAATACTTCTTCAGCTGAAGCAGCTATCGTCTTACACTCCCTCAATGCCCCATGACATGGGGGGGGGGGCATGTGCCGGGGGGTTTTGAAGCCCCTTACGCCCTGCAGAAGAAGAGAGAGCGAGAGAGAGAGAGAGAGAGAGAGAGAGAGAGCGAGAGAGAGAGAGAGAGAGAGAGAAAAGTGGGGCGGAAACACCTGCCCAGAGGCCCTGACAGTGTGGTTTGACGTAGCATAGAAGTTGTGTCGTAGCACGTAGTTTGCAAGCCGGGGCCTCAGCAGTCACATGTACACTAGCCTTGGAAAGTCGTGTGATACCGGGGGGAAGCCAGACTCGCTGTGACAGCCCGTACTGTGATTTGCACCGGGTTTCTTGTTGCAGCTTGTTGCTTTCCTCGGGGCGGCAGCAGAGTTTACGTACTGTCAAGTATGTGTAGGAGACCATGACACATGTCTTGCAGGGAGGCCGGTACCACAGAAAGACAACAGTAGTCTACAAGAGTGAGCCAACACTGCCGAGCCCTGCACGGTGGAGCTGTTTGTGACCTACTGTTGAACCACTACACAGTTGCTTTTGTTGTGAGAGAGAGAGAGAGAGAGAGAGAGAGAGAGAGAGAGAGACAGAGATAGCCTGGGGAGAGAATAGATCGATGTTGCGAGGTAGAACACCACAAAACCCAAAACCCTAGAATTGCACGAGGCGAATTTTCCTAGAAATCGCTGCGGTTCCCATGATTTAGCTTTTTTAGATGCTTATTGTAGTTTTTTTGTTCCTTTGGTTTCATTTTTCGTGGCCTATTTAAGTTATGTTGATGCCTCACCCATTACCATGCCTTTCCCAGCTTTCCCTGCTTGGAATCATATGGCACGCAACGCGCACTGCAGCAGTTGGACCACTCCGCAGACTCGGCAGGCCCTTGCCGAGCTGGAGCAAGAAGGACCACCACCACTGAGAGAGGCAGGGAAATCACTTTCCCAAAAAGCACTTTCGCACTCCTTGAATACATGGGCGCAGCACTCCAGCTGATATGATACTTCTGCAAAGAGTGACAGTCCATGAGCAACACAGGGATGGTGCCGAAGGATCCCCCACTTATCGGTAGGATGAGACGGCACTTTCAAGTCTTTATCGACCCTTGGTGCTATGCGTGCGCATGTGCATGCTGATTTGCCCAACAGTTGCCACAGGCCTATGTCCTCGGCCGCCTCATCGACTCTGGAGGCTATGGCACGGTGCGGGAGGCCATGCACCGAGAGTCCGGCCAGCTGCACGCCGTCAAGAAGTGCGCGAGGAAGGAACAGCACCCCGAGATGGAGGTGGAAATTCTGCAGCGGCTCAGCCACCCGAACGTGTTGCGGCTCCACTGCACCTTCGAGGACACTTCGCACCTCTACATCGTGACGGAGCTGTGCTCAGGTGGCAACCTTTCCGATGTGATGAAGAAGGAGCCGGCAAACGAGCAGGCGTCCTGCCAGATCTTCCGCCAGATTATGAGCGGCGTGGATTACTTGCACCGGAACAAGGTGGTGCACCTCGACATCAAACCGGAAAACATCCTGGCGCTGGCTCCGGGACAGATGAAGCATGCCAATGTGCGGATCATCGATTTCGGAACCGCCAAGCGTTACGACCTGCACGAGCTACGAACTACGACCGTCGTAACCTGCACTCCGCTTTTTGTCGCCCCAGAGGTGCTTACTGCTGGGCAGCCATACACGGAGAAGTGCGATATTTGGTCCGGAGGCGTCGTACTCTTCGAAATGCTGAGCAGAGCGCTTCCTATTACCGCCCCTGAGCTGACGCAGTTATTCAGGAAGGTCAGGAGAGCAGAGTGGCAATTCGCGCCGGCAGAGTCGTGGAATGGCGTCACGGCGGCGGCAAAGGAGCTGGTGGCCAGCATGTTGACCAAGGATGTTTGCGCTAGGCCATCGGCTGCCGCCGTACTTGCCAGCGCGTGGCTGCTCCCACATGCAAAACGTGGAACGTGTTGTCGACCTATGCAAGACAATTTGCCCGACAATGACTACTCATCAGATAGTAGTTCTGCTTCAAGGATGCCCCGTGGCATATGTCGTATTATTATTCTGACCGTTAGTATGTCTGTACACGTCTCCACTGCACCCTGTGTGCCTGCCAGTGGCTTTCAGTCTACCATCGCTAATCCCCATACCTTAAACCCTAAACCGCAAATCCCTGGACCCTGGAACCTACACTACCAAGCCACAGCTAGAACCTGAATCTTCAAAATCGTCTTAAAACCACAAAGCTTTAAGTCAGAGGGAACTTTGGGTCTTAGGAGAAACTGTGTACGGTTTTAAGTTTTGAGGGATCCCCGCATCTTCACAGCGCAGGCTTATCTATGTCATGTAGGAGGAACAGGCTATTGAAACACAAGGCAGGAAGAGTGTTCAGGGTTTGCCTTAGGCTTCATCCTCCAGGGTTCCGGGTTTAGGGTTCTGAATTTACGGTTCAGGGTTCTTGATTCCCATAGTTTGTAGGCTCAGGTCATGCTCTTCGTGATGCCCAAAGAAGCATGTTCTCGCCTTGCTTTGCAGCCGGATTTTCTGCTTAACATGCAAGTGGACGGCAGCTGCAGTCTTGCCTTTGAACATGGACTGCTCACAGCTTGTTCGGACCCGACACCGCGCTCGCCCGCAGACGCAACATCCCCACAAAATACCAAGCTGCATCCCAGCACTTCCGTGCCCCGTAAACTCCCCCCTGAGCCTCTACACTTGCACCATCAATCCACAAGTGCAGCCCCTACATCTTCCACCCAAGTGCCCTAAACCTTGCAAGCCCCGGGATGACGGCCTGGCTTTTGCAGCTGTCAGAAGCAGAGCTGTCCAAGGCCTCAAGCTTTCAGCTCGGTACATGCATGATATTGCATGATATGTATCCAGACATCTCTTCGCCTGCCTATCCGTGTTTCTATTTAACTTTGTCTGCTTATGTATCTAGCGGGGGTTATGGTCCTGAAAAGGTCGTCGTCGTAGCCGCAGCAGTAGCTTTGCAGCTGTTACCGCTGCTGCTGTTGCTGCTACTGCTGTTATTGCTGCCTGTTAGCATTATGTTTGTGCTGCTATTTCGCGCAGTGCCCGTGGTTGAGATTTGGTATTTGTATTGCTTGTGTTGCAACTGCGGCGGAGCGTTACTGTGACTTCAATACTTCTGCCAGTAACCATGTCAGCACTGGATTAGAATCACGTACTACCAGCTTGCTAGCCTCTGTGTTCTTCACACTTCAAAAGTTTGGGCACTATTGGGAGGTCCTGCGATGCCTGGAAGCGGAATCTCTCCTCGAGGCCTGATGTCACACTAGGGACATATATATATATGTACACAAGTGATAGTCGATGAATCGTAGCTAGAAACACGAACATTCGACAAGCCACGAAAGCAGCAGCAGCAGGGAGAGGTGGTCGAAGAGTAAATTCGTCGCTGCTGTTGTCCTCGTTCTATACTCGTACATAGTGTTAGTCTTGGTGCTACCTGGTATGGTCATGATTGACTCATGACTAAGATGATGCCGTAAGATGAGCAGTCTAGAAACCAGCGCTAGCACCTGGAGGCTGCTGACGATGTTGATGGCTTGGTGACGAGAATGCAAGTGATGGCGATGGTGATGTTGATAACTGGGATCGTGCTTTGCCCGCCTAAAAGTACATGATCATCTTCGGGGTCGTCGTTCTCGTCGCATTGTGGCGGTAGTTCCTAAGTCGAGGTGGTTCTCCTTGTTCGTCTCGTGGGTTGCAGTTCTTTCTGTTGCTTGTGCTGCTGCCACCAGAGGTTCTGTGGTATGGTTTTTGTCACAGGCCACATCGCTGTGCCGCGATGTATCGGCAGCCGCCGAGAGCTCAGTCAGCACTTCTGCAACTACATGACGACCCAAGTGCAACAGCGAAGCGTAAATCGTGGATTTGCAAGTACGGGCTGCCCAGCTCTTTGAGCTCAGGTTGAGCTGACCTAAGACAAGAGATCTCACAAGCCACGGCTTGCAAAGGAGAAAGCACGAGGAAGGCGAACCCAAGCAAAACACAATACAGTAGCATATTTGGATGACAGTGATGGTAATCAGAGGAGCTTCAATGTCACGTTCCAACAAGAGGCAGTAAGGAACTTAGACGTACCCCTTTCGTGCGAACGGCACGAAGTACAGGCTTCTGGTGCCATGTATCGGGAGGTTTGAGGCTGGGAGTTGTCCTGGTCGGGTGCGAGATCGAAGGGGGCTGGTCGAGTTGTGGTAGTGCGTTTGGCAGCACCCTCCCCACAGCCTCAGCCACCTAGCGAGCTTTTCCGTGTTTGCAAGCAAAGTAGGGCCAGAGGATCATCTTCCAAGGCTTGTTCACACTGCTACGGATGTCTTTGAAGTCTGTCTAAGCTGAAAACCATCTTACCGAGAAGACTTTCCCAGCTGTAGTGGCATGCTTCACCCGCTTAATTTCCGCAAGGAGACCGGCCAGGAGAGACATGTATCGACGGTTGATGTATATTAGAACAGGGATGTCAGTCAGACTGACTTGTGAGCCGCAGGTGAAGCCAGCAGAACACTGGCTGTGGCATCAGCTGTTCGAGAAGGCGGCTGGTGAGAGTGCACCCCGTTGGCGTACTCTCTCACTTTGAAAATGATCGAAAATGATGCCGGGGACAAGTAAGTTCAGAGAACAGTTGGAGGGACGAGAGCTAGGACATACGAGCATACTATGGTTCAACTGCATAAGCGTGGACACCAAAAAGCATATCCTTAACATGCCGGCAGTTGAGCTGTAAGCATAAGCTCTCTCAGAGGAGAGGCAGAGCGATGGCTGGGCGGGGGTCGACTCCGACGTCCAGGCACCGCGTTGTCCAGGGAATATAGTCCGAAGCGAAAGCCGTTCTGGAGGAGCCAGAGAGCGGGGCGCTCCGCAAGGCTGAGGAACTACTCAGCCATGCCCTTCCTTGCAAGCACCCGCGGGCATGTCCAAGTGCGACTGTAACAAGGCACTGGCCCTGGCGCTGAACTCCCAGCGAAGCTCTTGTGCGGTCCCCATCGCAAGTGTGATCATATGGTTTGTCTGGTTCAGTTGGAGCCTTTGCCAGGTTCCGCTTGCGCAGGTACCTGGCACAGCTCTGCTCTCAACGTCCATCAGAGGAGGCTAGCATTGACACTATCGCTAGTGATCGACCTGCCGAGGAGGAGAATGCCAAGCCTTCCGGATGCGTGCCAGACCTAAACATGAAGATCCAGACCCGAGTCCAAACCGCCGCACGTTCAAACGAAGAGAAGCATTCCATTGAGCAGTTCAATATTCTGAAGCTCCGAGGCTTCGATGTGCAGCAGACCACGGGCATCAGGCGGATTCGTCACCGCATCATTGGGAAGTTTCAGCACAGCTTCTACCAGACGTTTTCAAGAGTGTTCTTTTGACTGTCCCGAGAGAAATGACGGTCAGACTTGGCTAGCTGCCAGTCATTGTGGAGTAGCAGTGCCGGACTTTGACTGAGTTCCACTTGTGGTCCCCTGATCAGGTAGTTCTGGAGCTTCTGCTGCATCTTCGTGCCTTAACGAGAACCATCGGTCGAGTAAGCAATCGCTGCAGATCAGATCCTTTGATGAAACATGGAGTCATGGAGTTTACACAGCCTTCCTGCCCGCATATAGCAAACGACTGTGATCAATGAGGAACAGTAACCGCCCAGGCGCCAATCCAAACGTTCCCGCCGACAGTGGCGCCCACGGCGTCGGTTTTACACAGGTCCAGCGTCGGCCCTTCTTGCGTTCTTAACCTGGCCCTTGTCGTTGGGAGGTGGGAGCCTACCCGTTGCATCTGGCCGCCAAACGTGGCCGCCTCGAGGTGATGGAGGCGTTTCCCCTTGTGCCGGTCTGTCACGGCCGACGTTCCTCTGCTCCTCCCGTTTTGCAGGTCTTGCTGAAAGCCGGTAGCGGCCCGAGACCTTGAGTCGTGAACGTTTTGAAAACCGGCGGCCGAGGAGCCTGCATAGATGCGGCCGACCAAAACGGGCGGACCGGGTGCCTTAACTGGTGCAGACAACATGGGACTTCGTGAGTGAAGCATGCGATTGTCACGCAGGCTCATGGTGGCAGCGGCGAGTGGACAGTGTTCTGCCCAGTGACATGCGGCAAGACCTTCACGCAGAGAGAGATCTTCGCGAAGGCATTCTGCCATCCTCTGGCTGCTTTGCCATCGAGCGGTTCCTCGCCTTAAAGCCCATAAAGTGCACGTTACTCGCTGCTTCTTAGCGACGTTCTAAAGGCAGCGGATAGCAGCACTCACTACGGCTACACGGCCCGGGCCCAAGGCCGCCCAAGGCGCCTGTAAGCTCCGGCCTTCTGGCCATGGCCAGGCCTTGCACTACGCGGCCCTCGTTCCGAGACCGGAGGCCGCCGCTCCGCAAACGCGAAGAGTTGTGAGCCGTGAGCCTTCAGAGGGCTCATCCGGGCTCATCCAAGCTAGGTAGTCCACGCCCTGTTGGAGGGCCGTGCTGATTTCTCAGGAAGCTTTTTCTGTCTATTCCACTGCGGTTTCGGCTTGATTTTGGGGAGACCGAGGCGAGCTCAAATGTGGTGGACCGTGAAGGTCGCAGTGCGCTCTTTCTGCAGTATCAGTTTCACGTAGATGACCGAACGTGCCATGTTGCCGCCAGCGACGAGTGATGTTCGAGTGCACTGCTCGAAACCTAAGCTGTCCCAAGGCTTTGCACGCAGCTCTCTCGACATTGCCCAGAGCACGCACATCGCTCAGAAACCGCTGCTTACACTGTGGGCTACGAGATGCCTCCCAGGTACGGAGGGTGCCGCCGTGTCCACAAGCTGCGATCCGTCAGGCCATTCGATCGCTTGGCACATTCTCCCATGTCGGCTCCAAACAAGATGAAAGATCAGTCACGAAAGCTCTGTGGAGCTGGCGGAAGTTGTCGGTTACCAATTCACTTCAGTAGAGAACCAGGTCAAAACCGCAAGGGGGAGCTTATTTGGTCGGTTAACAATGGCGGTGCCCGTCCAGGGTTGTGTGGGGCATGCCGGCGCATGCCAACCTGCAGAAGTGAGCTTCGCAACAGCTGTCGGCATGCAGCAAAGACAGTGGGTTGACTCGACGTCTTTGAGTACATCGCCGATAACAATGTGTCCTTGACCTACTAGGCAGCCACTTGGTTAGCATGAAAATGCAAGTTCACCCTGAACATTCTCAATGCTGTACGCTCGATTGATTCCCAGTTCTGTGCTGCAAGAGCTTTGCTTGACGAGTTGCCCAGCCCTTTCCCTGCTACGCTTCGTTCCCGTAGCTTTCGTAGCCCTCTTCTTCAGTGTTATTTCCGCCGACAGCTTAGCTGTTGGGCTAAATCGACACTGTCTCGGAGGCTGTCAAACACGGTTAGCTCTAGCGCTCATGAGGGATAACAGCTCGCATGACCATGATTACCGACATGCGGTCTCAATCCGTACAGGCATTGGCGATGAGTATTGCTATGAGAATGACATTTCTCATGGCTACAGAAGGAATGAGCAGGAGGCACACGTGGCAGGATACAGTGCCAGTGGATTTGCAGAGGGTTTCTTTCAGTTCTTCGTCATTAGTGCACGGCCATGCTGTTGCAAGCGACAGGCGGCGCAAGTCCAGGCAGTCCAAACTGCCGTGACTGCCCTGATACGCCTGGAGACTCAGATCTCGCAAAGTCCCAAACACGGAGAAAGAAGAGTCCATGTTGAGCCCTGTCGCGCGAAAGCTCTGAGGCCACGGAGCCGACGCAGAGCTGCGAGACTGTCGCGGCCCCGGAGAGTGACCATGTGATGGGCCGAAGTCATCCGTCGGAGGGCAACAATGAGGGACCCACATTCGCCAAGTTGGTTGATTAGAACTTCCGTGGGGCCACCAGACGGTACAGAGCCGCACCCTACGCCAACATGAAAGCTGTACCCAAGGTTCCGGCCGCTCCGCCATCGACGTGGTTCAGGAGAGAGAGAGAGAGAGAGAGAGAGAGAGAGAGAGAGAGAGAGAGAGAGAGAGAGCGCGAGAGAGAGAGAGAGAGAGAGAGATGCTCATGCCCTGCAGAAGAAGAGAGAGACGCAGCCTGCTCCTTGCTGCCTGCAAGCAACAGAGAGAGAGAGAGAGAGAGAGAGGGAGAGAGAGAGAGAGAGACATGCCACCACGCAGTTCTTTGCCGTAGCCGTAGTCATGAGATCCTCAAAGCCAACCGCTCAATGACATGTTGGGTGGGTGGGCGGGCCGATGGCCCGAGGGTCGCACAGCGACCCCTATGCCCAGCAGAAAGAGGGAGAGAGAGAGAGAGAGAGAGAGAGAGAGAAGCCCGGGGGTCCTAACCGACCCCTATGCCCGGGGGAGAGAGAGAGAGAGAGAGAGAGAGAGAGAAACAAAAAAACTGCGATGGCCTTTGGACACAGTTTCCGTAAAGGAAATAGGATGCCAAGCTTGCGACCCTTATGTAGACCAGGGGCACCCGCTTTATTCATGTTGAACTAAAGGAGTGCTACATTCCAGTTTCCGGTGTTGCATTTGAGGACAAGCGTCGGCCTGACCTTGCGGAGTGGCTTCGGAAGCTGTCGGATCCGGGCTGCGAAGGCCGATCGTCCGTTGCTCTCACCATGTGAAATGCTGAACATCGAGAGGAAAAGCAATATTCGGACCATAAGAAGGGCTTTGCCTTCGAACGCGGTGGCGGCAGCGGTACATCGGAAAGAAGTGAAGCAGCACAGCAAATCGCGGGGCAGCGGGAAACAGCTGAACAAAGTACAACACATCCATGACTCTCAGACGCATCTGCGAGTGCTACAAATACGACAAAGCCCTACAGCATCAACAATTTCATACAGCATACCGCGGCTGCCAAGCTGGGTAGTGGATTTGTCACGATCTTGTGCGATCATAAGTACAGCAGTCCATGCTTTGGCCTTTAGCCGTGGTGCCTTTCTTTTTGCTGGGAGTGTCAGTGGACTGTTTCATGTCCATCGTAAAGAATCAGGAGATCACATTGACATCTGGACAAAAGACCGTCGACCAACATGCAGACATGTCGCCTTAGTCACCTGAGTCTTGATGTCTCACCGCCTGAAGGCTGTCATCAACCTAAATTGTGAATCGTTCAGCCCCCCATCGCCCCTGCAGCTTCGGGTCCGCTGAGCCGAGCAGCGACTTTGCTGGTGCCCGCCTTGGCCTAGCGGCTTGCACCACGCCTACCATGTCTCCTAGATTCCTAGATCGCATCAATGGCATTCTTTGGCCCAAGGCCTACGTCGGAAACTTTGCGGCAGCGTGCTGCGGAGAGCAAAAAGACCGGATCCATGTGCATTCCTGCATCCCATGATGTAATGGCACTGAAAGCACCGAAGCCAGGCAAAAAACACAGCCTGCATGGCCTGCCACCGTAGGCCCTGAGGCTGCAGCGAGTCGTACCGTACCGTGCTTGACATCTCGGTTGCTTCATGCCTTAAGTCGCTGTATTCTTCGGCTGCACGGGCTTGCCGTTGTGCCCCCCCCCCCCCCCTTACCTACGGTCCTTAGGATTATTGATGGCTTGTCGCAAAGGGAGACGTTACACCGAGCTTGCGCGGCCAATGCTGGGCCAAGATTCGAGGCTTCTTGAAAGTTTTGGAAGTCCGGGTCCTTTTGCTTCAGGACCTTCTCGCGAGCATGTGGAACCAGACTCTCGCCAGCCTGGCTTCTTAGCCCACAGACCACGGACAGAACAGGTTCGCAACCAAACTGCACGCTCTCGAAATCCTGAAAGATGACCAATGACAACTGATCCGATGAAGGACAACGCCGAACTTGTCGCCGGGGTTTCGCGTAAGTTCCTTGCCGCTCCGAGACGTCGAGCTGCAAGAAGCAGAGAAGTTCACGAGTGGAAGGCTTGTTTGATTCTGAGTGTCGAAGAGGACGCGACACTCTCACGGGATCTATGATGCAGATGCTCACATGCTCGCCAAATGACTCATCTCTGGCTCGGAGCAGAGTGACATACAGATGCAAAGAGTCAGAGTTTGTTCTCCAGCTGCTGCTGGCAGACACAAGTCTAGAAAGCGAACCGAGCCAGCAACACACTGCCATGAAGGCTCCTCTCACCCTCCCACCCAGTCATTTTGAAACACATCATCTTGTGAGAGGTTTCAAAGCAAACCTCCGCCCAGTGCCCCTCAGAGGCGCCAATGTGCGCTGCGAGTGCGGTTCGCCGGACTCGGCGTGGATCAATTTTGCCCGCGAGCCAATGGCATGCCCAAAGTCTTGGCGTGATTGGCGTGTGTCTGCTGCTAACTCTGCCCAGAGAGACCTCGGGTGTGGGAGCCTTGAGCTTCGTCCCGGCTGCTTGGCGGCACGCTGGACGGCTAGACGCGGTACGGGGGATATCGGTGCCGGTGTGGTTCGATTTCGCTGAGGTCGCTGTCACGGAGCATTGCGAGAAGGGCGAGTGGTGTGCCCTTCCTGATAACTTTTTGTCTGCTCACGAAGCCTTCGAGTTCGCACTTCTTCGCATCAACGAAATGCGGCAAAAGTGCTATGGCTTCACGCTTGCACCTGTAAGACGACAAGATTACATGGTGGCTGGAACCCTGCGGAAAGATATGGATGGCTACTCCCTCTACCATCTGCGTCTGAATTCAACGAATCAATTCGTTCCGTGCCTGGTCCAGATATGAATATTACTTGCGAGTGCTGCAGCTTGTCTTGCGAAGAATGGAGCGGACATGTGCGGAGCCCAGGACCAAAGTAGATGTGGAAGTGGCTCACTTGCATCGCATCACCGATCTGTCCATCTTCCAGGCACGAGAGCAGCTTCCTTTTTCCGCTCTTGACCAGGACTTTAAGTTGAGTCTGCTCCCACAGGTCACGAAAGTCGAGCCACAAGCTTGCAACCTTTTCAGCGGAAGGCCCAGAAACCGGATCACAGACCAGCGGGATCAGCTCTAGAAGCAGAACTGCAGAACTCATATACTTTACACAAACGGACAACATAACTTGCGACTGAGTGACGAATGCCATCGTATGCTGCTGTGTAAGGTGCTGCCGACGATGCTGAACTCCTCATTCCGACAAGTTGGCAAGAAGCCAAGGACCGGACCGGTGTCTGCAGGCATCTTGTTGCAAGCACCCTGCAAGCGCAAAACATGAACCTTCGCACCTTCACGATCAACAAGCACTTGTGAAAGGAAGCAGCTGAGACTGCGAGGAAGGTCTTCAATGAGCAGATCAAGACATTCTGCGGCTGGCCTCACACGTTCGTTACAGACGTGCTTCTATCAAATGCCTCTGAGGGCGGCTCCGGGTTCCAGAGTCTGAGGCCCCGAGAAGCGGCCTTTGCAGATCCTCCGCATCCTGGCCGCGGCGCGGCAGCCAGTGGAGGGCAAGGCGGCGATCCCATGATCCCGATCTTCTCATTTTGGATCTCACGACGCAAAAGCGTCGATGCATAGGTTCGATTGTTCGAAGCAGAGCCCCAGCTGACAGGTGTTGAGATTGCAGTTGGAGCTGCGACAGGCTCGCGCATGTGCCCCCAGCGGACATTCAGTAGTACAGGTCGTGTCTGTTTGGAGGAAGAGGAGAACTTCGGCGGATCTTTCGAAGAGCAGGTCCTGGTTTCCTATGCCCTGGACCATCACGTGCCAGAGGAGATGTCACTGGTACCCGAGGTCTATGCAGGCGCAGTGGGCTGTCTCTCTCTCTCTCTCTCTCTTTTCTGCGATTCTTCAGCTGCATGTGTGTGTGTGTGGAGCCAGAGCAGAGGTCGGTACCCGTGCATGATGGGACAACAGGAGGATGAGCAGACCGCTCTGGACAGCCGCGCAAGTGCCAGAAAGGGAGATGCGATGCTTTCGGTGCGGAATGTCAGGACTTCTTCAAGTCCAGCCGACGATTGGGCTCCGGGAAAGCATCCGAGCGCAGGCAGTCGAAGCTCCAAACGAATCCTGCGATCTAATTCACCACCCGAGTATGCTAGAGGTGGTAGCATCGAATGTTGCCCGTCTGCTACACTCGGGTCTCATGACTCCAGATCCGGTGTCCCCCGGGGCAGGCTGTCTTGGGATCCAACCTCTGCGTCCGAAGCGGCAGCTGCGGCTGGGCGCGACCATCAGCTGGAGCGCCCTTTCCAGGAGCAAGGCGAGCTCCGGATGCTCCACTTAACTAGAGGGTTTAGAAAATCCCTCCTATATGCCTGTGTGTATATCTGCCTCTGCTTGCCCCGGCTTGATGCCTACACATTCACACATGGGTTTAAGGCATTTCTGCGTGTTCGACCTCTCTCTCTCTCTCTCTCTTTGTCTTCAGCCTTCTGAGCGCGAAAAGGTTTGGATCTGCCGGACAACTTCGACCCTCGAGTGGAGAAGACACTGTGCTTTCCTCGTGGCATCTCCCGGCATCAAGGCTCTGGTTGGTTGCAAATGTGATGAATATTTATGTGCAGCCTCCTTACCTGGGGTGCACTTGAGGCATTTGGCTCGGTATAGCCAGCAGGTAGACCCCAACTGAAAGCTTGGGATACTGTTTTGCGACATCAAGTGCTGAAGACAGCATGTCGTAGCCCGAGGGTCTTTAGCTGGTGCCATGTGGCTGCTGCTGGCGTGGTGTATCCGCTTGGCGGGCAGCCAGGTGTGCCGACCGCCTGACTTTGGCCCCCAGAGTGAAGCATTTGTGAATATTGAAGATGTCTTGGTCAACCAGCTGGATGCGGACAGCACCTCGGCAGAGTTTGGAAAATGTCTGAATCGAGTTGAAGGCTAGTGTTTCAGGCAGGAGCCTAATTCAGAACCCCGGGCTCAAAATCAGCAACATGAAGGGATCGGTGTTCAGGGCCCGGTTTTGCTCAGCCAGATTAAGAGTCAAACTGTCCGACTGCAAAGGCATCCGTATTGTGAGCCCTTGTTCAGGACCAGAGGGTGGTTACCCAGTTTCGTAGTATGCTAAACCCTGATGACCCACATTCATCGCAACTCATTGATTGCGGGATCTGCAACTGGGCAAGGCGTGATGGAGCAGATCTTCCCACTCCCGAATGTGCCACACGCGCTGTGGGGCCAAACCTGTGAAACGCTTTCGGCGGGCTGTGCCTGTGACCCCGATTACAGTAGCTACAAGGTCTCGTGAAGTTTGAAGGTTCACCGTTCAAGGTCCTCTTTAACGGAGTTACATGTTAGAATGCGTGGGTGCAAGGCCCTAAGCCCTAAGCTGCAGGTAAACCCGAACCAAGACCAAGCCCCAGGCGTCCGCTACCTGGCAGACAAACTGGGCGATGCCGCTGAGCAGGACGGTTTGGGGAAACATCGTAAGCTGATGTACAGGCAGGCGGCCTTCTTCCTGACATCCGACATATGCTTCGACGATGCAGATGAATCCTTGTTGGACAGTCGCTTGCTGACTGTGCTGCTTGCTGAAGATGTTCCTGCTTTCAGCCATCACTTTCTGGACTTGTTTTCCTATTTGCAAACCCAGCATTCTCCGGGAAGCAGAGCTGTGCATCCGCACGAAGTGGTAAGAGTGACCACGCTTGGTGTACATGCCTCTCTGGTGCTCGAAGTCCGAACAATGTGGGAGAAGTATGTTGCTGGGCCACTCATCTTTGATTTCAACGACGTAAGTCTTGACACGAAACGGTGTCAAGATGCAACCTGCCTGCTTAGCCCAACGATGCATCCAAGCTTCATACGACTGGCGGAGAACATGAAACATTTGGGTGCGCTAGGAGAGCCAGTCATGCTCGAAATGGATCGGTTGCTTCCTGAGCTGGTCGCAGCAGTGCTCGACTACAGACCTGATATTGCCGTATGCACCCATCCCCCCTTCCTTTGTCGGATACTCCACGCCCTGGCACAAGTGAAGGGAGTTGCTGTCATTGGTTTCTTCGGTGGGAACATCGAGGCAATGGTTCACGTAGACGAGCTTGCCGACTGGGTGCGTGAGCTTCATGACATGGCCCAGGCGCCCAATGTCAGACTCTTCACAAACTCAGCCTTTCTCTCGGTCAAGATCTTTGCCATGAGCGGTGCTGTGACCAAACACCTGCCGGTGTTTGGTCTAGGCACGGACATGGTTTGGAATCCGCAGCTCCCTGAAGTGTTGGTCTGGAAGTCCTCCAACCAATGCTGCGACAACGTCGAGCGGTTTTGGTCGAGGGTGGTGGCAAAAGCTGCGTCAATGCAGCTCCAATATGCCTTTCAACATCTGAAGCTGCTGCGCGCAGAAGGGGCAGCTGGCTACGATGCCATTGCAACATACCAAGCTGTTGTCATGTTCCCATATGATGCGGCCCTTTTGTCTTTTTTCGAGCTGTACCACGCTGCAATGCCTATCTTTGCTCCCGACATCCATTCGTCTGCACACTACGTGTGGCGGGGTTCCATCAATGCGCCACGCTACGGCGACGATCAGCCGGACCGACTCACCATCAGGCCCGGATGGCCAAGTGACTGGGCCGGCTTAAAGCGGGAGCTGGGCTTGGACTTCGACGACCATGGCATCGACCTGCATCCCCGGCATGTCGCAACCGATGCGCGTGTTCGGTTCTTTTGGGCCCATGCTCTGGAGTTGTACAGATGCTTGGCTGTTTCTGCAATCGATTTATACCCAGTAACCTAGGACCTAGTAAGTAGTTGAGCCTGAAGTTGTTGCTTGAGATGTCCTCCGAAAAGACCAGCCCAGGCTATCCACACGTGCAGTACTTCAGCAGTTTTGCGGACCTCATTCTTGACCTCAAAGAGGCAAATCTTCCGGCCATTTCAGCCGGCATGCAGCTCCATAGTCGCAAGAATCTGCAGGCTGCCGCCAGGTTCTGGCGGGTCAGTCTCATGGAAATGCTCGTCTATAGCGCTGAGCCGCAAGCTGAAGAAAATCGGTTTTCGGTCCCCAACCCAGAACGCTGTCCATATCTCATTAACCGCAATGTCGGGTACCAGTCACCCGGTGGCGTGGCAGGCTTGCAACCCCTGTTCCAGTCCCAACTAGAAACAGGTTCTGCATGTATAAAATTGCCAAGGCTTATATGTGTGTGTGTATATTTACATAACATACACTGTTATACTGTGTTATGATAATGCGATCTCGATGTTCTATCTTACTCCATGCAGTATCTGTCGTGATAGCATGACAGGCAGCTGCGGTTCCAGCTGGGCTTTTGCTGCGACAGCCGTGGCCTCTTTCCGTGAATGTCTGGTCAAACTGCACGGAGGCACGTGCGACTGAGATGATCTTTTCCGAACATGCTGGCAGTTTCTGTGATGATGGCAGGTGAGGTGCCTGCTTCCTTGAGCTTCCTGTCAGCCCAGGACGCAAATCCAAAACCTAAACCCTAACCCACTCCAAAAAAAAACCCTAAACCCAAAGAAAAAGATGCTTATTTAATTTACCATCATGAAGGGTCCTGCCAGGAGCTCGTGTCGTGCTCCGCACACCACGGCTGCTCCGGTGGAAGTGCAGCCGAGGCAAGGTCCTTGTCACCCTGCCTCTCACATTCTCTGCTCGCCAACACTGTTTATGTTGGTCATACAATTAGAATTGGCTATTACTATGAATATTACCATAATAGGATTCTATCAGTAAAATGAATATTATCAATATTGCTATTCCACTGAGTATTACCATTACTATTACTATCAAAATGGCCAGGCTTTCTACTACATGAAGCAGCACGGGGCGGCCAGGGAAACCTGTTCACCATATCGAATGCGATGCTTCCATGACCAGTCCACTATATCCATGGAGGCTGGTCGCAACAACCGCTTCTGAATGCTGATAGAACGCATCAGAACCAGAACAGATATTCCATCAACGCTTGCATGCACCTCAGCAACAGGCCTGCGATGTTTCACCGAACTGGAGCTGCTTTCATCCAGCTGCTTAAACTGCCTTGCAGGCCGCAGACTTCAAGACCGCCGTGGCTCATACACAGAGTTCGGAATCTGCGACAATGTGCCACGAGTCTGCTGATGCGATCTTTGGCCGCTTTGGTGCCAGCTGCGTCAATGTCACATAGCTTCTGCGAACATTGTTGTCTTCAGTTGAGAGATTGACCGCAGTAAGGGAGACAGCTGCCTGTAAATGCCTGCCCAACGTCTTCCACCTTTCGGAAACGGTCGCCTGTGACTTGCTTCCAGCTGCATGCCCAAAGGTTTCTTGACCGCACAGGTGCCACCAGTGTCCAGTCTGGCAGTTGCGGTTTAGACTTGTGGTGGATGTGTATGAACCAAGACTCGAATACCCAGCTACTTCAAGATCCGGGGGACTATGGAGGGCAATACCGTGCCGGAGTTGGAGCGCCACATGATGCAGGAGCCGCTGACTCAAACTGCTTATTGCGACTCTCGATCGGGCTCCTTGTTCGCAGGAGCTGATTACCGACGGTCCCTTGTACGTGTCGCTCTTCCTTTATGAGGACTCGGGTGCATCGCGTTCGAGAGCTCTGCAAAAGGTCAGGTCAATAGGAGTCGTTGCACCCGGTTCAAAGCATACTCTCTCCCTCTATCGGCGTGCGATGGACGTGCACGCACAAGCACTTTATAGCCACGTCAGGGCCATATCAATATGCCAAGCACCCCAAAACTCAGACTATCCCTGAGTTTCTTAGCATCAGAAACGTATGTCCGCCTGACTCGCTTAAATGTGCCATGAAAGTACTGCCCAAGCTCTGTGCCTGCGACCCTCATGGGTTACAGAGTGACTGTGCCACAGGCGGAAGTACGGGTCATGGGTTTGCCGGGTACGTGTTTCTAGGCGTTGTGCTGTTTGGTGACGGCAAAGTCTGACACACCGTCGGGGAGCAGTACATGTGCGGTTTCCTTTCCGCCCCGCAGAACAGTCTCGATGTCACTGAGGGAGGTGGAAATAGACATGGCAAGAACGTGGGAATGTGGCATACGTACTCAAGAGTTTCAAGAACTTCCCCAAACTCTGCCAAAGGGCTGGGCTCTGCGAGAGGGAAAAATCCTCTCGCGCCCTACCCAAGACGAAAAGATATCGAGAGCAGTGGCTTGTTTGATGCACCCCCCTGAGTCACGGGAGAACACAACCATGAAGAAAGGGTGCACAGGGCCACATGGCAATGATGCAGCCACTTTGAGCCTCGCCGGCGCTGCGGATGCATCAGACATCCCACCGCCATCTAGGGCTTCGACGATGGGGAGAATGAGCGGCTTCCGCTGAGAAGGGAAGTGATAGTCAGATAGTGATGGTGAAAAGCCCTCCGCACCGAGCCACGACATGAGGCGATGCATGCATGTAATTCACGCTGGCAGGCATGGTTTTATTTGTGTTTAATGATTGTATTAATTTGTTTTGCCTTGTTTGGTTGTAATTTGTGTTGATTTGTGTCCTTGATGTTTTTGGCCTGTTTTTTTTTATATTTGTGTTTGTTTGTCTTGTGGTGTCTTGTACTTATCTTAATTTGTGTTTTTGCAGTGGTATTTATTTGTCTCTGTTTGTTATGGCAATTAAGCGTGACACTTTTTCTGTTTGTGTTATGCTTATTGATATGGTCATTATGTCTGTCTCTGCATATCTTTGCTTGTCTTTACTTCCTTGACTTGGTATTTTACTTGGATTTTTTATCTTAGATTTTTGTGTCGTTCGTTCCTTGTTTTTTGTCTTCATACTCTGTTTGTTATTGCTTTATCTGTCCTTATTGGTCTTTATGTGGCCTCATGCATGTATGGGAGTTTCCGAAAATACGGGACCCTAATGTAGTACCCTAATTAATGGGATCCTCATTACAAGGACCCCCAAAATGAGGTACCCTGTATTTTCGGAAACTCCCGTGTGTAAGTCCTGCAGGGAGCTAAAATTTCGATGATCGGAGGCTGCAAAGGTGACTGGTACTCCTGAAAAAAGCGCACCTCGGTTGCGAGGAGCGGGACCTAGGGCAGTGGGGCACCCAGGGTAGCTGAGAAGGGTGGCGAAACATGACCACCCTGCATCTGGAGTGCTACCAGTGCCGATTGCTGTTTCAAAGTTCTGTATCCTTGGCCTTGGCAGCAGTGCTGCACATGAGCGTTTCGCAAACTAGGTTGCAGCAGGTTTCCGTGCCATTGTTCCCTACAGTGTCAGACGCATCGTCTTGTTTCCCGCTATTTCAAGCCTCTCCAGTATAGCACCGATGAGTCGCCGATGAGTCATGAAAGATGTAATTAGGTTAGGGGATGTTAGGGCAAGCGGGCAAGCTGAGCCGACTTGTGAATGTGTTGTGCCCATACCTGTGCTGTGTTCTGTTACGTGGTGGTTGGGATTGCTCCGCTCGTTCCACTTCACGCTGCATGTTTTGCTGCCGACGTTGAAATGTTTGAAGCCTGTCGAGGATGTAATCGCGAGAGTCTTGTCGTCATATACGCTGGTCCTCTCTTCGTGTGCTTTCAAGACGGATCGGCGGGAACTCCTTTGCTTGAGTGTGGGGAGTGGAGCAGACTGGTGGAGGCTACTTGCAGTACAGGGTGGATGCAGGTTTGTGGAGGTAGAGCTGTCTTGTTGCAGTCCGGTCCCGAACGAACCTCGAGCCGTTGTCTTAGAAGGACTGTTGAGACCAGGGCGTGCTTGCTTGCGGTGGGTGCAGGGGTTCCTTACTCTTTGAGTGTGTGGAAGAAGGGAAGAGACAGAGCGACGGCCATTTTCTTGGAAAGCTCGTGCATTACTAGCTTACTAGCCTCCCAGCCCATGCACGCCTGGAAAGGACTTCTTTGATCAGACCTCTTGGTCCGAAAGTTTGGATCCTGGACCATTTGCGGCGCTGAGCCATCACAGCAACGCTACTGTGTGTTCTTCTGTGTGCTAGGTGGGATCTACGAGCACAGACGCGGTGATCCTCTCGGAAGGCCGTTGATGCGGAGAAGCCTGCGGTGCAGATTCCATCATGAACATGTCTTGAAGGCACGGTGCTGCGCTGATCGGCTGGGGCACGGACATGGACAGCGGACCCCTCAATGCATCACAACTGTCTCGGGTCGCGTCAGTAGCCTATGATGGCGAAGGCCGTGACTATTGGCTGCTGCTCAATTCTTTTGGAATGCAGTGGCGGCAGGGAGGCTACTTCAAGGTCTGGGTCTCACGTTTGGCCTCGCAGCACAAAGCTTTGCAACTTACCAGCTTAGTCGCTAGCAGATGCACCCAAACTTCTCATTTTGCTACAGATTCTACGTGGAGACACACCCGAACAGTTGCTCCACTACGGTGCCTGGGGCCAGCCCCCTACAGAGCTGTCGCGATCTGTTCACGTGCTGAGTGCTCCTCAGTGCTGCAACAGCTCTCACAGGGCTCCGAGTTCAGGTGCAGATTTTCAGTCTACCCAAGATGAAGAGAAGCGTGCTCCGGCAATCTTCGCAGTGGAGGTGGCTCTTCTGCTACCGGAATTGCGTTGTTGAAACTTCTCAGAGCTTACTTTGAGCCTGCGCCGATCTCCTGTGATAGGTGTCCTTTTCACCCGTTCCTCTGCGCCATGGCATCGCCAGCGAGCCTTTGACGGAGCTTGCGCATGCCCGGGCGCAAGTGCAAGGGGATGCAAAAGGGCTCCGAGCATGCCAGATAGATCTTAAGCAGCGTAGAGCAATGTCGAGGTTTGGTTGCGTGTTGCGGTCACGGCCTCAGATGTGGTTCGCCTGCCCACTGCATCACACGAAAATCCATGCTCCCACCCGTTCCCACTGACTCTCGCTCTTTCTCTCTGTGGCTCTGCTCACATCTGCTCGAGTTTGCCACCGACGAGCGGGCCAAAGCTCTCGTCCGCAGACAGCCCGGCGTTCCGCGCACTTCACTTCACTGAATGTACTCGTGGTAATTGCAAACTCCCGCTTGGCTGAGGCGTGCTCGGACTGGCAAGCGGTATGACAGCAGAAGTTTCAGAGGCAGTCTCGGATTTGCATGGAAGCCTGCGACCTTGCCTGGCTGCAGAAATTCACGCCGGCCAACACGGTGGGTCTGGGGCACGGGATTGCAGACAATTTTGCGAGCTTTGGGCCACGAGTGCATCAGTGTAGCTTATCCCACTTTACCGCTCCTCCACCGAGATCTTGGAGAAATAGAAGGAGGTGAGACTCACACCGTCCAGATTGACCTCATGAAGCTGCGCCCTAAGTGCATGTGCGTAGCCCTGTGCTGTTCTTCGAATGTCGTCTTTGGCACGTGCCGGATGCCCTAACACCGGAACGTCGTGACATTGGTGAAATTATGGGCAGGGCTTGGGAAAGTCTTGCGCAATTTTTTTGTGGCCTTGTAGCAGTAGCAATGAACTTGTCATGCGCAGCTGCCGGGGTCATTCATGCAGAGCCATGCGGACTGAGTCGCGAGGCACTCTTTGTTGGGTGATCGGCTTGAGCTGCGTGTTTGGGCGCTGAGCCTAGCACCACTCAGCAGTAGGCGCAAGAGCTTAGTGGCTTAGTGGCCGTGCTATCAGAATACCAGGTCCTGTCATCATACTGTTAAATCTGGTTTCGCAACACCAGGACATGGTGGCCTTTTCGAGCCCTGAAACTCGGCTTTGTGCCCAGGCATCTGACAAAGCCGACAACACGGGAAGCACGAGTCCCGAGCATCAGTGCAGCTGAAATGTTAAAAATGCGCTGCTTTGCCTTGAGCTTCTAAGAGTTTCGAACCGGAGGCTGGGGTCCGGTGGCCTTCGACGTCCCTGATCTGCACGTCTTCAGGAAATCCCTATCAGGTGCGGGGTAGCATCTCTATCAGTCGATGATGGCCAGGGCGAAAGTTTTGCCATGAATGTACTAGTAATAGCAGCTTTCATGGTTAAAGCTATTGTTAGATATACATACCCCTCTTGCAGTTCAGGTCAAAGTCCTTTTGAACCGCAAGCTCGCTCTGGGGGCTTCAGACCGAAGAAGAGGGTCCATGGAAGACCTTTGTTTGTAGGTATGGAAGCTTGCAATGGCTAGGTCTTTCATCGGGGCTCTATGGTCCGGTATGTCGAAGAATGCGGAGGAGGAGATCTTGAAATCATGGGCGGAAGTGCTCCCATGCAGGTTTTGCAAAAACCGCTTTGTCAGACTTCGGTGAAGAGGGTCGCCTTGGGATGAAGGAGTTTGTACCCTAAACCCATGTCACATGATGGACAGACGTCGATTACAGCCGACGACTGGAAGATGAAGCCGCGGTCTCGGGTTGCAGTGAAACCTCGCGTTCCGTGCCCAAAAGACATCTAGACTTGACTCTTGAATGATTGCAACAAGTGTCGGGACACCAAGCTCATGTCTCTTGCCTCTCCCATCGAAGGCCGCTCACATGCCCTGGGGGGCAGCAGATTCGCAAGAGCGCAAGGCCATTCCCGCACTAGTGAGTGCAATGGTTGATTGAGTATCACAGAGTTCAAGATGCTCGGCACTGCAGCTGGGCTGTTCTGGCTGCTGCTCCGGAGGATCAGAAGCTCAGATGGGAAGTCGAGACTCTTCACTTTCACATCTGATTGCAGCCGCCGACGGCTACGTTATTGTGTGGGCCACTGAAACAGGGTGTGCCGACTGTTCCGAGAGTTGGGCAGAAGATCTGCCTCAGCACTCAATGCCTGGGAAGAGCTGGCGAAAGCTGCGTTTGCCTCGGAGGAGCTCTGCTTGATGCAACAGTCAGCAGTGTGACCGTCTTGCCAAACGTGCTCACATGTCCAATTGCCATTTGCTCAAAACTTCGTTGGTATGTGCAGACATTGTCTGGGTATGATTCGCTGGTGGACGTGTTTCTATCTGACCCACGCCCAGGAATTCCAAGTAGTACCTTCCCCAGATGGTGTGTCAGGAGTGCAAAGAAGTCCGTAAGTCCAGATTGAAGGACCCCCCGCATGCAAGAGTGTGTAGATCATCATGTGTGCATCCGCTGACTAATTTGCCGGCGACGTCGCCGCTCGTAATCAGGTACCAACTGCTGCCGTGATGTGTTAGCTTTCTGACATGCGACTGCGTAGGCCCTTTCTGTGGCAAAGTTTAGAGATACAAGCAGCCGTGATCTAGTGTTCACAGGCTCACAGAGCAATCGAAGTTGGTGCGAACCCCGGCGTTTTGCATGCTTCTCGTAATCTCACTCGGGGACCTCATTTGATCCCATGCTTAGATTTCAGGACGGCTTTTCCATGCATTTCCCATATGATTTCGGATCAGCATCTTTGCAGTTGCAGGTCGCATGCTTCGGAACATCTGCATGTCTTGTGCCCTTGTCGAGAAAGCTGTCGGTTCATGAGTGTACTCGTACGAGATTTGTCCTCTGCTGCGTCTTGGCTCAAACCTGTTGAGAGGAGCTCTTCGGAAGGGTTCCTGTGGAGATCTGATGAAAGCCATAAGCCATGCTGTGTGTTTTCGCATCTATCATTCAGGCAGCAGACACCTTATTTCTTAAACCACTAATGACCGCTAGTCCAAGACATCACTTTCTGTTGTGCTAGCCGCTGGCGTAACCTCGCCGGGGTTGGGCTGCCGTGTACCAACGACAGAAGAAGCTGATGTTATTGTTGTTCTTCATGTCCATGTACACGCACATCACACATACAACACTAAACTCGTGCTGCTTGACAGCCCAACCCTGGCATGGGAAGCCTGCACGTGCAAATGGCACCGGGCAGTGCAGACCGAAATCGGCCTGCAGACGAGGATTCGCCAAGTGGGAATCAAGGATCCAAGCGGATGCGCTCCCACGTCGTGCGAGGTGCGGCTCGATTTGTGCCACTTTCATGTCTTCAACTGTTGACTGACAGGTCAAATACCACAGGACTTGGAAGAGCAGCTTACACAGCCATTCACAGAGGAGGAGTATCCCGGCTGATACATGACGTCGAACAGCATGGCATCAGAAAGAGAGTGGATGCAGCCGTCCGACAGAACGAAGGAAGCACAAGACCCGAGTTTTGCACTTCAGTTTTAGGATTGCTTGAGCCTCGTGCATGTATTTAGTCGGCTACTACTAGCAGCAGTTGTTGGGAACCAGGAAGATTCAATGCATCCCATGTAGGTCGAAGGCATGCTTTCCATGTGTGATTGCTTGCTTCTTTTGCTTTTGCTTTTCATGTCATAACTGCCACTGCTATTTTCTGCGTAAATACCTACTTTTCCCTGGTTTTCTGTGGTGGCCTGACGCATTAGCTGTCAGTTGCTTGGACTTTCCCACTTACTCACTGGTCTTCAGAGTTGGTCCTACCCCTTGAACACGGCTCCACTTCTCTCTTGCAGTGGTCCTCAGCATCGCTTATCTCAGCGTTTCCTGCGCTCGTTCTGGGCAGTCTGATTGCTTCGACGCCCCCACCGTGCGAGATCTCTTCGATTGTCGGTCTTCTCCCGAGAGTTCATCATGATTTCTCCTCCGCAGCTGTGCAAGACCGGATAAGCTTCAGGGTGAGGAAGGATGGATCCGGGTTCTTCCTGCGAGCTGCGAAAGATTCATGCACATGACTTCGCATGTAAACCTACATATGATTACATGTACATTATGCAGACTTACATCTGTATATATATATATATATATGTGTGTGTGTGTAATATCGGCAGCAGTTGCACTAAGAAGCAGCTGAGGCGGCATCGAATTTTCGAGTCGGTCGGCCTGAACCAGGCTGAGCGATTACCGGAAGGACGATCTCCTATAGCGCTCCGACACGCCTGGGAGTTTCTGGAAATTAGGGGTACCTTCTTTTGGGGTCCTTGTAATAAGGATCCTACTATTTAGGGTCCTACATTAGGGTCCCCTATTTTCGGAAACTTCCACCTTAGAAAACGGATTTAGGGTTTAGGGTATTTTGTGCTTAGGGTTTCGTTATGAAGTAGGGTTCTGGCCCTGCAAATCACGGGACAAAAGGCAAAACGTTGCTTTGAGATAAGCACGTCGAGAAGCCGGCGGATGCAGCATGCACTAGCAGGGCCTGAGTAGAGGGCCCTATAAAGTCAATTGGATTCTGGGCTCGCAGCGGCTGTGAATTGTCTTAGGCTCTATGGCTCTTTGGACCTCCAGCCGCGGGCAAGACATCTATCAGTGACGATTTCGAAGTCGAGTTCTTCGGACGATCAGGCAATGCCGTGTCCTGGACTATTCATACACCACACTCCCCCAAGTCCCGACCTGCCTCTCACAAGTGGAGCTCTGCAGAAGCTTGCCACCCAAGGTTTGCATTGATGGAAGCCACGTTCGCGATGCGCACACAGGCTTCCAGCAGGTGCTACAGCACGGCATTGAGAACGAAGTTATCCATGCAGATGCCTGGACTAAGCTGAAGGCCACCAAGCAACCTGCTCGCAACGCCGAGCATTCGCGTGTAGAATCGGTGCTCGATTTCCAAGACCAGCTCAAACTCCGAGGCACGTCGAGAGGCTGAAAGAAGAGATATTCGAAATAGCTGTCCGGAATCGCAGCCTGCTCAGCTTCTGCGTGGAGCGATGTCGAGCAAAGTTGATTCACCTCTTCTCTTTCGGCTTCACAGCCAGGCTTTCATGCTGCTCGGGCTGTTTTGCGTTCATTGGCTAGTACTGCAGCCCGAGGTCAGAACGTAAAGATCTGCGATGCCTGTCAGAAGCCAGATCGGGCCAAGCCCCTGGTGCAAAAAGTCTTTCCTCGTCCAACATGTAGCAGAAGTTCCGAGGTGCGGAAAATGCTTGCATTGCTGGAAGGCCTTGGGAAGCAGCAGCTTTTTATGCGAAACCAGCCCAAATAATTTGCATCTGCCCGAGCCTGCGAAGGTGCGGACTTCGAGATGCATGCGCTGTGCCTTTGGGTGCCAGAAGTGGCGACGCAATCACGAGGGCAGCACCGGTCAGTAGAGTCAAAGCGAGTTCTTTGTACCTCGCACCTTGGATGCATTTGCCTCTGCACTCTACTACTACTACTACTACTACTACTACTACGACTACTACTACTACTACTACTACTACTACTACTACTACTACTACTACTACTACTACTACTACTACTACTACTACTACTACTACTACTACTACTACTACTACTACTACTACTACTACTACTACTACTACTACTACTACTACTACTACTACGTGTTCTTCTTTTTGCCGTTGCCGCTAAGTGCACCGAGCATCATGCGACAGTAGAGCAATCTCTATGACAACCGCATGCCTTTGGGGATTTCGGTACGCTTGCTGCGCCAGGTTATATGCGAGTAGCTCGTCCGCGACATTGGACTTTGCAAAGCACTGGGACGAACAGCATCGGGCCGAGCTTTACGCAAGACTTTCGTGCCACCTTTGCTGAACACACGCTGAAAGCCGGCGACCTTACTTTAGAGTTCGTGTAAGGATCAGGCAGGGGAACCCGCGCTACAAAAGCTTGGTGCTGCTGGACAACACGCCGTGCCGGTCTTACTGCGTGAAGCATGGTTGGGGTAGTGGGTCGCAGAGGTTGTGCAGCATGGATTGCTGCAACTTGCTGCAACATGCAGTTTGTACATGCGCTGTCCAGGAGACCACCTTTGCGTATTTCCCTGGAAGAGTTCGAGCATCTTGGCTGGTGCCGCTTACGGTGATCTCGGGCGAGGGTTGTCATTGTCGTATAAACAAACCCTTGAAGACGCAAGGGCTCGGACGAATTGGCCATCAGCCGAAGCAGCGCAGCACTTCCAGCGGTTCCAGGCAAGCGCCAAGGAAGGATGAGGCCCATCCGGCCAACATGGGGGTTTGCAAGTCTGGCAAGGCATCTGACAAGACCTGGGAAATCATGACATGCTGGTCACCTTGCAAAGGGAGTGACGTTCACGGCTGGACAGGAGGCTTCGGACAAGACGCTGAGCCGCTTAGTCTCGAGATGGGCCGGGTCGAGTCACCTTCGACGCATAGAGGCATAGGGCGAAGCTGGCACTGGGCTTCGCCAAATCACGGCCCTCTCGAGGCTCTAGCTTTCGTGGGGTCTAGCGGCCCTTAATCAGCACGTCTGATGCTCCAAAGTTGTAAGGGATTGCTGCTCTCGCAAAGCCCATTCTACCACGGCCGAGCAAGAAGCCGGTAGAGTGTGGCGATTCGTTTTCCTTGGCATCTGCAACAGCCTGGCCGCCTGGCCTGGCCGGACTTAGAAGACTTCTGTTGAGTTCTGGAGAGCAGTGCTGAGCACACCGTTTTTTCATCACTTGTTGACGTGCACTGCTCCGTGGCTCTGAATCGATTTTCTGATGCCGTCGAACAACTTCGCGAGCCTCAGAAGCGCTGTACGTTAACGATTCTCTTATGTCTGCAGGAGTGCCTTCCGTAACCCCGCAACCGGGGCAGGAGCAGATGCTCCGGCGTTGTGGCAGCGCATATTCAGCAGGTTTCAATCAGTGTGCAACAAGCAGAATCGTTTGAGGATGCCTGCCTGCCACGACGCATTGTAGCAGAAAAGTGCCAATGCCTGGGTTCCATCTTCGTGGAATCGGTTCACCAACGGATCAATGATTCTTAAGTCAATTCGGCTGGGCTGTTACCCTTGTGGAACAGCTTTCGCAGAGTGAAGGCTGCAGAAGCGCAACTTACTCGACTGCCCGTGGCTCGAGCGTAGATGGAACATGATGGATCCGTACCAAAAGCCCATCGGAGGTATGGAATTGCACAGTCAGTCGTTGTTTTCAGGACAACTTTTGCAGATTCACGGTTTGAGCCACGTTCTGTCCAGTTCAAGCCCTGCTTATTGCCCTTAGCAGCTTAGCAGTTGCACTGCCACTGGCTTGGAGACGATTGGAGCCTTTCGGGCTCAGGATCTTGAGACTTGGATCCCCCATAGAGCTCCCTCAAAACCCCCAACCCCAAAGAGACCGATTGCAGTGTCGACTGTAGGCTCATCCTGTCAGAAGACATGTGAGACGAGCATGAGTGTGGTCGGTGACATTATAGTTGTGCCTGGCATTTGTCTTGGGATCCCGTGCCCAAGGGTCACGATGTATGCTTGCGCTAGCGTGGAAGAAAATGCTACAGGAGTTGCTATGAATCTTATGCTCAATAGCAGCGGACAAACTTGGAGGGGTAGCAGGTCGCGCACGAACCGTTGATTTGCATGTGCTGACATCCCTTCAGCCAGCCACCAGGAGCACTTGCAGCCCCAAGTCGCCTGAAGGCAGCGGCTTTGCACATGTTCGGGTTTGTGCTCCTCTGTGACAGCCTCTGCTCCCGAACTCGAAGAGCCAGGTGAAAGTCTGGCGTCCGTAGCCATGGTGCCGGTGAGTAGCAGGGCGGGTCTCGCCAGCGATGTTGAACGCCAGAAGAGAAGGGCCGAAAAGAGCGCATTGAAGTCATCGCGTACCAAGGCTGTTTGCATTTGCATTACGTATACTGTGGTATACTTGATATGAGCTTCCCAATTCTGCCAGGTTACGCAGACGGCAGCACCCCCCACCGTTCGCGAAGGGTTTTGGGCAGTGTCCTCGTCTTCAGGGACAGCGTAGAGTCAGGCCTTAATTTGCTTAGACCTGCACGTGCCAAGACTGGACATCGCTGCGGGAGGTTCAGCAGCCTTCCAAGGCTGTCGTGTCGGCGTTTTGGCTGGTGCATGCTTTCTGATACGAACAAGACTCTGTACATCTAGCCCTAAGCCATAGCCGCTCGGTAGGAGATGCGGCAGATTCCCAACCCAGCACCGGTGATCCTCACCTCTTCCAGGCCGGATGAATGTGGCGAAAGCACAGTGTGAGCGAGTGTTGGTAGGCAGAGTTGCAGGCGCGGTGATGTCCGAAAACCGCTGACGGGCACGCTGAGCCCGCACGAAGGCCGGACACACACGACCGAATGGTTGATGAGGCATCTCGGGTCGGAGCTTGCTTCCAAGGAAGTCCGCCAAGTCCGTCGAGCCCGACCTCGTGCCGAGCTAAAGACAAGGCGAAGGGCTGAGCCCCTGAGTGCAGAGACTGAGAGCACTGAAGTTGTGCAGGCGGATGCGTTGCAGAAGGTGTTGCAGCACACTGTGGAAGATGTGGCTCGGCGGTTCCTTGCTCAGACTGAGACGTGGGCTTAAGATCTTGCCGAAGCAAAGAGATACGGTACCGTCACAATGGCAGAAGCTTGCAGCTTGCACTTGTCAGAACTCCTAGAAGGGCTCCCACCATAGCGATTGCCAGCAGCTAGCATGCGTTTGACAGCCGTACATGCCATCTGTCTCAGTCCATCGGGTTGCGTGTAGCAGTATGCAGCAACGTGGTCCCAAGCAGTGCTGAGTTCGCAGCGCCCTTTCCGAATCGCTCGGCTCCAGCGCAGAGGCGTCAGGATTCTTCAACGCACTGTCGGTGTAGATTCGGCATGGCCGCTCTCTGGACGCAGATCACCAACGTTGCAAGTTGGGTGTGCGACCCAAGTCGTTCCAACGACTCCGTGAACGATGAGATCATGCAGCTCCAGGCTGTGCTGGACGAGACCCGCCTCCGCCTGCATCATGAGGAGCGGGTCAATCAAGAATTGAAGGCGCAGATCAAGGAGGAGCAGAGGCGAGGCGAGATGCGGCAGCGCGACATGCGGGAGCAGCTCGAGTTTCAACATGACGAGATTAAGAAACTCCAGTCAGAACTTGAGACGGCCAAGGCAGCGTTGCGCGAGAACAAGGCCGAGTTCCAGAAGGGCGATGAGGATTCGCATGAGATGCGAAATGTGTCCCAGGCTCGGGCATCCGAGACGGAGCTCTTGGCAGCTCTGCTGGAGCATGCCACGAAGCAGGCGACTGCCTGCGGCGCAAAGGTGACGGAAGAGTCGACGGTCCTGCAGCAACTCCGCGAGGAGCTGGAAGCGGCTCGACGCAAAGCCTGCGAGGAGCAGGAAGCTGCGCAAGAGTTGTGGCAGGAGTTGCAGCAAGAGAAGGCTGCAAGGGTTGAAATGGAGCAGTTCCTCGACCTGCAGAGAGAATCCCTTATGAGGGAGTTTCACCACCGCAGGGCCTGCAAAGCCGATGTTGCGAATTTTCTTCGGCTGCTGGGGCAAAGATACCCCGAACTTGCAGGCAGCTTTAATCTTAATCCAATAAGCATTTGAATTCGCTGCAGACCTCTCCAAGTTCATGTCGCAAACTCGCTGGAGGAATATTTAAGAGCTTCCTTGTTCTCAGCATTGGCGGGCGTGTTATCAGTCGGAAGGCCTGCCCCCGAGCTCCAGCCTTTGAGTGAATTGCAGCGGACGTCTTGTTTGAGTTTCACTACCGCAAAGCTTCGCAAACCGAAGTTGGACGAATGTCTGCACTAGTCGGGACAAACACATCTTGGCATTGTGCGGGATCTTGCATCAAAATGTACAGAAGTTGTTGACATTCGTCGAAAGCTCTTTGAGGATCTTTGAGGAAACCTGAGCAGCATCCGTTGATGCTCCACTTTGTGCCTTGCACCGCCCATCACACACGCGGAACATGTGAAAACATGGGTTGGCGCGGTGATATCCGGAAGAGTCGCACAAGTCTGCCGCAGGTGGCAATGTTAAGGAGGGTTTCAGGTGTAACTGTAACTATGGCAGCTATTTTACGTAAAGCGGCGGACTGCAGCAAATCAATCAAATCCTTCACAGTCCTGGTACCATCAAGCACAGTCCTGGTACCATCAAGGTCTACAGTCTACAGGTTTCGGCATTTACATATGGTCTATAGAGACTATAGTTAGGCCCGCAGCCTCCACGCCGAAGCACAAAGCTCCTCAGGCTAATGATCTAGGACCTTCGGATTCTACGGCTTGACACAGGATATCCAGACCGGTTTAGCCACGAGGCGAGTCTGTGAGTTTTTCTCGTGAGACGCTGCATCTCGTCTTTTTCGTGCCCCATTCAAAAACGGAGATGCTAAGGAGGTCTAGAAAAGAAGCTAGGGCATCTACCAAGGGTCTTGACAAAGCGCCGGTATGATCTTTGCAAGAAGCAGACTCATCCTAAGCCCTCCAAAAACCGGCTAACCCTCCTGTAGACCATGAGGGTTCTGGCGCTGAAGGTTTCATATGGCCCAAACCATCGGAGCAAGGTTTTCTTGAGCACTTTCTCCCAGGTTCCCGAGTAGTACCCTCTTGTTCTTTTCCTTCTTGGGCTCCCATATTAAAACCGAACAGTAGGAAAAAGGGCACCCTTCTTGTAAAGGGGCTACTCAGAAACCTAGTCTCTTTATATAATCTGTAACAGGCTACTTCCAACGACCAAGGGGGAACCGGGAACACGAACACATGATTGGATCTCTAAGGTTCTTTTCTCGGTCCGAAAAGCTGTTGGCCCCAGAAGTGGCAGAGGCGCGTGGTCGGGCATATGTCCCAGGCCGCAGAGAGTCGTTTGAACTCTGCATTGGTTCATGATGGTCCTTGATAATTCAGGCTGTCTTACGGCAACTGCCGCTATCCACTGCAAGATGTGACTGCAGAGCAGAATCGAGTGGCGAGGATGATGTCCCTCTCACGCTGCCGGGTGGCGTTCCTCGCAGTAGCAGGCCTGACTTCGGTAGGAGTGCATAGGAAGGCCGTGCGTACCGTACATGTCGTTAGTCCACACGAGTCGCTGTGAGGACTGGCAGCGAGACGTCAGGCGAGAGCCAGTTGGCTGTGAGTTGCAAGTATACCATGGCAGAAGAAAGAATCAGAT
This sequence comes from Symbiodinium sp. CCMP2592, assembly GCA_905221615.1. Taxonomy (NCBI): domain Eukaryota; class Dinophyceae; order Suessiales; family Symbiodiniaceae; genus Symbiodinium; species Symbiodinium sp. CCMP2592. The sequence continues at coordinate 123,474 of CAJNDT010005875.1, read as the reverse complement.
AGCTTCTGCATTGCTGACACTGGCCTGTATTATAGGTTACATTGAAAGCAGCATAGCCTCGCCTCGGGGCGAGTGTTGGCGAAACCGTTGCAGAGATGTGCTCGTCGTTCGAAGCCGCGAAAAAGCTCCGGGAGTCGGTGCGCCTTCTTCTATCTCTTCCTGCTGGACAGGTTTGGGTTCCAGCTTTGGTGACTCTTCTTGCCAGGCAAAGTGAGTGCGTGCATTGCTTCACTCACAAAGCATTGTAGTCTTGAAGCGCGAGATTCGGATCACAACTCCGCAAGTCCGTGCGAGCCGTGACCTGAAGGCAACGCTGCCCATCCCAGGCCGGGATCCCCGTGACACCGGCATAGTCGGCATAGCATGAAGCGCGACAGGCAAGTAAGAAGGCAGACTGGTGTAGACATGTGACATGACATGCGCGTGGGCATATCAACAGATGCAACCAACAGCCTCAGACCGGGAGGCAGAGCTGCGCCAGACATCTCCAGCTCAATAAACACCGACAGGCTTTCAGACAGTCTGTGCCAGCCTCAACCAGTCGCAGAAAGTGCATGTTGTATGCTTGGAATGCATTTGCTGGCAGTCAAAGAAGAGAGAATAAATGAGGAGTCTGGTTGCAGGAGGTTCTGCCATTGGGCATGGCACAGCAAGTGATCTTAAGCTTCTCGTGGTCTCGCGGAGTAGTGCTCAAATTTCTGTGAGGGCCAGGTAGCACGGAAAGCGGAAAGCGAGCTATGCTTGCCGCGCGACGCTCGATGGCCGCATATAGATGCCATTTGGAGATGCAGAGTCTAGCCCGTGAACAGCATATAAGGTGCTTGTAAAGGCCAGTTTCCTTGTCAGGGGCGCTCACCTCCTGCTTTGATGGGGTGCTGGACATTTTCCAAGATGTGCCAAGCTCTTTGGGTTGGGCGACCTCGTACCTTGGCATTGCAGCGTTCAGAAAGGAAGCGAGGTCACCCCCAGATGCCCTTTGCGAATGCAGCACCATGCTGCTAAAGAGCCACGCTGCAGCTGTGTGAGCCTGCCATGTGGAATCGAAGGCTTGGAGGTGCTCTGACTCCTGTTGGGGAGTCAGAGCCCCTTTCATTGACAGTAAAGTCAGGAAGTCCCCCTCCAGATGCCTTGCTGCATTGGCGCGACCAAAGCTTTGAAAGCTCCTAAAGACTTTACTGACTTCGGAAGCAAAGCCAGGGGGGCCCGGGGAGGCCCGGGGGGCCAGGCCATGGCCAGGCCAGGGCCATGGCAGCAGAACCCTCCCCTGCTCCCGTTTTCGGAAGCCATGCGAGGATCTGGTCGGCGCATACCTGCGGGTTGGTCCGAATGCGCAATACTGGCCGCCGAAGAAGCGCACCCATGCTTTCGATGGAGCCCAGCTCTCAGATGCTTCTGTCCATTCGGGTCATTCTGATCCATGCTGTGTGACCTCACCCTCCGGGAGATCAGCCGCAACGTAGCAGGTTTCACTGTGGTTGCCTTTGTCGTTCTTCTCATTTTTTCAGACGTCGGAGTCCGCTGTCTTCGTCGTCGCCGTTGTCGTCGTTGTTGCCGTAGTCTTTCTTGCACTTGCTCTTGCTGCTACTTCCGCTCCTCTCTGCTGTTGTCGGGGTTGTGGTTGTCGTGGCTTTTGTTGTAGCTTCGGTGACAATGATGATGATCATCGGTATGATAGTGCCCGTGGTCATGATCGTGACGATGCTGGTAATGCTGCCACGATTGAAGCTCCTCCTGTTTCTTTTGCTCCGGCTGGCCTCGTTTCTGCTTTTGACGTTGCTGTTGCGCCGTTGACGCTGCTGTTGCTGCTTGTTGTTGTGCATGAGCCGCTATTGAAGGACTCTGCTTCCCGACGTGCGCAGCCGTGCGTACTTCGAACTGTAGGGATGACAGAGTCACGTCGTGCAGGGCTTCCGCTCGCTTGCCCACGTCCTAGGACGGAATGGTTCACGCGGAAGCTTGGCTCAATGGGTGCTAAGAGATCTTGAGGAGCTTTTAGCTTTTGGTACTGAGCTTCCTAAGCTGCAAATGTGTGGCCAGCGCCGGAACACAGGTTCGCCTCTCCGAGGGCAAGGCTCGAAATGATGTTCGTAGTAGGGCCATGTAGGCACCCAAATGAAGCGAAGCAGAGGCATCCCACTGCTGCAAATTCATGGAGACGCCTCGATACCTCTTCGAGAAGGAATACGGCAAGGAATGGTTTACCCGGATCGGAGAATTCCATGGCTTTGCCGGCCTCATCAAAATCTTGGCAACCGTGGCTCGCTCGCGAAAGAGAGCTGCTTGCAACAAGCCAGTCTCGACAACCTGCCCAGGTCCCGAAAAAGACGAAGCTGACTAATCTGCAGCCCAATTTCGACGCCTCGACGGCCAATACGGCCATAGGACCGGGATCGTGACCACGACATATAGAACCCGACCTATCGAAACACCAGTATGGCTTGCTTACTTGTTTGCCCAGTCAGTGGAAATCCTGGTGTCAGTAGTGTGCTGCTAGATGCGGGTGGAACCATGCAGAACCGGAGGGGCAAAGAAAGGGATCCGTTAGAATCCTGGGTTTTGTTGGTGCGAGAGTGTGCGACTTGGCGTCTGTGTGCCATAGGTGTGCGCGCGTGTAGGTCACATCATGTCACATTGCACTCTGATTTGATTTACAGCATCGAGTGGGGCAGTCTGGTGTTGCGGGAGCCGCCCGAAGTTTTCGACCTCTGACGACCCGTTAGGATCCCTCGCTTGAACTCTAGACTCTAGGCGTTGCTGTTTTTTTACCGTCTTTGCGTTCGAGTCTTGTCTTCGGCCTTACTTGCCGAACACGGATGACTGCATCAGTCGCTGGACATCAGTCGATGCAGGATACACTCCGGAAGGAAAGCTTTGGGCACTGAACGAGGGTGGCGCACCATTCCAATTCGCACTGGATGAGGCCAGCATCTGGAAGCTTTCTTTGCAGACATGTCTCTTTGACTGGAGGCCGGTGTTCCGAGAAGTCTTGGCTTCGACTCCTTGGGAGGAACCCTTAAGGAATCCATTTCTGTGGCTTGGATCTGTCATAGACTCGCTGTTGTTGTATGGGGCTAAGTCTAAGCTTGAGGCAGGTGTTCTTCACTGAGAAGTGCCCTCTCTTGCTTCGGCTGCATCTTGTGGCTTTGCGGCCTTGCCGAGGCCCACCCTAAATTCGACCTGCGGACCGGAGAGACCTTCTTTCACGGGCGAAAGCTCGCGGAAAACCATTTCTACGCAGGCCGCATGTTCAACGGCCGCCTGGCCGTTTGCTTGGAGGGCTGCTGTTCCAGTCTGTGGTTGTGCATGCAAGTTTGTCGCTAAGCGCGATTTGAGCCCGTCCAGCCTATGAGTTCACAAGGTAGGCTGGTGGACCGACTGGATGTGGAGTTGAAGGTGCCTGGATTCCACCATGACATGTTCATCACGGAGAACTACATGGTTCTTGTGGATGGATCCACCCGCTTCACGCCAGAGGGAGTGGTAAAAGGGCAGCCGCTCTGGAACTTCGACCAGGCAAGGACAGGTTCAAGGGCTACTGACAGCTACTGCAACTAGCTCCGGGGAAAGCTTGTTCGCTGTTGTGAAACATCATTTGTGCGTGTGGACTGCGAGAACAAAGGGCTAGCATTTTTTGAGCACAAAGCCTATAGCGAATGTCGAATGTAACGGGGAAACGCGGACTTGTAATTAGGGCCGGTACCTGCAAAGAACCTCGGGTACCTAAACGGCGACGGCCGAGACCGGATGTCACAGGAGTGTGCCAACTTTTTCGGGGGCTCAGGCAGCTGAAACTCCCTGCCAGGGCCGGAACCTACGCTTTGGCATCCATCCTCGCAACGAAAAGCTGTCAGCAGAGACCCGGCCCTGCCAAGAAGAACGGCAGTTGTTTCATTTTGTTGGGGGCTCCCTTGTTCTGGCAGAAGTGGAAAGAAGCAGACTGGGTGTTCTGCAAGAGCTCCCGGGGGCTGGCATCTCAGGAGAAGTTCGTATGGGTTGAGGCGAAAGAGTCTGCCGAGATTCCTGGCTTGGCATCTGGTTGACCATGACTAAAGTCTAAAGGCTCGGCAAAATCCCTGCCCTTGCGGCTACCTTAGGATTGTGCATACCTGCTATGCCTATGATGAGAACGGCAGAATCATTCTGTGGTCTCCGGTCGAGTTCTACGAGGATCCGAGTAGTTGGTCAAGGCAGAATTTCAACATTTAGCAAGAGACCTCGTCGCCCGCTACAGGCAGGTGCCGTTGATGGAATCTTGGGAGGGCTCGGGCCTGGAAAAATGCATCGAGTTGTTATCGACCTTGCAAGCAAATCTGCAACTTGCCGGAGAGTCAGAGTGTGCCAGAAAACAGACACCTGTTTGCTGGATGTTCACAGCGACATGCAAATCTTTGTGCTGCGCAAGGTGCAGATAGAGAAGGTGACAGGAGGGGACGAGCACATGACGGAGTTCCCCCGCATTAGAGACGATCGCATTGGCAAGAGGGCCTGCTGCCCTGCATGGTCTGCTTATGTACTGCATGGCTGCAAGTCTTGATGCATTGAAGCCTCGGCAAGTGTGCCAAGATCAGCAAGATTGGCATAGGTGCGACATGGTTACTCCGCGCTGCAGATTCCTGGCTGATGCTTGACTATAAGGGCATGCGGGGTTCGCATGTGGCTTGCAGGTTTTCAGGGCTAGGCCATGCACTGCCGCAGAAGTCTCTTTGGAGCCGAGGCGACTTCAACTTCCGAGGAATCCTAAAGTGGGACTTCGAAGCATGCAAGCTGGATGGCGTGGCTTGGTACAGTTGCTGCGGGTACTTTGATCTTGTCTTATTGGAGCCGTTCATCGGGAGGCTCTTTGCGTTGTGACTGTAAAGTGTTCTGCGTGGAGCCCTTGAGCCTGTCTGAAGCCACTCCTCGGAACTGGCGTCATGGTTCACGTGCGGAGGTGATTCGATATCCTGAAGATGTTGTCGGTGGTGAGCCCATTTTCGCCCCTCGTAACGGTACGGGCGAAGAGGCGCAAACATCTTGCAAGTATACTCTGTGCTCTCCGTTTTCGCCATAAGACAGGGACTTTTCCGGGATTATTCCTACCATCATGGTTCATCGTTTCCGCTCGTCTTGAATCGACCCTCCCCTGATATGAAAGTCGTTCCCGGCCGACAACCTTTGATATTAAAGGGTGTATGAGGAGCTCCAGCGGTAGTTGCACAGCAATGTTTGCAGTCAGTCCAGTTCAGAGATGTTCCGGCCGGCAATCCATGGAAAAGTCTATAAACACTCAGGGAGCTACTTAACGATAGTACTATATATTGGAGCCTGAACAATTAGTCGTATCATTCCTTAGGGTTCCTTAACATATTGATTCTGTAATGTACACTAACACTGAAACCCTACGCCAATCACGAATGCACCATGTTGATTAGCAGCATTCGTCAACGGCGGGCCCCCTAACACCTTTCCTTGAATTCGCTTTGCAGCAACGGAGCCGAAAACAATTCGCGCCGGCCAATCATTTAAGCATGGAGGGCTATTCAGAGTCGGGGAGCGATTGCATTCTTGTTTTCTGCTGGCTGTTCCGAAGTTTCTTACTCTTCCTGCCGTCGTGCTGCTTCCTTTTGTTCTGCCTTCAGCCAAGAGCAGGATGATGGCTACATGGTGGCTTTGCTTTTCAACGAGAAGACCCAGGAGTCAACCTTCGCGGTCTACGATGCAACCCAGCTCCGAAAAAGCGCCGGTCTTTCCGTTGGCACGAGGGTCATGCTATGTACTCTCATGCCCATTTGGCTGGTTGCACGCCTACATGTGTGTATACCCTTGTATGTAATGTATGTACGTAGGTATGAACTCGCGACTGCATGCATGCATGCATGTATGTACGTGTATGTATTTATGTATGTATGTATGTCGCGTATGTACTCAGTGCTTGTAACTATCGGTTCGAAAGAGATCTTGTCTACCGAGATATGTGTTCCTCAGTTGCGTCTTTCGATCATCAGCTGTCGTTGCATGCATTAGTGGTCGTAGTGGTTACAGTCTCAAGGCCAAGACCTTCTCGTCGACGCCTGTTGTTGAATACTCTGTGCCGCGACGGGTGCCATTGGGCTTCCATGCTATTTGGTTGTCGGAGGCGCAGCCGGAGCCTTGGCAACTCCGGTTGAAAGACGAGCTAGACTAGGGACAAGTCCTGGGAGCGAGCGTCTCAGGTTTCAGAAACAGCTCCTTGTCTGATAGATGTGAAGGTCTGTGGCTTGTGCTGTGCTGAAGATCCGAATGCCCAGGCTGCAAACGCTCCGTGCGTGAGGCGGAGTCTGCGGCTCACCTAGTTTCACCGCATAGGCCCTGGCTTGAAGCGCTGTAGCGCACGGCGCTCGCTTTCGGATGGGCAAGCACCCTCCCCTGAAGGGACAACGTGTACAAAGTTGATGGCTCGCACCGCTTTTGCGGGTCTTCCATTCACACCACCAAATTTTCCACGCTTCTGGTTTTGAAAACGGCGACATGGACTAGCAAAGCCAATATCCCTCGCACCACCACATGGTGAAGTCACTTCCTGAATGCTTCCACCTCGATGGAGCCCAGGCAAAGCTCCGCCATCTCAGATGCTCTTCCGAGTACTCCAACGGAGGTCCAGGCCAGGAGCCAGCAGGGCCCAGCCTCGAATTGCGGTAGAGATGCTTGGGAAGACTCAGGATCTTCGGAGCAGAGGCTTCGTGGACAGCCCAACTTCTGCTCAGGCTCCAGTGTCCAGCCTCAAATCCCAATCGTTTCTGGCCTTAAAGCGAGAGAACCGTGTGGACCTTCCTTTGTGGCAGGGCCTTTCACCTGCTCGGCGGCAGGTGCACGTCGCTCGAGGTGGCACAACGCGCGGGATGTAGCAAAGACTTCCGCTAGTCGCGCGTGCTCGGCCCAGGCCGGAAAGCAAGGCCCCACGAAGAGGCTGCTCACACAACTTGGCTGATGATGGTAAACGTGACAGATGTTCGTGTGCGATTTTGCGAATGGTCTCCATTCTGTCCTGTAGGACTCCACGCAGCAGCAGCAGCAACAGCAGCAGCAGCAGTCCTGACCTCGGAGCACTGTTGGGTCAGTCTCGGTCGTTGACGCCTGTGGCAGTATGAATAACACGTTTCAATCAGGGCTCAGCTTCTGCATCGAGTGATCCCGCTGAGGCTTGTCCGACGCTGGGGCCGATGTGCCAGTGGGGGTCACAGAGCTGAGATGATGTCACTGTGCCGCAGACTTTGGGCATCCTGCGTCTCGCGACGACGGATCCACGAAATCTGGTTTCATGGACAAAACATGAGACGGGTTTTGATGTTGGAGGAGATCTTTTGCCCTGATGCTAGTCTCATGCTCTGAAGCTGACGCGCCACTGCTGCCGCAATTGTTGGAGAAGTGGAGGTCGCTCTCCTTCCAGGGCTCTGCGGGGAGAGGCCGGTCTCTTACCTCTTCCCTGTGAGGGTTTAGGGTTTAGCCCTAAACTCTAAACCGGGCTTGGCTCGAATGCAACGTAAAACTTCAGACTGCCAGGAGATGGAGCCCAAGCCAAGTTCACGTTCCAAGTCTCTCGGGAGGCCTGCAGTTGGTCATGGCATGTATCACGTGTTTGGCATCTCGCGGCATATCACAAGACATTGCCGATTCTGCATTGTGTTTCATGAACTTCACATCGCCGTAGCATCTCCTTAACCCGAAACGCTGGGTGGGGTTTGCGCTGGAGGACAGGACACTAGGCTTGGAGAGAAAACAAAGCCTTAGTCACCTTATGGTAGGTATCTTGAAAGTTTGCAAGGTGAAATTGCACATTTGGAATCCCAAGCGCTGAACCTCGCTCTCAATACCAGCGGGGCGGTGGAGAGGAGAGAGGCCCAGGGCAAGGGGAGCCCGGTCCAAAGTCCGTGGCAGAGGGCTCAAGTATCGATCCCGGAGCCCGGACATCACCATGGCTGTGGCCCTAAGTGGTGGCCTCTTTGTAGGGGTGCACCAGGGGATTCTGGGAAAGAGCTGCCTCGCGAGACCTCATGCTCCCAGAGCTACTCCAAGGAGTGATGCGGCAGATAACCCAGGATCAACCAGCGCATTTTCAATGGTGCTTCGGATGACGTCCCTCTTGACCATGTCATGGACTTGTTTGAGGTGCAAAGTGGCCAAAGCCGGAGCGCAGAATCGCCGAAGGGCAGTCTTCGGATGCCTCTCCACTTCGATCGCCGCGCAACCGTTGCAACCGGCAGCGGCAGCCGAGTGGTGCGAAGGATCGGTTTTCAATGGCTCCTGGACTATTCCTGAGTCGCTCGGTGGGAAAGCTAGCATCTCGGTTAGCGACGGCACGGCAGTCATCACGGGAAGCAAGGGTGGGCAGAAGTGGGAGCTTCGCTCCACAAATATTCAGGGCGCACCACTCGTTTTTCGAATTGCCGGCGTGCAGCGGCAGTTCTGGGTGGACTGGAGGCCACTTGGTGGACCAACGGAGCTGCGTGGGGTATGGCAAGGGGGTATGTTGGACGGACCCTTGGCAACAGGCCCTCCAGAAATCAAGTGGGACGATGGCAGCAGGTGGCGCAAAGTTAGTTGCAACGCCGACTGAACGGCAGATGCAGTGTGAGTCTGAGTGGTTGAACGGAGTAGCCGAGTAGCCATGACTATGAATCGTTTGAGAACTCGCCGGTCGAAGCGCTGCTCCCGGCCAGCTGCTTTGCCAATGTTGCAAGGGACCCGATAAATGCGCTGCGCTTGCTCAGTTTCTTGCTGGTGACTAGTTGACAGAGCTTTTCAGCATGGCCTATATGGATTTTGGACGAAGCCTCTCAGACAGCAAGAGTTTTCATGTAGGCTCCTGTCCTGCAGCCAGGCAAAGAACAACTTCGGTCCGATCTCCTTCGGGTCACGACCCCGACAGTACATCGCAGAGTCTCACCCGGCTGTTCATCGGATGGCGCTGGCTCAGGTGCTTTGGATTCGCCGTCCAGCTCGCATCACAAGCCTGCCTCCCATGATTAGGGAATGGTGTCGCGAGCTTGTCGGCGCGATGACTGAAACGCTGTCCGGCCGAGGAGTGTGAGCTTTGCAAGTTCGAGTCGTAAGTCCGCGCCAGACTCCCCAACTCAAGGCCACCAAGGCCAGCATGATCCTGCGCATGTGAGAAATGGGATGCTTCAGATCGGCCTGAGCTCTTCAGGATCTCCTGGAGGTCATCCACATAGCCCGTCCAAGCGGCCGGGCGCAGCAAAGTCTCTTCAAATTCCGAAGTCACCAACAGCGGAATCAGGAATGCGAGGATCTCCGGGGGGATGGAGGGAGCTGCAGCGAGACAAAGATGGTGCGCTTTGTGCGCCCCCCCCCCGCTTTCCGAACAGCTCTGGGCCCTGACACTTGCATGTCACGTCTGCGCTGGCCATAATTAGACCGCAGTATGGCAGCACAGACTTACAGTCGCTGTGTGTTTTGGGCAGCGTTGTCAACTGCTATCTAGAACCGATAGCACATGATAGCACGGCATGACACGACCGTTTTCACAGAAACCTGCATGAAGTCCTTAAGCCGAACCTGGGCTCCTGTGAGGACAGCGGAGCGGAAGTTTTTCGCGACTTCCCGGAGAGACTTCGGATGCAGGACTTCGTCCTTTCGCAGCTGACTGAAAGACCGCAAGAGTGGAAGCATCGGTGTGTTTTTTCTGCAGGGCGAAAGCATCCGTCAACGAAGAGATCTTTGCTGGCCAGCTCCGAGTCCAATCCAGAGCCATCTTCGCCGGAAGGATCAATTTCGGAATTCATTGTGAGAGCGAGTGCTAGCGGCTAGCCCTGCCCTCATGAGAAGATGCAACAACACCCTTCCCCCGGCCTGAAATGCCCTGCAGGAAGCAGCAGGAGCTACACTTTCTCGAGGCGGCTGCGCAGCCCATCCTCAGATCGCAGAGGTCGCGACGGTCGCAACTTCTCTCCGACACTCCAAGAGCGGACATCCACGGCGATCCATGCTTTGGAGCATGGTATGGAGCCTCCTGGAGCCTCAGACAAGTGGCGCGTGGCTCAACTCTTCTGCGAGCTTGTCCCGCGCTCCGTGGCCAAGATTCAACGCATCGAACGCGTGGTCACTCCTGAGACGTACGCGAAGTTCATGCAGAAGACTGGCGCCGGGGAAAACGCAAATGACTTCGGAATCGTTTTCTTCACGCCAAAGGATGCAGATGAGTTGAACCGAGTTTGTTCTCATGGCTTGGCAGTGCGGTCTCCTCCTGCCCGCGTGGTGTCAGACTGCGGAGCGGCCCTTGAGAATCAGTTGCGGAGCGAGGAGCCAGGGAAAGGACTGGATGTGAGATCGATGTGTGTGTTCTTCTGTGGACCAGAGGTGGCCAGGTCAAAACTGGGAGGTGCCAGCGATCGACCGAAGGATGTTGTTGAGTTCGAGGTGGAAGATGCGAGTCACTTTCTTCTGGCCTACACAATTCACTATCAAATTGTGGCTGACGAGCCCTCCGACCATGCAGAGTTTCGTTTCCAAAGCCCTTCTCCGGAACATGCACGCTCACCTTCCCGCTCGCGTCGGGTAAGTGTCCGAGATCCCTTAGTCCAGGGAATCCTTCAGAGGCTGCCTGAGTTGGGGGATGATGTTGCAGGTACCGTCCTGCTGCCCAGCAACTCTACAGAGGCTGAAGCGGTTATCTCTCTGTACCTTCAAAGTGGCGGAGCATCCCGGCTTCGAAGGCCGCCTGGAGTGAACCTTCGCGAAGCTTTGGGAGGTGTCGTCGTTCAACGCATCGAAAACAAGCTGCTTGGCCTCGAGTATCTCGATGTTGAGTTGGAGTCAGCAAACGGTCCCCGATTCCGGGAGGATGTAGTCTGGCATGGAACCCGGCTGAAGCGTGCTGATGAAGAAGCCAGCTTGGCCCACAAACTCCAATCCATAGCCGAACACGGCTTTGATCCTCAACGCTGCATCAAAGGAGCTCATGCAGCCGGGGGGATCTGGCTGGCTGCGAATCCCATGGAATCCTTCGGGGTGGGAGGAGATGGGCTGGTTGCCTTTGTCCTTTGCCTTGCTAAGACGAATTTCAATGAATGGGTAGACACATCCTGCGCCCGAGTGCTGCAGCGTGAAAGAGTCTTACCTCTTTATTCTTTAGTGCATGTGTAGTGCGGTCTGCCTTTGATTCTTATCAGGTCCCAACATGAGATCCTGCATCCTGTTGACAGGTGCACTCAAAGAGTGCATCTTTCGGCAGCGTGCTTTTCGATTTTAAATTTTGCTGCCTGCCAAGCAGTCAGAACCTCTTGACCTTTTAGCAGCCAAAGAAAGCCGCAAAAGACTTGCCAGCTTTAGGTTGGACAACCAGAACAGCTGGTCCAGGCTGGTGGCTTCCCGGGATGATGTCTGCCACGCTCGAGCAGGATGCATCAAGAAATCGCGATGGTTTCACATGCTGCAGTCATGTCTCAGTCGGAGCTAGCATCGTGAAGGTCGCGCGCAAGCTTGGCTGGTGTGCGACCCGTGTTTGCTCAGCTTTCTGGCTATTTCTAAACCGACGGCCCCACATGCGTACATAAGCCGTGCATTTTTATGTTATAGTAGGTCTGACCTTCTGGCAGTCCAAAGAAATTTGGCATGGACAGTACCTGCAGCACATTAGGCAATAAGCAGCCCTCCCGAGACTCAGTGCCGTCTCAGAGCATTCGACGTGTTTTGGACCGTCGTCGGGCCCGGATCATGACGACCGCTGCCAGGGAAGCAGAGGCCCCCATCGAGAACCCTCAACGCAGCTGGGCGGCGGAGCCGCCGCGCAGTGCCAAGGCCATCTTCCACAAGCACACCACCACAGGACCGGACGAAAATTGCCTTTGGGAATCTTTCGAGTAGCTTGTGTAGCTGAGGGGCTCGGTCTCCACGACATGCTCTAAAACGGAGTGTGCTGTCTTGTTCTCCTGCTCTCGGTCAGAAGGAACCTTCATTCGACCGATTACCGCACCTGCAGTCACACGCCATGGCCTCAGACAACGGGTTGCCACTGTTTAGCCCGTGCTGTTCTTATGTCAGGCATTAACATTAAATTAATTAAAGCTGCTCTGCGCACCATCCGTGCGGCTGCGGCACAGTCGGCGAAGCGTGGGCTTCCAAAGACACAAAGCTTGCGGTGGGCCTGTCGAGACCACGGCACCGCCGTCTCCAATCCTTAAAACCCGTGCGAGCACATTTCAGATCCCACAATGCGCGTTCAATGCAGACAGGTGGCCACATCTTTACACACTCAATCACACTCATATTATATGTATGTAGGCAGGTCGGTAGGTATGTATGCATGTATGTATGAACTAGTCAGTTATTTGATTACTGAACTTATCTTTACTGGGTTAATTCGACCAGTTTGTACTTCCGTGTTGCAGTATTCGTATCTTGGACCTCTGGGCACCGAGTAGATCCGAGTCGAAACAGCGACCCTCCGCCTCCCCAAGGACACCGAATGCCATATGAAGAGAAAGCTTTTCGCTTTGGTACAGTCCGATGGTTTGCGATCGCTTTCCGGGGCTTCACAAGCGGCGATATATGTTTCGAAGCACCTTGAACAACTTTGACTCCTCAATACAAAGCTGGATTAACTCTGATATTCAACGCTTGCGCGTATTGTTTCTCGTAATCACTCCTGGCCAGCAGAAGTGCAGAGCCGCATGCTCTACGCCACGCAGAAAGGCACGAAATTGACGCCCGGTCAAGAGCAGAAGGATGGCAGACGCATGGCAGACGCCACGCAGCACGAAGCCCATGCCGGTTAGAGAGGCTTTCTGCTGCTGGTGCCGTCTGCTTCCCCAATTTGCCCACTTCCGTACTGGGGGGATGCTCTGGCTCAAGCTACTGGTCTCAGTCTTGTCGGAAGCACGGTGTATCACGGTGTCTTGCATGTCGCACGGTGGTCGTGTGGGCTCGCCGTTTTGGCGACCATGCTCAACTGGTTGTGGATGGCTGTGAGCAGCTTTCGCAGAAGGATGCACTGCTGAGTGTGTACATGTAGCCATCGCATGTTGACTCCCACTGGTCTGGTTCATGTGCCGAGGATTCGATCCCGTGCCGGGATTGCCAAACTTGGTGCAAGGTGTGCCAGCCAGCCCTCGCGGCAAGCGCCTGGTTCCAGGTGCACACAGGCACCCACTCTTCTAGCTGCAAGGAAAACCAGCTAGTACGTAGGTTAGTAGGTAATTGTTGTTGTTTGGATGCTTTCTTCATCTGCCACTGCTACGACGCTACTCCTGCTTTTTTGGCGCTGTTGCTGCTTCAAGCTGACATCAGCTACTGCTGCGCTGCTCCTACGACGACGACGGCGACAAGAGCGACGGCAATGGCGACCTTGACAGCATTTTGATAAGCAGCAATCTTCAAAGATGATTGGCCATACTCGTAGCCAGCACAGTACTGGCAAACATGCCGACTATGCTAATGACGATAATCATACTTCCAGCGGCCTGGAGAACACCAGCCACAAAAGTTTCAACGGTATTCCGGCAACAGCAGGTCTTAAAACTGTCAGAGTTGCAATGAACCGTGCCGAGGTTGTAATCATTGTCGCCTTGACCATGGGCTTTCACTGAAAGTAGCAATGCTATGCTAATCAGAAGACCACCATGAAGTAGGATAACAAGAAGAGCTCACAGCCTTGCCGCCTTTCCTTGCACTGCTTTGCAGGATGCCAGCGATCCCAGTGAAAGGCGCCACAGCGAACGGCCCGTGGGCAGAGTGCCGCGGCGCAACTCCCAACGAACGAATGCGGCGAGCGGTGGCTTGACTTTGATTGGCTCCAGTGCTTTTGAATGGTACTGTAGTAACTGGTCTCTTGTACAACCACTCTACTCCAGGAAACATTTGGGGCCTAGCAGCTGGGCCTAGCAGCTAGCAGCGCGGGCTGGGCTAGCCTTTGAGAGATAGGTTCAGTGGTCGCCGTAGTGGAACACAACTGCGTACTGGCGCAATCTAGATTCAAGTTGTTGCTGTATAAGAGTTGATCTCGTGCTGGTGGTTCATTCTCTGATCTCTGCGCTGGCACAGGCTTGGCCTCGACAAGGCACCGAGAACTCCCTAATGTATCGGCCGCATGACAGCAGTCAGACGAGTTGCTTGTGTTACTGTTGATATTCTGGATAGCAGGTTGGGAGCAGCAGTAAGTTGGCTCCACCGAATCCTGACCCAGGAACCCAATGGAACGAAGAGCCGCGCACGATGGCTGGGGAGAAGAAGTGTCTCTCTGTGCCTCACCACCTCCTCCGGCTCTTTCTCTGGACTTGCCAAGTCCCGGGAGTGAAAGGCCGGGGTGTTATGGGCCATTTCCGTGCAGTTGCTTTGAGGATGGATTGGATGCTCTCTGCAACACTCGAATTCATTGAGCGGCCTAAGGATCGGCAGTTCAGAAGCCTCCGCCTTCGTCTAATTGCATAGAATCCATAGAAATTCAGCGCCTCCCGCCAATGATTCACATGCCCGACTGAATTTTATGAATGCTCTTCCAATCGGTTCTGTGATCACATGGGATCTAAACGTGGGAAGCACCAGGCGAACGAGGCCGGTTCGGCGATTGTTCGCAAATCAGGGGTGACCGACATTTCGCTTCCTTTCGTATCGCACAACAGACCGAGGCTACTCACAGGCTTTGAGGGTGTTGGTTTCTGCACTTTGCGATCGTACAGGGTTCTGGTCCAGAACTGTTTCTAGCTGAGAGTATCCTTGTCTGTTTGAGAGCAACGGAGCCATGAGAGAAGTGCTTGACGTGCAAGGTAAAGCAATAGTATGTGGTCGCCGGGCATGATTCAAGCCCGAGGATGACTGATTGATTGCTAATCCGAGCCACTGAGACTAAACACCTTGACATGCAGTCAATGAAAAGGTTCATCGAAGTCTTTCCAGGTTCTCATCAGGTAACAAAATAACGAGACAACCCACCAACTGCGACCAGTCCAGAGCTGCTTGTTGATTCAATCGCAAGCAGGTTGTTTGGGTCGCAGGTCTCCCTGTATTAGCATAAGATCCCTTTAACTCAATGCCTGAGACGTGCGTGTGCACAAGCGATCATAAGCGTAGGGTCTGCTTAGCACTTTCATCACCTGTCTAGTTACAAGTTCTTGTCCACCCGCACATGCTATCTGCAGGCAGCGATGAATGATGGCGGCCAGGAAGCAACCCAAAGACCTCGGCCACAGCCCCATGAATGTTCATAGCATAACATACATGCCGATGAGTTTCCTACATTGCAGCCGGCAGCATAGCTCAAACCACGTTGCGCTTGATGTTGCTACAGGCCTCGGCAGCCCAGAGATTGGTCAGAGCACCTGCAATGCGTCGCCATTTAATACGTAGAACGATTCAGCATGACTCTTGAGTCTCTATAGATATTGGTACAAACCCAAGGCTCCGTACGGAGCATTACCGTAGGTTTCTTAGCTGTTGTGAAACCCTGCGGTTCACAACATTTGACGCGGCCATGGAAACTGGGATGGAACTTTCTACGCCCAGTCACATATGTGTATAAGCTTGTAAGTCTGCCCATGCAGGGAATCCCAAGTTTCCGTGGCTGCAGATCACCTGAACTCTGAGAGTTGCAGGGGGATTCTTTTGCCTTTGGAAGGCTGCCAGCCAGCAGGCTCAGCTGAATTTGCTGGCACCTTGCCATTTAGCTTCATGAGGTTTCCCGTTCGATGTGTGTCCGATCAGTACTGCGAGAGATCTCTAGACTTTGAACGGTACTTGGGTGGACGGATTACCTCCAAGAGCACATCATGATAAGATGCATGTCTGTAGCTTAAGTACGGTGAACGCCGCGCAGTCGTGCTGGAAGGAATGCATCCAGCTGAGTTGGTCGAAGTTTTCCCGAACATAGATGCCATTGGATGGAGTCAGACCAGATGAGGTCAGCCTAAGTTCAAGAAGGAACAGGACGAAGGATGTTTGGGCCGACTGCGGTTTACGCCCAACTTCTCGCGGCTCTGCCAGCGCTGAGCCTCCTTTAACATGGAACATCCATAACCAAGCTTGTGTAAAGCTGCACTGCGAAGTCTCGAATGCTCCAGCATCCAGGAAAGTCAGCGAATCCCGCACAACAAGACTACACAAATCTGCCTTTGCTTCTAGTGGTTTCTGATGAGTGACTTAGCAACCCCGTCCACTGAGCATGCAGGCAATCATCGCGCAACCAGTCACCATCAACAACGAACACAACACAAATAATTCACGGCTCTCATGCAGCATGATGGCAACTGCAAGGACACCGCATCGTGCCATGGGCTCGCGCGCGAGAGACATCATGGAAATTTTGTTTCAGGAGCCACTGGCAACCTGGTCATCATCTTCCGATGAGAGCGGTTGCCTCTTAGGAGGCCGCAGCGCAACGGCTCACCAGATCTTTGCTTTGAGCCTCTGACAGCGAAGGCGGTAGCAAACACTGCCTTCGGACCAGGCTCATCGTAATGTATGAGCAATTTATGGTTACTGCGCTGGTAAGAACATGCACATCTTTCGATCGGTCTGTGTATCGGTCTATCGACTGATCCAGCTGTCTATCTATGCGTCTGTCTATCTGTGTGTCTAGATAGGACATGCACGCGGATAGTGAATTGGAAGCCGGCAGTGCGCATGGCGCAGGAAGTTTCTGGCAAGTTAAATTGCACACCATGATCAAAACTGCTATTGTGGCCGACAAGCTGCCGAGCAGAAATGCTTCACATTCCACGCCTTGCTGTTGGTTGGTAAGCCGTTTGGAAACTGCTTGCTGCAACAGGCCTTGTGCATGAAAAGCCTTGCCAACGCAGCTGTCACGCACCCCTTTACTGGCCAGGCCACAGACAGAGGAATACATCCAGGAGATGCTCTCGAACAGCCTGCAGCCAATAGCTGCGACGCATGTGAGTCTTGTGCGAGACTTAGCAGCTTGAAGGATCTTGCAGTACCACGGGAGTGGTTCCAGCTTGACCCGAATAACGACAACGGTCCCAAACCAGGTTCAGCCTGGAGTCATCTGTTTTAGAGCAGCTTGCAGTCACGACTTGGGTGTTGGGTGCACGCAGAGTTGCAACTCGAAAGTGTGTGAAGTGCCGGTGATCCATGTGTTGATTTGCTGCATCCTGCAACTTCCAATCGTAGTTCGATCGCGTGAGAAATATGTGCTGCAGTGGATTCGCATGGGTTTTTTCAAGCAAGCTTTCACGGGCCGGAGGGTGGGCGGTGTGGAAACAGCACAGCTGTGGCATGACAAGGCGCTGCGAAACTGGACCAAAGTCTCCCGCTTCCCCCGGCCCCGGTCAAACTCCCAGACCGGAAGAATCAAATTCGATCGAAGCACCCTTCAGGGCCTTACAATTTCAATTCAACACGCAGCCCCCGAGCTCGAAACTTCGGAGGCCGCGAGGGCAAAGAAGACGAACAAGAACATTGATACGGCGCTGGCAAAGGCGCACGCGAACGCGCGGTGCCCAGAGGCGTCGGCATTTGTCCTGTGTTCAAGTCATTCGATTTCGCAACGTGGTTTTGTCACAAGAAAAGTGCACCATCAAGCAGAATATTGCTGCATGGTACGGCCCACAGCACCAGTTTGGCAGAGGGCAACGCTCGCGCAGCCATGGGCGGACAACTGGGCGTATCTCAGAGTGCAGAGACAGGTTCAGATACGGGTGCAGCTACAAGTTCCAGCACAGCTGAGCTCCAGGCATCTCTAAAGAAAATACATGTAGAACTCCGAGATCTACGCAAGCAACACAAATTCCAACAACTGGAAGCCGAGCAGGCCAAATGGGATGAACAGTTCGCTGCGGCATTCCAGCACAGGAGTACAGAGAATCCGAGGAGTGACCTGACAGAACACACACTGCTGGTTGCCAGGGCTGCACAGCAGAGTGTTGCCGGAATCAAGCAGATCTCTCAACTTCCCAGCGATGCGGATCCAATGCAGGCTACAAACGCCTACTTCCAAGCTTTTGCCGGGGTCATGAGCATTGCCGGGCCGGAAACTGCTGCGGTCGTGGGGACGCTTGCCGGCATCGTGGATATCTTTGCATACCACATGCAGTCGCGACAAGAAACTCTGACTGCAGCAATCGCGCACATGTTCCGCCACGCAGTCGATGCGTTGAAAGAACACATAGACCAGCAGTTTGCACAGCAACGCCTCGACGACATCAGGAACAGAATTGAGGGTTCTATGCAGCTTCTTCGAGTGATCAATTCAACCTGTGATGGCTTCAGGGCCGAGCATGATACTTACAACATGAAAGAGAGGGAGCGCGGCCTCGAAGATTTGACTACAACATTCCGCACTTTCAGCGCGAATGTGCGGAAAGACCTGGCTACGTTGAAGAACTACATTCTCTCAGACAGCAGTTTTTCCAACTTCTATGGGCCAAGGTATGGCGAACGAGACTCAATTAATTGCTATCCTACGCATTTGCACGGTCATCACGAGCTGAATTGCAAGAAGCCCGCGACTCAGTTTGTTCTTGTTGTTTCTGCTCTGAGTACGGGGGGCATGGTTTCATGGCCTCTTATTCGTTGAGGAATACGGCCTGTGACAGGGGGCACGACGCATGAGCGACTCATTGAGTCTCACATGACTATGCTGAGGTTACAGGCAATTTTGTCAGCGTACGTGGAGATCTCTGACGCTTATGTGCATGCTCTTTTGATGCTTCAGTGGACCTTGGCCTTGGACCATGAGCTAGGCTTTCGTGCCGTGAGTGACAACCTCCACCATGACGAAGATGCCATGCGCATCGAATTGAAAGGCGTGTTGGCAACGGTAATCTCCCAACTACTAACATGGGCAAACGACCGCAACTCTGAAAATTGGATGGACTGGGAGTACATCGACGACCGGCCAGAGAGGACCTTGATCCATGCTGCAGCGGGTGTCACACCAGCAGGATCGGGCAAAGAAATGATCAGCGTCGACGACATACTGCGTTTGCAGTATCAAGTGCGGGTCTGGCATTCAAGATTTGATGTTCAGCAAGATATCCGAAGAGCTCGGACTCGGGCCGACGAATTTGACGTGCTTTGGCTGACGGTTTAGATTTTCCAAGACTTTCTAATCCCACGAGGGATTGTCAGATGGGGTTTGCACAAGTAAAATGGCGATTGCCGTTGCACGCCGCTTTGCCATTCGCATCTGCGCATGTTGTTGTGTAGCACACACTTGTTTGTGCGAAGTGACAACTTATCATCTCACCTAAACACCGAATCGGTCAGGGGATTGACTCACCGATTCAATTCGAATGACTGTATACTCCGTGGCCATTTGGCGAAAGCTGTTACTGTTACAGCTTGAGAAATTTTGTTTCAGTCCCCTCGGATCACTCCTCGGTCATAGCCGCTCTTGGCGGCCAGTACTTCGAGTTCTACTACGACCGCTGCTGGCGGCCAGTACTTCGAGCACTACGGCTTCTCTGTCGGTTGTCGACAGTCTGAAGGAATCACTCGAAGAATTTAGCCGCGAACAAGTTCTCGAAGACTTTCAGATCGAGAAACCCGAGGATGTGACCTGGGGAGCCTGGAACAAGAGACCGTCACAACAAATACGAAAGGCCATCGATCAGATCTCCCACTGCCGGACTGGGGACGACATCGTCAACTTGGCGGCGACCTTGCTGAAGCCGCCCAACCTCGAGGCCTTCCTGTACCTGCACATTACCAACCGCGACGACTCCGAGGAGCCGCTGGCGGTTCCCTTCGAGGTCGTCGAGGCTTCGCTACATCCCGATTCTGTACCTCTTCCCGCAGACACTGATGCTGCTCTTCTTGCGCATGAGACCGAACTGCATAATCAGCATTTGGCAGACACTTTTCGTGATGATTTCGGCATGGAACTACATAATCCCGAACCCGCGGCATCTGAAGCTCGAAAACGGAACTTCGAAGGGCGTCTTAAGCCCACTACCTCGACTTTCATCGATTTGGATTAGTTACCTCGTAGCCATGGCACACCCACGAGCGGACTCCTGGTTCGACTTTCTCTGCGAGGGATCGACAGTGAATATCACTGCGCCTGTTCCGGACACGATGCTCCGAGAGTTCCCCGAAAGAGTTCGAGACGACAGCAGAGTACCTCTGAAGGAAATACAACGACAGATCTGCCCCCGAATCCTCGAGTCTAAGAACTGCAACATGATGAATTGTGTGCATCTCCACCCTGATTTCCTTAACAAGGTGTGGGTGGTGCCCAACCTCATTTGCCATAAATGGTTTCAGGGATGCTGCGATTACAACGATCGCTGTTGGAGCCAACACGGTCGCACATTCGACGCAGCTATGCGCAGAGCTGTTGTGATACAACGACAACTACGACACGATGAACCTCCATTCCACAACTCATCCCGCGGAGGGTTCCTCGAGCAGGTCAACCGAGAACAGGCACGCGAGTGGATCATGGAGTCGATGGCCACGTTCCGCCACACCGAGATGCGCAAATTTAGCTTCGGCACCAACTTCTCCAAGTACTACGACTTCGAATCCTGGGACAAGTCGGAAGCAGCAGCGAAACTCCGACAGGACATTGCCGAAGATCACCCTCGCGGACGCTCCCCCCGCCGAGGCCGCGATGATTCCAGACCTCCAGAGACATGGGGACAACCGTCGACACCACGACGAGGAAATGTCTTTCCTGTCTCGGAACCTCGATTCCCTCCAGCTGCGGCTACATCGGCAGCTTCTTCGAGTACACAGGCAGCCCCGACACCACGCCGACCATTTTTCCAGGTGGGCACGGACACAGACTCCGACGCCCCGAGCTTCGGCCGCAGCCCCCGAACTGCCTTCCGGCCCGGCGATGGAGCAGCGAAGGGACCGGCGAGGTTCTAGATCACCTTCGCCAGCGAAACGGTGGCTCGACTCTACACCGGTGATCGTCGAAGTGCCGGACGAGATTGCGGCCTCGACTCCAGCTACTACGAATCCCATCCCGACACCCCCGCCTCGACCTCTGTCTCCGGACCCCTGGCATGAGGACGATAACACTACGATTGCACCGACACCCCCGACTACGGCTACTACAACTACTCCGGTGACACATTCGACCAATAAGGTCACAGCGAAGGCCGCGAATCCCCCGAGTGACTCCGAGTGGATCAACCCGGAGTTTGGCACCATGATACCTTCGAAGGCCATGCCCAACAACCCGGATCGGGCGGCCGGGACACCGAGGTTCTCGGTTCATCCTGCGGTGGATCTGTCCCGAGCAGACCCAAGACAGACCTTCAACATGGCATCAGCACAGTCTGGGGCTGCATCCTCTTCGACTCTTCGACGGTCGCTACCTCATCGCGGAGCCCTTACACGAGTGTGCCGGTCTCTATCCAGCCACAGGCACCGCGACAGTCTTGCCTCGATCGATTTCGAGTGACTTGGCTCGACTCACAGGTTGTGGACAAGGGCAGGACATCCCTCGACGAAGTCCGCGCCAATGCACCGACCACACACGAACCCGTGTTTGGTTTCCAGACTCTCCGACACTTCGACAACTCCCCGATGTTGTCCCCGAACCTGCAGGCGATGACACCGGTGGGCGGACACAATGTCGCGATGTTGCCCCCCGGCAATCACCCGTACTCTTCCTTTGCCTTCGACTCGCCCTGGGAAGTCACATACGACGGCATCCTCTACCTCGAACAGGTTCTTCGATGCCCTACTTACGGCAGCTATCTGACCCAGTTCGGATTGTACATCGACCTCCCGATCCACACACCGCAGGATGACACCCTCCAGGAGAGGGTCTTGTTTTTGGGAGTCCCGAACAACTTCGTGGATCCCCGAACTACGCTCACCTATTCTACGGTGTGGCACAACATAACATGACGGCATCTCTCGCCGACCTGAACCATACATCGGTGGAGGATCGCATGCACAGACTCCGAATGTGGTGCCATACGGCCCACAATCTCAATCACTTCGCGGGGCAGATGCCATATTTCGAGCCGATGACGACCTTCTTCCGCAAGCAGGCCTCGGCGATCCTCGCATGCACCTCGAATATGCTCTCCCCGGCGATGCGGAGTGCGTTCGCTCAACACGAGAGAATGCGAACCATCATCGCTGCTGAGCCACCGGCCTTTGTTCTCCGATTTCGGGAGGACGCTCGAGCCTTCACCTAGGCAATCCCGAAGTCTTTGTTTTACACAGTTACCCCGTTTCCGCCTCGGCGATGCACGGGAGTTTCTGGTGTCACTGGGTCCTTTGGTGAAGGGGGACTTCCGCCTCGGCGATGTGTCCTCTCGATCCACTATTACCAGCCTCGAATCCAGCCTCGCTCCACACGACAACAAGGACAGCATCCTGCACCTGCTGAGTAGGATAACAGCTGCGGTTTTGCACCAGGCTCTGCTAGTTGTAGTGGGGCCTGCTCTCTCCTTGGAGATTGCTTGGCTTCCGTAGACTTCGACTTCTCAAGCCCCTTTGTGTTCCCCGAATATCCCGACACACTCGACGTGATGGCAAGCCACCGTCAGACCCCGATGGACTCGGACCCGATCGAACAGTTTCCTGAGTCATCGATGACTGACCCCGACGCCATCGAGCAGTTCTCCCAGACACCCGGGAGTAGCTCCGGGGCAGTTTTGCCGGCCGCGCGATATCTGGAAGGTGTTGAAGTGTTGATCCTGACACCGATGCGGGCCGTGCTCTCAAAATTCAACGAAGGCTCTACGATGACCATAACACACAGGGGGCCCTCGAGATCATTGCCTTCAAACGGGCCTCCGAATTGTCCGCGATGTCCTCTCTTCGCCGACAATTCCCCAACTCCTCGGACTCCGAACTGGCAATGATCTGGCGCAGACAACTGACTGGCGAGGAAGTCGACGACAGCGGGATGCCCATCGAACTGATTGGACGCGATGGATCATCGATTGAGGACCAGCACAAACGGGACGTCGACCGCGTGCAGATGTACCTCAAATACTTCAGCACCCCGGGCACCGACAAGATCCACGACGGCTCCCTCGATTGCACGTTCTGTGGTCTCCTCTTCCCGCCCTACTACCTGCTCGCGATCAACCCCGACGGTGAGGACGACTGGCGCAATGTCCACTACAGATGTTGCTACCAGTGCCTGACCGGGGCCAACGAGAACTTCGTGTGGTATGCGGAAGACTCCGATCTATCACCGGCCAAAGTCGGAGTACGCGGCAATCTTCGAGATCGCCCTTACGACCAAGCAGATCGCCGAAGACTCTACGACCGCGACGACGACCACGAGACAAAGCCTCCGGGGTGGCACATCGCTATCGAACGAACACACGGCTTCTACTGCAAAGTTTTCTTCGACAATCACTGGGACACATCGAAATGCCGATGGGTCCGAAAGCCGATCTTCGTCCGCAAGGGCTCAACCCGATGCGACACGATCGGCATCCCCGACTGGTACGCGATCTGCCAGAAGGTGAACTCCGTTCGAAAGCGACTGACTCAGGAAACCTCGAGACAGCGAAACGCATCGTGGAAGCAGATGTGCGAGGACATTGAACGCGAGCGCCCGGGGGACTCCAAATCGAGCATACGACGAGAAGTTCGGGCGAGGATCCTTCGTCTCACCGACATCTTCGTCGCAGACCTCGCTAAGCTCGATGAGTCACAGAAACACCGAGTGTTCCAAGCCTTTGCCCAATGGGAGGTCACCACGATTTCTCGAGCCATCGATCCCAATTAGGACGCCGACCAGTTTTGGAACATGGTCAGCAACGAGGCACCCCTCACCGATTGGCTATTTCGAGTCTCCGACAGCATCGACCAGCACTTCGTCTGTCGCTCGAAGGAGTGCACCTCGGTGATACACAATCACCACTGGCTCCGCCAAATCTCTTGGGACTACTCGATTGCTTCGCAACACGGACGATATTCTTGCCCGAGGTGTTTGACCGCATATAGACCGTGGGCACTCCGGAACAACGCAGCATCCACGAATTCCCCGACTTTCGTTCCGGCTCAGAAGACCTTGATCATCAACGGCGATGGTACAACGCTGGACTTCGATGCTTCGTCCCCCACCCCGACAGGCCAACGACTCGCTTCGGACGGGGGTGATTACATGCTCTACCTCATGGAGTGGGAGCGCAAGGACGACGACGCCTTGGTCGGCAAGCTCAAACAAATCATGAGCGGAATCCGCAAAGACCTCGGGGACGGCGACATCCGCGACAAGCTCACCGGTGCTCTTCGAGACGAACAGATGAAACACCAGAAACTCGAGTACTTCGAGTCTGTCTCGTGGACCAACGCGAATATCCTCGAGATCCTCAACCGCAATGCGACGACCACGAAGAAGTACCGGCCGGATCTCCTCCCCACTGCCACCAACCCCACCAAGCCCTTCGATGAGACCCTCAACACCAAGGCGCATTTCGAGTCCTACGACATCACATCCTTCCTCGCCGATCCCCCCACTTACCAGTTCGCGACCTATCACTACGATGAGGAGGACACGATCATCATGACACAGGACGATTTCCTGCGATTCATGACTTTGGCATACACACGATTGCGCTTGGGGCAATACATGGTCGGTGACTACTCGTTCACCCAGATCGACGCCGATCACCTGGAGTTGCTGAAGGGACGCCGACGGGATGCACAGGCGAGCGCCTAGTCGCACTCCGAATTCCCCGGGGGGATACAGAACTATTCCGCCACGGCGACGCTAGTGTTCTGATACCTGACCGACGGGTACACCGGGGTGGAACCCCGATTCCTTTGCACCGAGATCGGTGCCACCACGACAACCCGTCCTCTCCGGTATCGCTTCCCGCCTCGGCGATGTGCGACTCCGGAAGGGACGTGGCTCTGTCACCGTGACCACACACTTGTTGACTCCAGCTAAAAGCTCGAGCACCGACGCGAGACTTCCTCGACGAAAAGAAGACATTGCAAATCGCGAGAAGTACATGAATCTCCTTGTGCACTCTCAGCAAACCTCACCGCGATGATTGATTCTCCACGGTTCAGTGGACGGTTTGGCCCGAATCCTTAGCAATTTTAGGTAGACACATCCCGAACATG
The DNA here is from genome assembly GCA_905221615.1 of Symbiodinium sp. CCMP2592. Taxonomy (NCBI): domain Eukaryota; class Dinophyceae; order Suessiales; family Symbiodiniaceae; genus Symbiodinium; species Symbiodinium sp. CCMP2592. The sequence continues at coordinate 98,487 of CAJNDT010005875.1, read as the reverse complement.
GGCCGAGCTGCCCCATGTCTTTCGCAGACGTACTGGCACTACTGCGAGCACACGACCTCACCTCGCTAGCACCCGAATTGGCCAAACGCGGGATCACTACCCCCGATAAACTCCGAGGGACCTCCGAGAATGTCCTCGTGGAGATTGCCCCCAGCCGACTGGACCTAGACCGACTCTTGTCGGCGCTTGACCGCAGACCGATGCCACGCGAAGTCGTGCCGGTGCGGAGACGTGACCTACCTCGATGTAACCCTTCCACCCGAGGATCACTAGCCAAAGCACTCGAAGCAGCTAAACCCGAATTACGTAAACAGTCCTTGGAGGATCTCCAGATCAATACTTACGCGATGACCACACAGAAATCAAGAGACTCGAGGTGGAAGTTGTGGACCACCCTCGCCGACGCATGGGACCTCGACTCCTTGCCGCTGTCGGTCAGGCTGGTCAACGCGATTGGAGCGAGTCTCCGATCTGGGGGATACAAGTCGGCGAAGCAGATCTTCAGTCAAGCACGACAAGAACACGTTGCACAAACTCGAACATCGGTGCCGCCCGAGGTGTGTTTGAAGATGCAACAAGTCGAGAGAGCCGTAGAACGAGGACGTGGCCCTGCGAAACTCAAGGACTCCTTCGTCGTCGAGGACATTGCCCGACTACCCGCACTACCTGAACGAAACGAATTCGAAGGTCCTCATGAGTGGGCACGACGACTACGACACCGAGTGGACATGGTAATCATTTGCTGCTGGTGGCTACTACGAGGCATCGAAGCAGCTTCGGTGACATTGGGCCAAGCGTGGGTGGAAATCACGCACGCCGGACGCACGGCGTTCATCACATTGCCATGCACGAAGACCGACATAGTGGGGCTATGCGTGACACGATCACACCCGTGCTGCTGCACGACCTCACCTCGGCTTTGCCCTTTTCATGCACTACAACGACATCTCGAACTTCTACGATCTCTGGGATGCCCAAAAGACGGCCCACTATTCCCAGGTACTGACGGACAACCACTGGACCATCGCCAGACCATCGACATTTTCAGATCCGTCATTTCGGCGACAGGGACCTCGATGGCTCGCATGGGACCCAACGGGACACCCCTCGACAGGTTTTGTGAACACGTCTGTCGAGTTTCGGGCTCTCAAATGTTGACCCGACGAGGCTTTCCCCTCGATACAGCACAGCTGATCGGCCGATGGGGCAGCGATGCCATCAAATTGTACGTACAAGAGTCGCCGTTACATCGAGGAGACGAATTCCACAGGCCCGAGACCCCGACTAAGCCCGAACAGGTCCGCGAGATGGTCGCACAGTACCTCGAGACACTCCGAACTAAATTTTGGGTAGTCAATTCTTTAACTAAAGTGACACATTTACCAGGAGTCTCCGAATCCTCCTGCGATAATACCCACTGGCACACGCTATGTGGCTGGCCATACGGTTTTGCACCACACCGTCGCGAGTATCGCGAAGCCACAGGCCCAAAGTGCAAACGATGCTTTAGGCTACGCGAAGCACTAGCCTTCGCAGATGCACAGCCCGACGAAGACGAGGAATGAACCCCGATTGACTTCCGCCTCGGCGATGTGTCATCGGGCGCACCTCGCTCGGTTGCTCGGACAGACCAATTTGCACAAAGTTACGTGTCTGCTGTCGCTTTACACTCAATTGCACTTCACAGCATAGGCGACCTAGCCCAGAGCAATTTCCTGTCCAAGCCCGAATTCCCTGCGATAACATGACTAGCCCACTCGAGGATGCTGCCGACGTGGCGGGCATCGACCTGGCCACGGACGCGGTCGCTAGGTACCTTGTCAAACTCGGTCTCAAATCACATGCGACCGTAAGCACATACCTCAAGGACGACGCGAGCATCACAGACGTGATCACGAAACTACGATCAGGAGCCACGGCTGGGGGCGTCGAGTTCAAACTTGCCGATGGCACCGATGAGGACGCCCTCACCGCTCAGTGGATGGTGCTAACACAAGCAGCCCGACACGCTTATCATGCAACCACGACGCACCCATCACCTTCGGCTGCCCCGACAGCACCTACGACTACTCCTTCTTCGCGCACCGACAAGGACATCGTTCCCAAAACACTCCCAGCGGGCGTCTACAACAAGCTCGTCGAGGACTATAATAGCATCACGGTTGACGGAGAACGACGACAGTTCCCCGAGAAGAACCTCGTGGGCGCAGAAAAGGTTCTAGCGCGGATGTACCACGAACATCACACATCGAAGATGTATACCGCCACGGCCTTGGGGGAAATCGTATCACAACGAATCTGGACGAGTTTCAACACGATCAACTCGACCAGGAAGAAGGACACCAACGAGAAGAAATTGGTACTCGATGAACGCAACAATATCACCGAGAAATCACACGAAGAATGGGATGTTCGAGGACAATGGATGCTCATCGACGCCATCGAGGCAATCCGATGGGCATGGATTCTCATCAAGTATTCCTCCGAGACTGTCATCAACAAATACGTCGACTGGTTCATCCGATTGGTCCGCAAACATTCACAACGCATCAACAACGTCAAGAGCCTCTGGGAGGAGTTCTCTTGGGACATCGCCATGCGGATGCGCTCTAACGAGACCTTCCAGATGATCACCGAGGACCTCATGAACGATCTCACACGAGTCAACGACGTCATGCAACAACCGCTATTCAAGCGACCTCGAGTCGGCAAAGGCTCCGAACAATCTTACAAAGGCAAAGGGAAAGGATACCAACAGAAGTGGTCGCCCCCTGGACAAGGACGCCGATACCGACAACCCTGGACGACAACGACGACTCAGTGGCGATCCTGGCAGCCGCCGACACAGACATGGAACACACCCGCGATGTCATCGTGGCAGACGTCGCCGACACAGTCCTGGACTTCCTCGGCACCACCGAGCTTCCCTACACCGACACTCGCTCCGATGCTTCCTTTCAACCCTGCTCCACAAGTTTCACAACGACCCCCTTGGAACGCGAAAGGCGAGAAGGGCTCGAAAGGCGCCGGTAAGAAAGGCAAGGCCGGTAAGACCGGCAAGAAATAGGGACAGCGCGGCCCAGGGTCTACTGACCCTGGAGCCGACCATCGAGTGACGGAATCACACGACCGGGTCTGTACACTGTGCTACGAACTGGTCGGCACCTTGCCGGTGGTGCGCCTGTCCTTCTTCGATGGTATTGGGATCGCCTCCGAGGCACTTCGATGCATCAACGGGAATGTCATCATCACCCTCGCGTGGGAGATTGACAACGACTGCGCACAGTTCACATCGAGACGCTTCGGCTCCGTACAGATGGGAGACGTCGAGCAGTTCAACCTCAAGCCTCAAGACCGTGGTACAACATGTCGAAGCCGCGACGCAGAACTGGCAGTACATCATGGTGATCACAGCGGGTCCGCCATGTCCGGACTTCTCCAGCCTACGAAGCCAACCCAAGGGCTCCGATGGCACGTCAGGCTGGCTGTTCAGACACATGGTCAGCATCGAACATCAGCTCCGAAAACGCTTCACCGGCGTCCCGATCGAGACCATCTGCGAGAATGTGGTGCCTCACCCAGACGTACGAGACAACGTCGTGGAACTCACATCACCGATGAGTATGGATCCCGTCGTCATCGACGCCGCAGACTCCGGCATCATGCACCGCAAGCGACTGTGGTGGACTTCGATCCCTTGGAACATTATCGAAGAAAGACTGCCCCGTCTCACACCTTGGTCCCTCGATTGGCGACTCGACGGGGAATGGCACCGACTACACAACCCGATTGGCTCCGAACTACAGCCCCAGATCTCGGCACGGGGTTACTCCTTACCACCGTGCCTTCACAACGACAAGAAACTTTTTCATTGCTTGACTACGCCTTCAACATCGACGTTCGGACGAGAACCTCCCAGACAACTCCGCGACCGTTCCACGACACAAGACGCCTGGCACAGATGGGAACAAGACAATCGACGATACCCGGTGTGGCAGTACGAGAACCAGTTCATCGTTACGTTGCCCGATGGCTCTTGGACTACAGCTCCATCGTCATTACGCGAACAACTACAAGGCCTACCTCCGGATTACACAGCAGACCTCGGAACTGGCGACGAGACGAAACGTTGCACGGCACTGGGCAACGCTTGGCATCTTCCTACGGCGATCTGGATCATCTTCCTGCTCCTGTTGGGAACTGTCGACGCGTCCATACCCGATGCACCCCGAGTATCTCCATTACAACAGATTACTTCCTTATGGCTACACCATAAGGTGCCATTCGGCCCACCTCCTCGATCCCCAAACCACGACTACATGCCACAATTCTCTTGGACCGAACATCTCGACTGGGCCTTGCATAGGGAGACACACTTGTCACCGAAGACACTCGACCCCACGCTCGAGTGGTGCCTCCAACACCGACATGTGTTTCATCCACTCATGGAGTTTCAGAAGGCCATCATCGAGGACATCAGGGAGCTCGTCGACGACATGGAAGAACACACGATGGCATGGTTCAACACCCTTCCAGAACACGTGCAACGAGCATATCGCCACAAAGACTCGGTTACCCAAATACCTGTACTCGTTCACCTACTCCGAATGATACAATACCTACAAACCGAGTTGATCTACCGCGAACTCTCCGAAGGTTTTCCCCTTATGGGGAAGTTGACCCCTGGGATAAACTGGCACGTGAGACAAGACCAGAAGTACCTCGAACCAACGCCCATCGACGAGTTCAGCGAGAGAAACCGACAGTACATCACAGACAAGATCGACAAGAACTCCGTCGACGAACACTGGGAACTTATGCTGGATGAAATCTTGGCGGAGGTCGATATGGGAAGAATGAACGGACCTTTTCAAGCTCCGGAGTGGTGGCCTCGAGCCGCTACAGCACCACACAAAGGACGACATCGCACCCTTCTACCGCTGCCTCACTCCGACCCGTACATTGCCATGGCATTCAGCATCGAACAGACAGGCAGCGACGGCAACAACAAGGTCAGACGCGGTGAAGACTGGCGCCGAAGTGGACACAACGCGACATGCACGATGCACGACCAGCCCTACCATCACACACCTGATCATTTTATTTCCCTGGGACTCGCGACAATCCGACACGACCACCTCAGGCCTCTTTCTGTTTGGGGACATGACTACGATGGACAACTACCACTTCGAGACCCTCGAGAAGCCTACGTAATGCTGCTGACTCCGGATGGCCCGACCCTATGGAGCCACAACGTCCTTCTCTTCGGCTCGGCCGCAAGCGTCTGGTCGTATAACCGATTCGGCGACATTTTGGTCGCCTGTAGTCGCACCATGATCCTGTCCCGAGCGATGCATTACGTCGACGACTATGACTCCATGGAGGACTCCGACTTAGCCAAGGGCAGCTTCGAGTCGTTCGAGGAGTACAACGGATGTCTCCAAATCTCGATGAAACCCAGCAAACGACAACCACCTCAAACAGCACATCGGATCCAAGGCGTCATCATTTCCTCCGACAACAACGACCTGGTCCTCACTCCTTGTCCGAAGCGAGTTACGAACATGTGCAAGCAGATCGACATGCACTTGGCAACTTCGTCACTGTCCCCCGAACAAGCCAGGAAAATGGCTGGGAAGTGCAACTTCCTCACCGGACGACTATTCGGGAAAGTGGGCCACGCAGCTCTGAAAGCACTGTACGCCCGAGCCCACTCTCACTCACACGCACTCGATAAACCCACACGATCATCGCTACTTGCCCTCAAGGACATCATACAACATGGTCGACCGATGACGATACCACGCACACCGACCCGACCGCATTACAGCGTCATCTACACGGACGCCTACTTCCGACTCGGCTCTACCATCTACAAGCCGGGGGACAACGACATCCCGAGTTGGGACTCTAAATCAACATCCGACATCGAAAACGGATGGGCGGCAGTTTGCTTCCACCACGGTGACGTGCAAACCGCCGCTTACTTCCAGGGTCGTCTTCCTTCGTTACTTGTACGACAGTTCTCCCCCGACCAGGCATTCATCTACCTCCTTGAAGCATGGGTAGCGATCCTGGCACCATTGGTCTTCGAACCATGGCTCGACCACTTCTACGTCCAACGCTGTGACAATGAGGCTTCACGACATGCCCTACTCAAGGGCGTCGGCAAACATCAGCCTCTCAACTGCCTCATTGCGGCGCATTGGACTTGGCATAATCGGCGAAGCCTTGCACACTGACTTGAACGTGTCCCCACCAAGGCCAACATCTCCGACGGGATCAGCCGGTTCGAGCACGTTCCAGAGTCTGAGTCCTGGACTAAACTCGATTTACCTCTAAATGCACTGACGAGTAGAGTCAGAGCTGCGAAGATCATAGGAGACATTCATTTTGCTTCCTCTACGGGTTTTTCCGACATGCCCGAAATTCACCGATTGCACGATCTTTTGATCTCGATGCTAGGTTAATGTGCTTTTCGAATGGCGTTCGCCGGCGACGGGAGGACGCGACCACCCTCGATGGGAACCAGTCGGTCCTCCCAGCAGAAGGAACTTCGATACTTCCTGTTCGGAAGATCTACACCGATCTGTAAGATCGACTACTTCGATCTGTAAGATCGAAGCGCAGACATAACGCCACCGAAGCGGAAGCAGGTGGAAAACAGCTCCGCTTCAGCCAGGGATTCATGGCATTCGTGTGAGATTTTCGTTGTCCAGTTGGGTCAATGGGCTGGAAACCCTGACTGACCAATGCCCCTCAACCCTGAAACTCTTCGCCCAAAATCAAACGCCCTGCGCTCCGAAGCTCAAGACATTCAACCCAAATCTCTTCGATCCTTTGGGGCAATAGACCTAAAGTCCGGCGTTTAAATGCGGACACCTAGAACTACAACCCCGGAGCCGTAAATCCATGAAGCCTTTTCGCAGACCGAGGTCAACATGTACGACGCGACACTGGTGGCTGTGAAGGTTTTCGAGACGGACCAGTGCCTGTCGTTTATTGACGACTCTCTTCGCACCATTCCCAAACCCAGCAATGGATCCACCGATGATTTTTTCGACAACATGAAGTTCAAGTTGGTTGACTTTGGTGACTATGTTGGCTTTCAAAGCCCTCAGTTCAAGAAGTGGATGTATGTGAACGTTGAATCAGTTTGTGTTTGTGATGGTCGCTCAAGCTTTGAGGTTGGTCTGTGTCCTGTTCGAGGCAATCCAAGAAATGATGTGAGAATGCGTTTTCAAGTCGTCACATTTGGTGCAAGCTCATACGCCGGACTCAAAAGCTTGCGCAGTGACAAATGGTTGGCTCCCGCAGATGAAACTGGAGTACTTCAGTGTTGGCGTCGCGGTAAAGATCCCACGCGTGAAAGGCGCCTTCGCTGGGAAGTGTGCCGTCTGGGTCAACCCGAGAAGATGGAGGTGCCTGCGATCTTACAATGAGTTGAACCTGAGAAGCTGAACGTTGAACCTGAGTCCTGCGTGAGCTGCTTCAAAAAAGTGTGTGCTATGCTGACGCACCATGCCCGGTCTGTGCATGTGGCCCCAACCATTTGGCTCTGTGTTGTGTTTAGGTTTGGCCGTTGCTCTCACTGGGTATCTGTCCGATGAGTTGGCCGAGGTCATTCATTGAGATTGTCTCGGCTTGCCAGTGGACCATCTCCTTTGTGCCTCGGAAGCTTAACATCCGGGTTCAAGGCTTGTTTCAACTATTTACTTTACCATAAGATTGTAAGATATTGTAAGCATTCCTTCCAGGGCCGTGCACTCTGAAGGTTCAAACACTGCTCGTCAACTTGCACCTTGAATCATGGTTCCTCGGAGTCTCGTTAGAAGCAGGTAGAGCCCAAAATTCACAGGATTGGCCCCCTGCCGCCATTTTCCGCACACGACTGTGCCAACAGCTTCAAATCAAACACACCAAAGACGACCAACCTATGGCAGCTCTCAGCGTCACACGCTGGCATCCTCAACATCTCCGCACTGGGCACAGGCATTGATCATCGTGATGTAGTGAGCCTGAGATTGGGTGGCCACCTCAAACCGCTTGAAACATATGAGCTATGTCTGTATTCACGTGGTGTCCAACTCTCCTTGTCGGCACAGTCAGTTGCTGGCAGCGCATCGTTAAGTGGCTGCCGGTTTGACAGTCTGCCGTGCCAACGGGAGCACTGCCTCCTGTCATGTGGGCCGGCTGCTTTGGCGACCATGCTCAACTGGGATTCGGTCCCGCGCCTGAATTTCCAAACTTGGTGCAAGGTGCGAAAGCCAGCCCCCGCGGCAAGCCTGGTTGCTGCACACAGGCAGAAACTTTTCGAGCTGCAAGGAATAGGCATTGGTGTTTGAACGCTTGTTTTTTCTGCCACTGCTACGACCCTGCTCCTGCTTATTCTGGCGCTGTTGCTGCTGCTGCTGCTGCCGCCAACTTTAAGCTGACATTTCAGTTACTGCTGTGTTGCTACTACGACGACGACGGCAACAAGAACGACGACACGCATATTGCTAAGCAGCAATCTTCAAAGATGATGAGCCATACTCGTAGCAAGCACATGAGTGGCCAAAATGCCGACTGTGCTAACGCCGATAATCATACTTCCAGCAGCATGGAGAACACAAGCCGTGCAAGTTTCAACGGTATTCCAGCAACCGCAGGTCTTCAGACTGTCAGAGTTGGAATGAACCGCTCCGAGGTTGAAATCATTGTTCACTTTCACTACGTATGGTTTTCATTGAAAGCAGCAATGCTATGGTAGGAGAACAAGAAGACCTCAGAGCCTAGCGTTGGACTGCTTTGCAGGATGCCAGCGATCCCAGTGAAAGGCCCGACCGCGAACGGCCCCTGGGCGGAGTGCCGCGGCGCAACTCCCAACGAACGAATGCGGCGAGCGGTGACTTGAATTTGATTGGCTGCAGTGCTTTTGAACGGTATTGTTGTAATTGGTCTCTTGTACAACCACTCTACTCTAGGAAGGATTTCGCGCCAAGCACCTAGCAGCACGAGCTGGCCACTTGCGGATGCTGTGCTAGCCAGTGCTAGCCTTTGAGAAGTAGTTATTGCTCTATAGGAGCTCATCTCGTGCTGGTGGTTCATTCGCTGTTCTCTGCGCGTCACAGGCTTGGCCTCGGCAAGGCACCGAGAACTCCCTCATGTATCGGCCGTGTGACCGCGGTCAGACGAGTTACTCGTGTTGCTGTTGATTTTTCGGATAGCAGACTGGGAGCAGCAGCAAGTGGCGCCCACCGAATCCTGACTCAGGAATCCAATGGAACGAAGAGCCACGCATGACGGCTAGGGAGAAGAAGTGTCTCTCTGTGCCTCACCACCTCCTCCGGTTGCTTTCTCTGGACTTGCCAAGTCAGAGGCTAGGGCGTTGAGGGCCATTTCCGTGCAGTTGCTGTGAGGATGCACTCGAATTCATTGAGCGGCCTAAGGTCCGGCAGTTCAGAAGCCTTCGCCTTCGTCTAATTGCATAGAAATTCAGCGCCTCCCGCCGGAAATGCTTCATATGCCCGACTGAATTTTATGAATGCTCTTCCAATCGGTTCTGTGATCACATGGGATATAAATAAACGTGGGAAGCACCAGGCGAACGAGGCCGGTTCGGAGATTGTTCGCAAATCAGGGGTGACCGACATTTCGCTTCCTTTCGTATCGCACAACAGACAACAGACCGAGGCTACTCACAGGCTTTGAGGGTGTTGGTTTCTGGACTTTGCGATCGTACAGAGTTCTGGTCCAGAACTGTTTCCAGCTTATAGTATCCTTGTCTGTTTGAGAGCAGCGGAGCCATAAGAGAAGTGCTTGACGTGCAAGGTAAAGCAATAGTATGTGGTCGCCGGGCATGATTCAAGCCCGAGGAAGACTGCTGTCTAGTTACAAGTTCTTGTCCACCCGCACATGCTATCTGCAGGCAGCGATGAATGATGGCGGCCAGGAAGCACCCCAAAGACCTCGGCCGCAGCCCCATGAATGTTCATAGCATAACATACATGCCGATGAGTTTCCTACATTGCAGCCGGCAGCATAGCTCAAACCACGTTGCGCTTGATGTTGCTACAGGCCTCGGCAGCCCAGAGATTGGTCAGAGCCCCTGCAGTGCGTCGCCATTTAATACGTAGAACGATTCAGCACGACTCTTGAGTCTCTATAGATATTGGCACAAACCCAAGGCTCCGTACGGAGCATTACCGTAGGTTTCTTAGCTGTTGTGAAACCCTGCGGTTCACAACATTTGACGCGGCCATGGAAACTGGGATGGAACTTTCTACGCCCAGTCACATATGTGTATAAGCTTGTAAGTCTGCCCATGCAGCGAATCCCAAGTTTCCGTGGCTGCAGATCACCTGAACTCTAAGAGTTGCAGGGGGATTCTTTTGCCTTTGGAAGGCTGCCAGCCAGCAGGCTCAGCTGAATTTGCTGGCACCTTGCCATTTAGCTTCATGAGGTTTCCCGTTCGATGTGTGTCCGATCAGTACTGCGAGAGATCTCTAGACTTTGAACGGTACTTGGGTGGGCGGATTACCTCCAAGAGCACATCATGATAAGATGCATGTCTGTAGCTTAAGTACGGTGAACGCCGCGCAGTCGTGCCGGAAGGAATGCATCCAGCTGAGTTGGTCGAAGTTTTCCCGAACATAGATGCCAGATGGAGTTCGGAAACAAGCGAGTTCGCTGCAGTGCGTGCGATGATTACAGCAGAACATCGGGCGTGACATTAGACACAACCTTCCGATTGACTGCGACAGTTCATGCCATTGGATGGAGTCAGACCAGATGAGGTCAGCCTAAGTTCAAGACGGAACAGGACGAAGGATTTTTTTGGCCGACTGCGGTTGACGCCCAACTTCTCGCGGCTCTGCCAGCGCTGAGCCTCCTTTAACATGGAACATCCAAGAACCAAGCTTGTGTAAAGCTGCACTGCGAAGTCTCGAATGCTCCAGCATCCAGGAAAGTCAGCGAATCCCGCACAACAAGACTACGCAAGTCTGCCTTTGCTTCCAGTGGTTTCTGATGAGTGACTTAGCAACCCCGTCCACTGAGCATGCAGGCAATCATCGCGCAACCGGTCAGCATCAACAACGAACACAACACAGATAATTCACGGCTCTCATGGAGCATGATGGCAACTGCAAGGACACCCCATTGTGCCACGGGTTCGCGAGAGACATCATGGAAATTTTGTTTCAGGAGCCACTGGCAACCTGGTCATCATCTTCCGATGAGAGCGGTTGCCTCTTAGGAGGCCGCAGCGCAACAGCTCGCCAGACCTTTGCTTTGAGCCTCTGACAGCGAAGGCGGTAGCAAACACTGCCTCGACGAAGGCAATGAAAGAAGAGGCCTTGTGCGATTGAAAGCCGCTTGCTGGAATGTGTCAACTTTTGGAGCTTCCTCGTAACCAGGTAATCCTAATTCGCTTGCACACAGGGATGGCCCAAGTCTCAGCAACGGATGAGATAGGGCGTCGCTCTAGACAAGAAGGCATGCCTGCTCCACTCAGTGCTCAGCTAAGGTCAGTCACCGCAAAGCCGTGTACCTGCTGCTGCCTGCTATGTCTTGACAGGCCCCTTCCCTTGCCCAATGCTCGGAGGCCCAGGATGGGAGCGACAAAGCTGTGCTCGAATCGGGAGGTCTTGTGATAATGACACTCCTGGCCCTCAACGTCGTCTTAAATCTGCCTACAAAGGGCAACCTCCGAGGAGGCGACCCCCTTTCGCCGGAATGGGATGGGCTCATTCGCTGTGGATCTTCCGTCTCCGATCATCAGGACGCAGCCCCTCTGAAGGGGAACATCCTGCAGGGCTCTCAGTGCGGGCATAGGTAACCTGTGATGTGCCTCACAGCAGGATGTACATCCCTGGTTCGAGGTCAGTCCTCGAAAGTTTCTCGAGTCCGGACTTGTCTTGAAGGACGACGAGGCTCAACGAACTCGGCTGCGGCAGCAGGGTATTGCAGACTTGGCGTGAGTTGCGCCAAGTTGAAGCGCGCAGGAGATTGTAAATTCACTCAGGGAGCATTCTCGAGTTATCACGGGTGCAAATGGATCTGAACCCCCCCGCTCCCTCAACGGAGTGCAACAAAAGCAGCTGGACTTGAAGGTGAGCACTGCTGCAGTGAAGAAGGACTGGGAAGGGGGTGTTGCTTAATGTTGCTTAGACCTCTTCCACGGAAACGGTCTTGCACTTATGCATCTATGCATTACTTGAGTTGCACCCGGTGCCTTGACGCTCGCCCATTCAGGACATCGTGGTTGGTGTCGGTGAGGGTGACAAGCCTACCGTGCCTCAGCAGCACACGCTCAGTTCGGCTTATGGTTGCTTGCTCGGGTCCTTCCAACCAAAAGCGTTGATTTCCGGCGAGTTCAGATCCGATTGAACTGGCAATAGTTTGGGCGCCCGAGGAGGAGCCGTCGGGTCCGAGAAGTGCTCTCTGGCATCTCCTGTAAGACTTCATCATCAGTTCTTGCACTCCTAGCTTGCTCTGTGCGTGAATGATGCTTCTCCAGTTGCTGCAACGAGTCGTTGTTCTTTGGAACGGGTCGCAGACCCTCGATGCCGTTGACAATGCAGCAGCGGCGGAGGGGATGCACCTGCGAGGTCGTCACCGATAGCTGTTTTTGGCACTCCTGCGGCATGAATACCGCACCTTGGCTGCAGTCCCGTCGGGGTCGAACACCTGAACAAGATTTGGCAATGCATTGCTGAGTCATCGGAGCGCTTCAGTGAATAATTAGCAGTGGTCGTGCAGCCTCAGGTCTGCAGACTATCTGCGGATGATGTCTCAGTCGACGGCAGCTTTCTCAGTGACAGATGTTGTTGTTGGTCTTTTCGGTATGCTCACAGAAATCTGTCGTCAGTTGAGTGGACATTGTGGATTGCCACAGTCTGTGTATGTCAATGTCGTGCAATTTGACTGTGCATGGTTTTACTAGCCCGTCCTGCACAGGTGACAAGACCGTCAACGCCACGAATGCGAGCAACCTGGAGGAATGTAAGCAGAAATGCGAACAACTTGGCGAGGACGCCGCTGCGAATTGCCGCTTTGCTGCTGCATTTGCTAGCCAAACGGGACTCGTGTGTAGAGCATGTCGAGCGGAAGGGTGAACAGCTCCGATTCCTTGAGGACAACTGCACCGGTGTCGAATACAACCACAAGTCACACAGGCGCATCTCTTGTGCCAGCAGACCTGTGCACGGGAGTCATGGAATTTCTTCCTTCAGCAGAGTTGTGGGATCGGAGCTCATGTCCTTCCTTTCTTTTCCAGCCGTGGAACTGGCCAGCCGCTCGCAAGGGAGAATTCGCACTCTTCTGCTCGCGAATCAGCGCGGAGCACATCTAAATGTGTTCCTGAAATTCATCCGCGCGTGCGATCGCAATCGACGAGGTGCTCGCATGTGTTACGCGGTCAGCGGAGCGCGTTTCGGCCTGATCTGGGAATCGCAGCACATCCATGTGACGGTTCATCTTTCCGTAGAAGATGCTTACTGTTGGATCTAGAAACCAGTTTTCTCTCTAGACGGACGAAACAAGCTACTCGTTGCAGCAGCAATGGAGACCGCTATAGTGAATTCAGATGTCACTCACGTTAGATTCCAATAGTCCCGGATGCGACAGAGGCGTGACATGAATCATTGCTTGAATAGACTCCGTGGAAACCTGCTTGTTGCAGGTGCGAGCTTTGGACTCGTCCCATTCTGTCACATCGCAGCTGCTTGACTGGCCACGACTGCCCGGAGGCCTTTGCAACAATCGCATACATCCAGGAATTCTTGAAAGTCCCCCAGAAGCTGTTCTTCCAGCCCGGCTTAAAGTGCTCCAGGAGCTTCCGAGCAACAGATATCTCGCAAGGGGATCTGCGAGAGAGTTCTTTGATGCTCCCATATTGGCTCTAGTGAATTGGTGCTTTTCGCTGCAGGCAAACTTTTCCTGCCACACAATGCAGTGCAAGGTGCACGGCTGCCTGCCTTGCGGATGACAGTTCTGTCTTGTTGCAGTTCTGCTTAGCTCTGTGATGGAAGTGACCTTGCGGAGCCTCTCCGGATCGACATGGGAAGAATCTCGAAGCCTTTCTTGCCGCATGCAATCAACTGAGAACTTCTGAATGCGTAGGCTATCGACCACCCAGTGCGCCTGCAAACCTCCGAGCGCAGCTTCCACGATAGTTTTGGAAGGACCGGGAAGTGTCTACAGTAAGCCAGGCAAAGCTGGAAATCTTCACCGACGACTGCAAAGTTTTGGTAGTTGGCAGGGGCTTCAAGGGCACGAGGAATCGAAATAAAGCAACCTATGGGTGAGGAGCCCGCTCAGTAGCTCGGTCTTGCAGGCTTACGGGTTGCTAGCATCAGGGTTGCAGCTGGCTGCATATGTTTCAACGGCATCGAGCCACTTTGAATGAGGAGGTAGACTAGGGAATCCAACGTCGTACAACGACAATATCGCGTTGGCGTTGGCCTCTTTGTGCACCTGTCGGTCTGTCGGTCTGTGCAGGAGCATCTCGATCTCAGGCGCGGCCTTCTGTGCAAGACCTGTCTGTATCCTCTGCCCAAGTCGTAACATCACTGCCCGTTGACCTGTCATGGGCACGACTCGAGATGCCATGCAATGCTGCTCGAAGGTGACACTGTGGTAGCTGGAGGCTCAGGGCCTGAAAGCGACATGAACTTGCGCAGAAGCACGACGGCTTGCTTCGAGCTGCACGGTTTCACACACAACATTGCTTCTAATCGTTTCAATAAAGCGGCATTTGTCTTAAAGGACTGTGTGTGAGAGAGACAGAGAGAGAGAGAGAGAGAGGCCTGAACCCCACGCCCGGTAGAGAGAGAGAGAGAGAGAGAGCGCCGGCCCCGGCGTGGGTCCAGCTCGCTGGACCTTGACCCGCAGCAAGCAAGCAAGCAAGCAAGCACGTGTTGCGATGTCAATGTGGTCAGTGTAACCGAACGGCCGACCGTGCAGCAAAGTTATGCAAAGTTGACGGATCTCCATGATGCTCACTACCAGCACTTTCCTCGTTGCCACTGCTACCACGGCGATGCACACTGTTGCAGGTGGCCAAACTTTTCTAGAACTGCAGACAGAAAAAACGCAGAAACAAAGAAAGAGCATAACCTCTCGCGTGTGCTGTGTAGGAAGAAGAGAACCCTATAAAGAGAGAGCGAGAGAGAGAGAGAGAGAGAGAGGACTCCCTTAATTGCATAGAAGAAAAGAAACGAGAGAGAGACAGAGAGAGAGGTTGCACTGAAGCGAGGGCTGCAAGGACTGCTTGAGCTCTCACCCCTGAGCAAATCAAAGCAGAGAGAGAGAGAGAGAGAGAGAGAGAGAGAGAGGCACCAGTCGCCAGTGAGCCGCCGGAGAGTCACCTCGAGCCCGACGGACAAGCCTACGCCGTAAACTTCACCTGACAGAAATGACTGAGGCATCGAGGCAGTAGCAAGGGGCATGGCCGAAACACTTCCAAGCATAGGGCCCCTGTTACCAGGTTCCAGAGCCGGCCCCTTGCCCAAACTGCTGCAAGTAGCCCTGCATAGTGCGATCTGCACCATAGTTGCACCATGTGCTGTTGTTCAAGCGAGCAGGGCGTATCGGTGGTAGTCCTGTTAAGCCCTGCGTCCTGTGATCTGCACCATAGTCGAGAACCAGGCTGTTTTTCGACCCGGCGGGGCAGTAACAGACCCAGAACCTTGTAGGGAAGCCGCACACATACCAG
The DNA here is from genome assembly GCA_905221615.1 of Symbiodinium sp. CCMP2592. Taxonomy (NCBI): domain Eukaryota; class Dinophyceae; order Suessiales; family Symbiodiniaceae; genus Symbiodinium; species Symbiodinium sp. CCMP2592. The sequence goes on along the minus strand of CAJNDT010005875.1, from coordinate 82,787 downwards.
TTTTACTGTATTGCTACGGGTTGGCTAGCAGATGTCTCGAAAGAGCGGGGCGAGGCAAGACACACTCAGCGGAAAATCCACAGAGTACAGCAGCGAGAGGGCAGAACAGAACCAACTAGTCTAGCCAGCAAGCTCCGCCCGTGGGGAGCCCGAACCTTTGTTGCACGAAATACCGTGCACCCAGCCAACAGAACGGGCAGCTCCCGCGGGGGCTCGCCCTCAAGTCTGGGGAAAGAAAGAGAGGGCGCGCTGATACTTGTGGCTGTGTTGAAGAAGAGAGCGAAAAAGAGAGTTTATACCAGAAAATGTTCGGCCGGCTGCCCCGTGAGCAGCAGAACGGGTGGACCACCGAGACCGCCACATTGCGCCAAAGAATTTCAAGACTCCTCAAGCCGGGTCTACACGAGAATGCTCAATGCCAGCAAGAGCAACGCTCCGGACTGTTCAAAGCAAGGAGCCTCTGCAGGAACGGAGCCGTGCGCAGCACCCCGCATCAGATCAGATTCTGATTTGAGATTGTATCTGTCCCTTGGACATGATGGAAAAAGGTTCTTGACAAAGCACAACAATTTTGACAAGAGGTCGGCGCTCCAGGCGATAATGATCGTGGCGACGACAGCGGGGCTGCTTACGTGTCCTGGCACCACTGTACAGAATGAAGCCTGGAGTTGCTTTGGAAAATACCTTCCATCTCTCGATGAAGTTAGTTAGTTTGCCATTCTGCGCTTTGAAGGTATTTGTCCGCAAAGCGAACACGTTTGCGGAGCAGGCGTCGCCGGTGAAAATCACGGTTGGAGAATCATCGCCACATGCACATGTGCCAAGCTGCAGGCCAAACTTACCGCCGACGATGGCTTTCGGAACTCCTTCTTCGGCAATAGTGCGAGCATCTTAGAAGAGCGAGTCTGATGAAAAGGCAGGCCAGACAATGCACTCGGGTCATGTCAACTGCATAGTTGACCATGATACTGAGCTATCGACATGCCTTCAAAAGATCTGAGCCATGCAAGATTGCCTGACCAAGGTTAGCATTGCAGGTACTAGGATTTTGGTGGGGGCATACCGCGATGGTTTGAATGGGAAGAAGGACCTCCTTAGGGCCTTTGTCTGCTTAAGATGATCAGCGCAGTCCTCACATGTCGGTTTTGGTATGCAGGACAGCGGCTCAGCGTACGTGTTTCGTCGAGATTTGGATGCACCACAGCTGCACGCCAGCTCGCCGATTCACAGTTGCATGTTCCTTGCTCTATGGGCTTACAGGGTCACTGTCATTCATCATGCCGACCTGGGTGGGTGTTCGAGCCATCAAAAAACACGCGCAGAGGCAAGTGCTGAGCTCTTCCAATCCGATCTGTCCAGTGTCCACACGGAGCCAGCACTCCCTCTGTTGTGTATTGATGCTACAAACATTGAGCTCACAGGCAGAAGGCACCTGCACCAGGTGGCAGTTGCCACTGTCGATCAGCATACAGTCCGAAGTGGTTGCATCTGAGGTGTGGGAGCAGGAATCGAAGCTGTCTCCGGAGGACTGACATTGCGCAAGAAGACAGCATTGCAGTTGTTCGTTTTCCGTTTGGTTGCTTGGCTTTACGGCTTTACTCTTTAGTCGATCACCTCAGGCTTACAGGTACATTTCGATTTCTGACCTGTCGCGAATTGGAGGATGCTGTGGAGAATGAACGGTTTGGTTCGAGGCCTGGGAAACTGAAGACGCGTTCCAAGCTGCTTACCCTAAACCCTAAACCTCGAAATTGCGGCATGCTCTGTCGGAGCAGAGTTTTGTGCGCGCAGGGTCAGCCTTTTCGGAGACCTGGCTGTAATCATGTCGGCCGGGAGTGCCGCCAAGAATGTGTCGGCGGCCATCTATCTCTTTCACGTGAAAGGGAGAAGCTGGGCGGGCAGCTGAGTGCTTGCAATTGGGTGTGCAGGGTAGCGGAAGCATTGTGGCGAGAGGGGGTGGTGACTGTGAAAGGTCTTAAAGGCCAAACTGGCATCTCCCAAATCTGCCGCGCACCCGGACAATCTCTGTCTAATGATTCGGTTCGTGTCCATGGCATGCATCATTCCCCAAGCCTCAAATGCCGAGTTGACAAACACCTCCAAATTCGGGTCCAGCCTCAGCCAGAGCGCCGACACCATAATGATTGGCGCCGAAGAGGACGAGCCTTCAAGAGAATGTCGCGTGCACCGCGGAACATGTCCTTTGTATTGCCTGAGGACGACGTGAACGGCAAGGCCAGTGGGGCGGTATATGTGTACAGCTTCAACGGGACAAGCTGGTCAGAAGCTCGGGCAGTCGCAGTGTATGTTCTGAATCGGAAGCTCGGGCTTGCTGTCAAAGTTCCTTTCACGAGAGAAGTGAGGGAAGTCCGTACTTCAGACTCCATGCAGCTTGCTGACGCAGCCGGCGGCGAACTTCACATTTGCGAAGACTGTGGCTCAAGCTGCTACCGTCATAGTTTTCAGGCCCACGGGTTCCTTAGAGTCCGATGTCGGAAGGATTGGATCACCTCGCCTACGTGGAGGGCAAGCGTAGACAGGTAAGCTCCTCAGCGTCGAACCGTGGCATCCTTGGGGCAGCTCGTAAGACCAAAAGGCCCAGCAGAGGGCATTGGACCCCGGTGGTGCCATCCCACACTTTGGCATTCTGGATTTCAACAGAAGCCGGAGCCAAAGCAGGTCCCAGGCGTTGGATAGATGACGGATGATGGCGGCAGATGACAGAGCGATCATGAGATTTCAAGTGTAACTCCTCACGGTCGGCGTCGGATGCCACGTGGCTGCCGTTGTGCCTTGAGGCGTGAGAGCTCGACAAGGAAACAGTTGCAGTTCACTTTCGTGGTTGCCTCTTGCTCGTGATGAAGCAGTAAAGTGTTCTGCCGATTCTAGTCCAGACTGCTCCGTGCAGGCTTTTGGGTGTGGGGTCGGACACATGCCGACAAGCCGTTTCACGAACTCGTGAGTCATGGCGAAGGCAGCACGTGCAGTTGCAATGCCGATCTCGGGGCTTTGCCTTCCCTCACACTGTGGATCTCCGACCTGGCTCTTGAAGGGAAGAATCCGCGAGTCTTCGTGATGCCATCGCGGTGGTTGGCACCAGCTGGTTTACACCAACAGGGCTGGAACCACCGCTGCAAATAATTAGCAGCAGTGTGTCCAGAATTTGCTGGGTGAAACCAGTGTAATAGAAAAAGCGAAAACAATGCCCGACAGCAGATTTGCAAGCACTTGGACGGACGAGAGGAAATGTTCAACTGGACAGCACTGATGGCAGCTTTTCTGCACGGACATCGCCGGAAACACCGTGTGTCCAGCCTCGGATTTAAAGTTTCTTTGTAAGAATTTGTTTGTAAGTTTCTGTCTATGCCAAAACCCCTAAGCTTTGAAGGAAACCCAAGCGCATTCAGCAGCCTGAACCCTTACAATTACAGCAAGAGTAGACCTTGGACGTAAACCGTCACACCTCTAGCAGTTCGCCCTTCATCAATAGCCGCCCCTTTGCCCATTAAGAACACAGTCGATTGCCTGCAACTTTCGCCAAGCATAGCCTAAAACCTGCAGCTAAGGAGTTATTGGGCCAGCTTGGACGCGTCTTTGCCTACCCGGACTTCGTGGACCCAGTGCTCATCGCCCCTCGCACATAGCTCCCAACCGGGCCAGTGCCCTTACTTTTCGGGGCACGATTCCTTCGAGTTCCAGCTTGTCACGGCACCTTGTATTGTGAAGATGGGATGTGAATTTCTGTTTGTGAGGTTCTGGCCACGACGAAATCCATAAACTGAACCCAAGCCCGTTCAACCGGAAGACCCTTACAACCAGAGTAGACGTCGGACCCATGCTGTGACACCTCTAGCAGATCGCCCTGCATCACTAGCCAGCCCATTGTCCATTAAACACACATTCGATTGCCTTCAACTTACGCCGAAGCACAGCCTAACAACTGCATGAAGGGCGCGAGCTTTCTATGTTGAAGCAGCTCGGGGATAGTCTCGGTGGATTCTCGTACATTCCGGTGAACTCCTGAGGTGGCCGTAGCGGGTTGCTCCAAATCTGGGTCCCTGTCCGCTTTTGGGGATTCAGGAAGACCCTCGCGCATGAAGCCCCAAACTCGGCTTTCAAAGAAGAGAGGCCATGGCCATGGCTGAATGTTTGTAGCGGCTCCAGCTCGGAGGTTTGAACCTCAAGGCCTGGCCCGCTTGGACCGAAGGCCTTGAAGGTTGAGGCTTGAAAGGCTTGAGGTGCTTCTTTGAGGAGTTGGTGAAAAACCCTAAGCTCCTTGACCTCGAGCCACGTTCTTGCAGAAAAAGAAAGCAAAACTACATGGTTCGTGGCGCGTTCCCGCGCGTGGTACAAAAGGCATGTTCTCATCGACGGACGTGCAGAAAACATCGGCAGGGGCGGGTTTTGAGCATGTCGGTCAAGGCATGCCTATTTTAGGAGGGAGCCTATTTGCCTACTTGCTTGTATTGAAAACGGTCATGGACGTGCAGAAAACATCGGCAGGGGTGGGTTTTCAGCATTCCGGGCAACGCATGCCTATTTGAGGGGGGGAGGCTATTTGACTACTTGCTCGCATTGAACTGGGCGATGGAAGTGCAGAATACATCGGCAGGGGTGGGTTTTCAAGAGATCAGGCTTTTTTTTCCTACATTGGGGGGCAGGCTGTTTGAGTACTTGGTCGCAAGTAGTTGTTACGGAAAGTGGCCTTTTCGTCGTCTCGCATGCTCGGCGCCCCGTCGGGCATGCTTCAGAGTGCAGAAGTGGAGCACCCAAGAGATCAGACTCCATCCCAGCAGGATAACGTCCAGATCAGACTCCACCCCAGCAGGATAACGTCAAGATCAGACTCCATCCCAGCACGATCACGTCCAGATCAGACTCCATCCCAGCAGGATAACGTCCAGATCAGACTCCATCCCAGCAGGATAACGTGCAGGTCAGACTCCATCCCAGCATGATCACGTCCAGAACAGACTCCATCCCAGCAGGATAACGTGCAGGTCAGACTCCATCCCAGCAGGATAACGTGCAGGTCAGACTCCATCCCAGCAGGATAACGTCCAGATCAGACTCCATCCCAGCAGGATAACGTCCAGATCAGACTCCACCCCAGCAGGATAACGTCAAGATCAGACTCCATCCCAGCATGATCACGTCCAGATCAGACTCCATCCCAGCAGGATAACGTCCAGATCAGACTCCATCCCAGCAGGATAACGTGCAGGTCAGACTCCATCCCAGCAGGATAACCTTCAGATCAGACTCCATCCAAGCAGGATAACGTCCAGATCAGACTCCATCCCAGCATGATCATCAGCAGTAGTAGAACTGCTAAGAGTAGAACAGGCTCGTCATTAAGCCCCCCCCCCCACCCCCCCCCCACCCCCCGAAGCCGCAAAACATGCAAAAACCTGCAAAAACTACACGCGCGTGTACGCGCCACACTCCAACTACATGCACTCTCTTTGGGTTTGCAAAGAGCCGAGGCAGCGGCCCAAGGAGCCCTCCTTGCTGTACCGGAAAACACAATCGGCTGGGAGCTCATGTCGGAGCGAGGCTAATTCAGCAAGAAAGCGGCGCCCGAATCCACTGCAGCGCCGTTTAGCTTCCCAAGAACATCCTCTGCGATCGGCACGAAAAATCCTTCGAAGACGCGAGCTCTGCAAAGCGACATCTTGACGTCCTACGGCCGAGCTTGGATGTGTCCTTTACCCGGACTTCTTGGACCCAAGGCGCTGATCGGTGCAGCACTTCGCGGCGAGAACCGCGGAGGAGTTGCTCCGAATACCACTGAGGAATGGAATTAAGGTGAGGCTTCCGCTGGCAGTGTCGATTTCAGTGATGGCGACTGGTTGGGTAGGGACTGCGCATGTCTAAAGGTGAGGGCCCTGAATGATGGTATTTATGCTCGAATGCAGGGCCTTGTGTTCTTTTGCTTCCGACCCAGAACTCCAAAAGGGCCTCCTGTCGGGGAGGTGAGGTTTGTATGTTGATGTTACTACGGTGGCGCGGGCATACCTGACCTCAAGGTGCAGGTCGCCTGAACGGGCACACCTAACCTCCAATGCAAGAGCCTGCATGGAGACAAAAGATGACCGATAGCCGATAGCGAGCACTGCTGAACGGCTCATGTGATTGCAGCACATACATTAGACTGGTGAGGATGATGATGAAGATGATGGTGGCGATGCTGTTGATGATGACGATGACGATAGATTATGACAACGCCCACAAGGAGTAGATGATGACGATGATGATGATGCCAATGCTGACGTCATTTGCAGAAGCTGCTGCTGCTGCTTCCGCTGATGAGAGGTTGAGGTTGAGGAGTGTGGCGGTCAATTTCGTCTTGTGATTGGGCACGTTTCTGCCTCCACAGGTAGGATGTCAGCCAGGATGCTCAGTAGCAAGTGTGAGTATTCTGGTCCGTATGTCCGGACTGTGTGCCCGTCGCCGAACTACTCTTGTGAATATTCATTCTATTGGCATGCCCACTTTTGTGGACGAGCCTTAAACTATGAGATCTAAAGCGTTAATCCCTGGACCGTCAACCTGCACTCCAAAGTCCAAGAATCGTCTGAAGATAAACGCTTCAAGTTTAAAGACTTCCCTCCATCCGAATCGAAATCCGGAGCCCATTGCATGACGTGAAGCGGTTGCTTCACCGGAGTGGTGCACCGAGTGCACCGAGCAGCGCAACTCGCGTTGCCAGTATTGAGGTCTCAACCAATCAGGCTCGTAGCGAACGACACAGCGGCGGGAGATCACTTTGGCTGCAGCGTTAGCTTGTTGGGTGCTCGGTCGAGTTGTCATTCCTGCCCGTGACGGAACAGGGCTGATAGACATGCCTAAGGGCTAGATTCCGTTGTCGCGATGCTCGCTCATTCAGTTTGGAAATGCTTGGAGCCTTAGGTCGGAGTCTGGCAAGACTTGCATCGTCGGTGCCTATGGTCATCGTACCAAAGGAAAGCTGAGCGCTCAGATGCCGACTCTGTGAAGCTGAACCTGGTGGGAGCTTATGCGATGCGAGCACTGCGTAATCGCTGCAGGGGCAGTGGCGCGGCATACGTCTTCAAGCGGCAAGAGGGGTGCCTTGCCAGAAGAAAGGTTCGGAAGTCAAGGCTTGGTCACCCAAGTCCTAGGGCAAGACATCTCAAGCCACATGCCTCAAGCCGCTTCACAAAGCCTCTTTCACCCACATTCCTATACCAGGCCCCGCCATATCCCGACCACGGCACAGTGACAATCTCACTTCAGTCTTCCTCGAGCCATTCTTTTCTTCAGGGCCGCTGCTGCCCAAGCCAAAGTCACCCGAGCGACTGAAGTGCATGTTGCGGGATGTTGCAGTTGCGTGTGCTCATTGGTCTGAGGGCACGTCCACATAGTCTTTATTTTGTCAGGAAACTTAAGTGCTGTCTTTTGATGCATGGTCATGTTCAAGCGATCCATCTGGAATTGTTTTGTATCTGCACCCAGTAGCACCTATTGGAATCTTCCGAAAGCAGTGTAACAGTACAACTGACATCACTTGGAGGCAAGTGTTTCCGTCCGAGCTAAGGCGATGGGTGCAACAGCAGCAGCTGGCCTCTGAGGCATGTCGGGACAAGTATCGGTGGTCCGACAGAAGCTGGCTATGGTTCGATCCACAACCAAAGCCTGCCAGAATAGGGTAGCCTGCGATTTAGTTCGCCGCATGTTCTGAATTGTGCCAGCAATGGTGAGGTAGTGTTGCATCAAGCCGTTGACAATGCTACAGTCCTGTTGTGCAGGACCTTGATGCAGACGACGGCTTCGGAAAAAGCGTCAGCACTTCTGATTCCATAGCCCTGCCTGCCAGTTTACATTGCGGATTCAGTTGAAGGTGCAAATCCTGTGACATTCAGCATTTTGATTTTGTGCTTCAAGATCGCATGAGTAGGTTCGTGCATCGAAGCATCCTCGCGTTGTGCAGCCATCCTACCCGCTCCGCTTCCACCAGCGGCTAAGTTAGTGATACGGCAGGCCGCAATCGGAGCCTTCGGCGACGAGCACGGTGGAGTTGACCGAAGTGGTTCGGCGTACATCTTCATTTATGCAGGCACTGCGTCAAGTAACTGAGCATTGCGATCTCTGCAGTTCTGTCGTGAGCACGTGTAAGGCCATGCCTTGTGCAGGTCGCAAGTGGGTGCAGCAGAGCAAGCTGGCGCCACAGCAGGCCACGTGAAGCTTGCTGAGCCGCATGTACGGAAGAGTAGAGAGAGCGGGACGGGGCACGGCAGCCGCGGGGTTGGAATCTGCACGGGTCCAAGACCTGCTTTGTCTCGATTCTGTGGTTCAGCTATAGCCCGAATGACAGCAGGCCAAGGCGGGTGCTGAGTTTGGCAGCGTCCGGAACCCGACTTCCAGCCGTCGCTGATCATTGGGCACGAGCAAATTGAACCTCCTGGCGGTGTACAACAACGATAGCCGCTTTGAGGTCGCAAGCATATCTGGGCACATGGCAACCTTCTCTACCAGCGCTGAGCAGGCCTCCTCTTTTCTGCGGATCCGATTGACAAATTGCAGTTGCATAAAGCTTCGAGCTCAGGTGTTTGTTTTCCCGGCGTATCTCACCCAGGCGGAAGCTCCGAGCAATTTGTGCTAGCAGTAAATGTCTCCGAATTGTAAACTAGTCTACAGGAGGGCCTTGCTCAGGTCGATGCTATGAAGCACTAGAAAACGATACTAGTAGGGGAATCCCAAAGACGATACCTTCAGCTTGAAGACCCATATTAATCAAGACTGTTATTTCGATTAGTTCTGAAACTACTAGTACTTCTACTTGTGGTACTGGTACTACTGCTACTACTACTACTACTACTACTACTACTACTACTACTACTACTGCGACTACGACTACTACTACTACTGCTACAAAAACTACCACTACTACTACTACTACTACTACTGCTACTACTACTACTACTACTACTACTACTACAGCTACAGCTACAGCTACAGCTACAGCTACAGCTACAGCTACTACTACTACTACTACTACTACTACTACTACTACTACTACTACTACTACTACTACTACTACTACTACTACTTCTACTACTACTAGTACTACTACTACGACTACGACTACGACTACCACTGCTGCTGCTGCTGCTTCTACTACTACTACTACTACTACCACTGCTGCTGCTGCTGCTTCTAGTACTACTACTACTACTACTACTACTACTACTACTACTACTACTACTACTACTACTACTACTACTACTACTACTACTACTGTGGATGGAGGAAGTCTTGCCCGCTGTGAAGATAGGTCATGTAGCTTCACCCCGCGCCCCTTCTTAACATTGCTATGAACACGGGGTTTAACTAAATCGTTCCGATGACATAAATCTTGCACCGCCCCAAGAGATCTGTCGTCAATATAAAATGGGGGTGCGGGGTTGCTGCTTGGATGTGTACCTGAAGCAGTGGATGTAGGTGGTGCAAGATTTCCTCCATCCACCGACTCGAGTAAGACGTTTCTAGCGAGTCGTGACATGGGGTGCATTAGGTACTTGTAGGGGTTGCCATGAAACATGTTATCACAGCAAAAGCTGAGTCGCCGCGAAGTCCGTGCTTTGGACTCAACCTAGCCAGGTGGTTTCCCAAGCGCCCACTTGCACTCACCGAGTCACAGCATGGACGGTAACAGCTGCATTCGACAATTTTGCTGCATCTGGTAGGAATTTGCAGTTAACGTACAGTCAACGTTACAGTCAATGTTCCAGTTAGCGTTGCAGAAATGCTGGCAGGGGCAGCATCTTGGAGTTTTCAAGCATAAAATTTAAGAACAACTTGTATTTCTTGCTTTTTATGCTTGAAATCCCCAAAATGCTGCCCCTGCCAGCTTTTTGGCAACTTTAACTGGAACGTTGACTGAACGTTGACTGTGATTCCTATGTAACGTGTCGACTGCTAAGGGCCATTTGCATGAAGTTGCGTGTATCAGTGTGAGCAGCCCTGTCTGGAAGTATCCACAAGCCATGTTGGACAGCCACGAGCAGGCCAAAGCTAGACCCCGCTCTGGGGACGTAGTGCTGGTACTGGTAGTAGTAGCCATGCGCGTGGGTGGGGGGGGGGGGTTAATAACGACATGGTCGACCGCAATGGTCTTCTTGTTGCCAAAAACACCCGGTACTTTGGAGCGTTTTAGGGGGGCTTTTGTTCGACTGGGAGGGGAGGGCATGGTTGGGGTGTCAATCACGACATGCTTCACCGCAATTTTTGCCGCTTTCGCAACCCCCACGGTGTGGCTCGATTTTCGTGTGTTTTCGAAGGATTTTCTTCCACTGGTGCGGGGGGGTCGTGAGGGGGCGGGGCCCGCACAGTGGCTCGATTTTCGTGTGTTGGCAGAAGCAGTAGCAGTAGCACTAGCAGTAGCAGTACCAGGATGAGTGGCACTAATAGTGCAGCAGCGGCAGTAGCAGTCGCACTAGCACTAGCAGTAGCAGTACCAGTCCCAGTATAGTAGCACTGCTACAGTACTGCTAGGTTCTAGTACCAGTCCTACTAGGAGTCCTACTAGCAGTACCACTACCAGAAGCCGTAGCACTAGCACTGCAATGAAGGCACGAGTCGTTTTGCAGCAGTGTAGTAGGCCTCGTACTAGTAGTAGAAGTAGTAGTAGTAGTAGTAGCAGTAGTAGCACTAGTGGCCGTAGTCCTCAGTCCTACTAGTGGCTTCCAATAACATGCGCACCGGCGTCATTCTCAGCAGCATCATCATCATCATCATCTTCATCATCAGTAGCATCACTAGCATCATCATCGTCATCCGAAAGTGTAGTTATTAGTGAATCAAAGTAGTTTTTGAAAACGTAACTGAACTGCAATTTCACAAAACCCTGTAAAAAACCGGTACTTTTGACCCTCCAACACCTGCAAACTACCAGGCGCCAGGAGGCGCGCAAGCCTAGTAGTACTAGTACCAGTGCTTGTACTAGTACTGCTGCTACTACTACTACTACTGCTACTACTTCTACTTCTACTGCAGGTTAACGTAGAGAGACCAACCAGCGACTGAACAGGCCATTTTTGGTAAACTGATGGTGGTCTAAAGATACCCCAAACGATACCTTAACGATACCCAACGCTTCGCTTAGGAGGCTGTGTGTGGGACCATGCGCATTCGCTTTGTACAGAAAGTGTCTACCCATGCCCATTTCCAACGAAGCACGCGCAACACACGTCTGCTGATAAGTCCCATACCCCACGTACATGCCGGCAAGAAGCATACTTAGGCTCTGCCTGGAGCGACTGCTTCATCTAGTTTGCTTGCATCGTCTGAATCAAAGAGTGCCACCGGTAGTTTATCTAGTCTAACATGAGCCAAAGATGCAGTCATGTGCCTAAAGTCCTGTAAAATGATAGGGGGAACCCAAAAACGATATCCCTTCTTGCCGCGGGCTTGGCATGCTCCCCTGCTGGTGGCTTGCAGGTTTGTCCCTCAACACAGCATTGAGACATGGCTGGAGGACAGGCCTGTGCAGGGTCTTGTGCCCTGCCGTGCAGTCCCGCACTACACCGTTTCTGTCTCGGAAGGTCTACGTATGACTATGACATCTGAGATGCATCAGTCGTACCTATCCGTTTAGGCTCTTGGAAAGAACCTCGTGCACGAAATCGGGGTCACCCGCTGGTATCTGTTGGCCACATTTAACCTAAGCACAGCTTTTGACACGTTTGGACCTTGCATAGCACCCCGCTTTGAACAATTCGCATTGGCAAACGCCGTAAATGCCTTTTCAAGCTGCCTTCCTCGGCACAGCTGTTCCTTGTGGACGACACGTCAATCTGAGAATCATCGTCAAATCGTTCCTGTTCATAGAGCTGCTTTGGCGATGATCATCGAACAGCCGTCAACTGAGCGAGGCAGCAGAGTACAGGTTCCGCATCCTGGCGAGTGTTGCAGCCGGGAATTGCGGACCCCCGTAACGGTAGCCGCGCCAGGCTACGCATAGTCAGCATAGATCACAGTGGGCGGCTCGCCGCGTCACTGTCTTTGAATTTGGCCCTTCCTTCAATGTCGCTGCAGCTGTTTATCATCCATTATGTTTGTGTGTCAAGTGGTCTTCATACCGTGGATGGGCTGTGTCGGGAATGCTCGCACCTCCATAGACCTCACATTCGCTTTGGCTGGAGGAAAAGCTTTGCGAGCATGTATCGCAAGCGAGATCGTTGGATGTAGGCAAAGTTTCATCGGAGACTCAGATCCGGCAGTCTGTCGATAGTTTCAGCAGAAATCGAACTGAGAGCCCATGAAAGCAGAAGATGCTGCCATTTGGGAGCAGCAGCACGGCTGTAGGTCTCAGCTTGCAGCTCAAGCCCAGTCTTGCGACTGGAGCCAGCGACTGAAGCGCAAGCAGGCAGCAGTGAGCACCCAAATGGCACACAACATCTCGTCGTCATGCCCATTGATATCAACTGGCTGCGTGCTGACAGGCCTGACCCCTGACTAAGGTTTAGACTTTTCTGCAAAACCAATCGCCGTGCATCGGCTTCGATTGAAGAAAATCTGTGATCTATTGACATCGAATCAAACATGCTAGGTCCGGTGACCCGCAGCGTGTGCGCCAAGCACAGCACAAGCGTTTCAAGCCGAATGCAGATACGCCACTCGGCTCCGAACAACCCGATGTCATAACTCGAGACTCTGACCTCATCTTTGCCAATTAGCAACCTTATCTCTTCAGAGCATTTTCACACCGTCGCAGTAGTAGTAGTAGTAGCAGCAGCAGCAGCAGCAGCCGTAGCCGTCGCCGCAGCAGAAGCCGCAGCCGTAGTCGCAGTCGTAGTCGTGGTGGTGATGGTGGTGGTAGTGGTATTAGTACTAGTAGCAGCAGTAGCGGAAGCAGAAACAGACGCCGCAGCTGTAGTAGTAGTCGGAGTCGTGCTAGAATTGGAAACGTCGTTGTCGTCGTTGACGTAGTACTTGTAGAAGCAGCAGTGGCAGTCGCAGTAGCAGAAGCAGTAGCAGCAGCATTAGCAGCAGCAGCAGTAGCAGTAGCAGCATTAGCTGTTGTTGCTGCTGTTACTGTTGCTGTTGCTGTTGTTGTTGTTGTTGCTGTTGTTGTTGTTGTTGTTGTCGTGGTTGTGGTTGTGGTTGTGGTTGTGGTTGTGGTTGTTGTTGTTGTTGTTGTTGTTGTTGTTGTTGTTGTTGTTGTTGTTGTTGTTGTTGGTGGTGCTGTTGTTGTTGGTGGTGGTGGTGCTGCTGCTGCTGCTGCTGTGGTGTTGGTGTTGATGCTGTGATTGCCGGTGTTGGGTTTTGGAACGAATGTTGGCATTGTTGTTGGAGTTGTCATTGGCGTTGTTGTCGTCGTCGTTGTTGTTGTTGTTCTTGTTATAGTTCTGGTTGCATGTTGTTGCTGTCGAAATAGGTGGTGATGGTGGTGGCGGCTTGGTCTTGTCCTTGGTGTTGCTCGCACTGTTGGCGTTGTCGTTTTTGCTGCTGCGGTTGTTGTGTTTTGTTTCTGCAGTTGTTGTCAACTGTTGCTGTTGCTGGTGGTTTTGGTGTTGTTGTTGTTGTTGTTGCTGTTGTGTTTTCTTCTTGTTCTTGTTATTGTGTTTCTACTTGTTGCTCTTGTTGTTGTTATTGTTGTTGCCGTTGCTGTCGCTGTCGCTGTCGCTGTCGCGATCGCTGCTGCTGTCCCTGTCACTGTGGTGGTTGTTGTTGCTGCTGCGGCTACTGTTGCTGTTGATGTCACTGTTGCTGTCGTGGCGGTTGTGGTTGTGGTTGTGGTTTTTGTTTGTGTTGTTGTTGTTGTTGTTGTTGTTGTTGTCGTCGTTGTCGTTGTGGTTGCGTGTTTCTCTTTCTTGTGCTTCTTATCGTTTTCATGTTTTTCTTCTTGTTTTCTTGTTGTCCGAATAGTTTCTCTGCGCTGTCGCCACCGAATTAAGAAACAGGAAGGGGAGCAGGAGGAGGAAGGAGGAGGAAGGAGGAGGAGGAGGAGCCGGAGGAGTGCACCGGCAGAAGCAGACCATGATGTTCAAAGTATTAAGCTCTGTCTGGCCTAAAGATAGTAACCAGGCTCGTGGACGACGTGCTCGAGCTGGACCAGTGCCTCAGATAGGATAGTAGAGAGCCCAAGTTTCCTTCCTACAAGCATTGAACCAGGTCAGGCAAAGTGTCGAGGAGCTCCGACACCCGACTCGCTGTCACTGCGGAGCTAAGGTCTTGGCGGGAGAAAACGACTTGCAGCTCGCCAAAGGATACGGGTAGGACCGTTAAGCTTGAACACAGGTATGCTTCTTCGTGGGTCGGAGCTTGTGCGTTTTCAAACATCACGGAAGCTTCGGTTCATCCGGCTAGCAGTGAGGAGCAGAATTGAGCTTTCCAGGGGCTCGTGGGTAGCATAGACCGAAAGCGGGCATGATGTTCTTGCACAGCCTGAATGAACAACTGACTGCCGGGTTGCATGAGCACAAGTTGAAGCCGGGCGGCACGAAAAGGGGTGTAGGACTGCACACGGTTTAGGCTATGGGCAACCAACATTCCAGGCAAACTGCACGGGCATCGTGCTGTCAAGCAGCCTGTGGTGCACAGCAAAGGTGCAAGGGAGCTGCAAACGCAGTTGAACAAGCTGCAGAAGGAGCGCTTGCCACACGGGATTAGCTGAACCCCTGCTTCATATTCAGCACGCATGCCTCAAGGATGTCATCGCTGAGAAGAAGAAACTTAAGCAACCCTGCGATTCAGAGCTCAAGCAAGCCGGCTTACTTCGAGAACAGCTAAAGGAGCTTGAGTTGCCGGCTCAGCTGCCCTAATAGCAGATTGCTCAGGAGCATACAGTTGCAATTATTCACCCCCCTACCATTGATCATCCTTCACTAGCGAATTCTGGACCTGAGGCTGCAAGCACAGCAGTGTGAGACCAAGCGAGATGCAGCACTTGGCAAGCTTGGCAGCTCGTAAGCAGCAGACATGAACCGGCTATAGAATGTGGCAGCTAACCCACGTGGACGAGTAAGGCAACTTTGTGGATCTGTCCGTGCCGATTTCGCAGAGTGAAGTTGACAACGAGGCCCATCAGAGATGCAAACAGTCGGGCGAATATCAATTCTAAACACGCTTCATTCATCGTTCAGCTGAAATCTGAATCAGCTCTTCCTTGCCAACTTCTTCACAGAAGGTCATCAGCACGTGGCCGTCTGCGTCCGCAGAGGACACGTTGCTTCACTGCGTTCTTCGGAGTCAAGAATGATGAAGCGCCCTCCTGAGGAGTATCTCAGCCATGACAGTGGGAGGACGTCCGTTTCGAGCTCCTGCTTTTTGCGGTTTCCTCTCTGAGTGCCCAACTTTGAGGGCAAATAGACATAAGTTCTGGGATAGCGACAATGGGAAGCTCCTGATCCATGCTGCATGGCCCGGGTCTGCAGAACTTGTACTCCTTGCAGGAGGCTTCTCAGCCATGAAGATCTACTATGGCGTGAAATGTCTGCAGAGAGACACCAGCAAAGACCCGGTGTCGCAGCGGATCCTGCTTCTTTGTACTTATGGTTGCTTGCAAAGGCATTGGTGGCTATGACCCGGAACGAGGGTGCAAGGTTGCAGGACTGCGATGTCACTTGTGTGATCGCCTTGATCAGTTTCGGAAGTGTCAGGAAGCCGGGGGTATTTTCTCGAAGATACAGGCTGGGCAATGCATCCGTTGTGCAGTTTGCAAGCTGGACATCCTTGCAGTCCTGGCAGGGGTTCTGCTGAGCCAAGCCCTGGTTAGCTACGGACTGGCGTTTCTTCGTGCTCGCTGCTTGACCTGAACCAGGTTTAACATGGCGTCATCGTCGTGTATAGTTGTAACACGACGCACTGCCTGAGGTGGGTATCGAGCTGTGCAGCCGCCGTATTTCATGAGGAGACTTGGCCCGAAAACCCAGCTTTACAAGTTGGCGAGGTGAGAATATGCCTTCCAACACTGCCCAACATAAGGAAGGACCTCATGGCTGGAGTTGCTCAGCTCGATGACTTTGACCAGCAGCTGTACAAAGTTACAAAGGGAGAGCAAGGACAGGACGGCAACGTGTTTCCGATCGTTCGCGGAAACGTCGCCTGTGGGTGTGGAGCAGGAGATGCCACAGAAGAGGTGGATAAGGTTGGGAGTCCAAGTGTGTGATGCCTCCAGTCACGTCCAGCTATCCGGCGATCCTGATCATCTGGAACACCGCTGCAGCTGAAATGTTTCAAGCTTGACCCTTGCAGTATCTGATCGCCACATCGGAGCAGCCGCTGTGCGCTTTCCATGCGACCCTTGGCTCCCATTACGACCGGATGATTGCAACCTGGAAGTCACGTGATCGTCAGATATTGCTAGCATGTCCATCAAGCTGACCTGAACCTCAGGAAAGAGGTGCTCAATGCAGAAGTGCTTCCTTTGCGCTATGCCGGAGTGTCCACCTGCTTTCGGACCCGGCTTTGAGCTCCCGTGTCATTGAGGCATCAGCTCCTTGAATTGAGCAATCCTGTGTGGAGGACCGAGCTCGGCAAAGCTGGCAGGGAGAATCGAGGAATCTTCCGTGTGCATCAGTTCGAGAAGGTGGAGCAGTTTTGTATCACTGCTGGTGATCCTGAGCTGTCGGAGGAAATGCTACCTGATTTGAGGCAATAGCTTCGCACACATACTCTGACACGCCTGGTAAGAGGATTGCGACTGCGACTCGCAAGCCCAGGCACTCGGAGATGCTGCGCTGCGCGGAGGAGTTCTACCAAAGTTTGGAGATTCCACATCGACCCTTGGCCCCACTGCCGAGCTGAGACTCCTTTTGCTGGGCATCTGTTTCATCTTAGTTGCTGTATGTTGCTGTATAGTATTAGTTGCGAGTTCCTTGAGGTGTGGTGAAAGTGGTGTCTGGAGAGCTGAACGATGCCGCTCGGAGCTCAGCAACGACTCTGCATCAGCGGCTTTCTTGTGCGATCCCACTGCGATGACCCGCGAGGCCACCATGAAATATGACTTGGAGGGGTGGTTTGCAGGGCAGGCGGCCGTCATGTCAGAACGCAGCCGCTGTCATTGGCTGCTCCGCCGCTGCTCCTTTTCAGGGGCAGTACCGCGAGCTCGTCTCCTGCTCGAACTGCACCGACTTCCAGTCGAGAGCCCTTGACATTCGATATCGGCCGGCAGACTCTCAGACTCAGGACCCAAGTATGAATTCCTTCTGGCATACTCCCGTGTGGCAGTCGCAGGACAAGCAGCGTCCGCGCCACGTGCACATGCTCAACTCGACATTGACAGCTTCAGGCAGGTGCTTGTGTTGCATGTTGGTGGCTTGGACGCATTTAGGCACTTGCGCTGCCTTCCTGGCCTGTGTGTTGTCCATCGGCACTAATTGTATTCCTTTGCGAGGAAGCATTCCAGACACCCGACGGTCGGGCACTCAAAACCAGGGGCGTAGAGTTTGTTTCAGCCGTGATGTGGTCGAGCGGACAAGCAGCAGAAAAAGAAAATAGAGGGCTTGGTTTGGCAGGGGAAGCTACAAGTACTGTTCGGCGACCAGCTGCCCCAAGCCGAAATTGCAAACATCAATAAGAAATGCTTTGCCTCTGGTGTTCTAGCCTTGTTTTGCTAAGGTGTTCGAGTTCCCAGCGTGCTTGTTCCGTTTACAGGACTCAACGTTATGATGCTGCTCGGATTGGTTGCTGTCAGAGTGAGTGACCGGAGTTGCAGCCATGCATTCAAGGATGCTCATCAAGACGTTCGCGAGCCCTGCAGGAGGCATCGACTTTCTGCCCTTTGTACGGGCACCCCGACAGCTCGGCACTGTTGCCAAGACCGGCGTGGAGGAGGGGGAATGCGGGTGCTTTGAACCCTCAATGCAACATGTGGTGGAGATTCACAATATTGCTAATTAGCTTGTGCACCACAGCTGACCAAACCTGTTGTGCATCGTGATGTGCGGCGTGAAATGCATTTAATATGAGTTGGTAGGCGCCGGTGACGGAGGGAGAGCCGAAGCCCAAAAGCCGCGGTCGGATCCAGGAGCATTGCAGCAGCATGATGCCGTAAGTACATTGGCTGCAGAGGGTATGTTGCGGACGAACGAGGAGCTTGAAGAAAAACTCCTGCACCACCCTTACGCGACGCGGCTGCAAGACAAGACCCCAGCAGTATGTGCTTTGGGCAAATCTGTGGATTAGTTGATACATTGCAGATGCAACCGAAGGTCACAGGATTTCAAGCTTCGATGGCGGACTTGCATGCAATCAACTCCATACAGGACGAGGACCTATCTGCGCAGCTCGTCAGGGGCATTGAGTTACGAGTTTCAGTGGACGCAGTGCTCCGGGGCTCGTTTGTGTTGGAAATGCCGTTTGCGACGATCTGTGTGAACAATCGCACCCTTGTCGCCTTGCAAGCCTTGCAGACAAGGTATCCGAATGTTCGACGGTGGATGGAGCACATGCGTTCGTAGCTGGATGGCAGTCATTACTGCAACGACTATTTCATTGCCGCGGTCATGATCTAACACGTGTAAATTCAAGTCCTTGTCTCGGACATGTACCTTCACGAGGGGTAGGATATTTAGTGCTTTGCCAGCAACCTTAACGGCTTAACAACAGTTGCAAGGGACACATGATGGCACATGAGTCACAAGGCAACGTGCTCCCTCACGGGCAGGTTCAGCAGCCATGAGCTCGCCCTCTTGAGCTGAGAGGCTGTGCCGTGCGGTCGCGCCATTGCAGCTGGTCCGACTATACCACTTTCGAACAATGGTCGTTGAGATCGATCGCATCATATGCATCTCTGTGTACTACCGGTAGAGGTGTCAGGACCTTCAGCTCGACAGCTTCTATTCGCAGAAGCGTGTCGGGCGCTTTCGGAAAATGCCTTCAAACACACACACACACACACACACACACACACACACACACACACACACACACACACACACACACACACACACACACACACTATTCTGCAAAGGTAGCTTTGAAGCGGCGTCAGCGGCCCCGACGTTGTCGACAAGGAGTCATTCTTGGCGGATGATGTTGAAGACGAGTGCGCTGGCCATGGTGAGTGCTGGATCAAGACGACTCCTGTCTGCGGCCGGTGCGGAACTGCAAGAGCAAGACAGACAGTACCGCAGACTCTGTGTGCCTTTCATGCATAGAAGCATTCGTTATTTCAAGATGAGCTCCGGTGGTCCAGCAGAGAGATAATGGCTCTGAAGCAGCAGGGCGTCAGGCACTGATGTAATTCAAGCTACAAAAGCCATCTGATATTGGGCCGTCTAAGGTGCACGCAAGATTGCACCGATGGCTGCCCGATCCGATTGTTTCCCTGGGCAGCTTCTTGTCCCTCGAGTTCCTGCAGCTCCACAAATGCTGCTTTCGGACAGCTGCCAGATTTAATGCAACATAGACTTGCCCTTAAATTCTGGCAAGGCAGAGGCGAAGTGTTTCGATGCGGAAGGGATGTTCAGGAAAAGATGTGTCTTGCACGAGCAGGCATCAGGTGCAGGCACTGTCACAGCCTCAGCATGCTTTAGATATTCAGACCCTGAACGTCGACGATACAACAGCAACAAAAGACATTGGTAATGGGACAGACATCATGTCGCAGCACGGTACTGACATGTCACATGAGCAGCACATGCTGCACTTTCTCGATGTTGCTGCCGGCGGTCATATTCTTGCCCGAGTTTTGCACGGTGGGAAGATAGCAGTTGGCTGAGAAGAGCCTGTATCCGGTCATGACCTCGGCAAGGGCAGCTGATTCGACTGAGAGAGTAGGTGCGTGTGTGCGCGCTCTTGTCGCCTGGTGTCCCACCCCATGAGGTTCAGCATGGGTGACGAGGCTGGGCGACTGCACAACCAGCACCGTGTTTCCGTCCCGTTCACTCGAGGTAGGTATAGCCAGCGTCTTTGCACTGGCAGCGCTTCCAGTGCTTTCTGCGACATGGCCGGCAGGGGAGCGACATCGAGGAAAGTCAGGGCCAGCGCAAGGCCGAGGCTGGACCGCCATGGGTACACGAATGGCCGAGTAAAGTAAGGGCAGAAGAAGTGGCGGCTCTTATTAGTTGATGGTTGTGGTCGTGGTGGTAGCTGTCTTCGGTTGAAGCAGGAATACTGTAATAGTAGTGGGCGTAGCAGTCGCAACAGCAGGCCTGTAGGAAGAAGAAGATGCAATAACAGTACGAGTGTAGCTGTCATGATACAGGTGGTGATAGCAGTAGCAGTTGCAGTAGAAGCAGACGCAAAGGCAAACCTAGTCCTCACGGTAGCAGTGGTGCTTTTCGGAAGAGTAAAGCAGTGCTAACTATGCGGAGTAATCCATAGAAGACTTGGTCGAGGCGAGGGGGATGGAATGGAGGAGCACAGGGAACCGGCATAAAGAACGCGCATTCATAGAGGGAGCAGCATCCATAACGGATGCCACAGGAGCGATAAAGAGGGAGAAGCGACCATGATATGGAGAAGCATTCGCGACGGCCACGCACAGGTGTGTCGATGTAAAATTCGTAACAACCAGATATGAAACTTTGAAAATCATGGTGAGCACTCATGACGGGACTCCATACTCAATGGCAAAAGCATTGCTGAAGCAGCCCCAGTGCACAAGGGGATAGGAGCCGATGTTGCGTGAACGCCCGGAGCCTAGGAGTGAACTCCTTTAGCATGTCAACGGATGCATGGTCAGCGTGTGGAGGTGATTCCAGATGCAGTCGATCATTTCTTGGGAAGCTGCATAGCTGCACTGTCAGCTCCGGAAACGGGTTTTTCTGTTGTTTCAGGACAGATCCGCTCTTTGCCAAACTCAGGACTGCTGGACTCGATCAAGTACTGAGCTTATTCTGAGTTCAATCAGTGACTTCCGACAGACGAACCACAGCGACGTTGACACACCTCAAATCTTAAGGTTCTGTAAGTCAGTGCGTTAGCCTGTACGAAGGTCCAGCAACATTCCCGACATCAACAGGCTCTACGACGCTCAGCTCCATTAAACCTGTGTGGTCTGCTGTCGAGCTTGACAGTGAAATGACGGGCGAGGCCAGTTGCCAGCACGGAACTTCGGACGAAATTGTGCCAGCTGTTCTCGCATGCAGCCAAGGAAACAGACTTCAATCAGCTCACCGAGAAATACTACAACAAGACGAGACTTGCCCTGATACATTGAGAGCATCAAGATCGCCTGGGTAGATCTGTGCCTGGCCTGGCACACCCCTCAACTCTTTGTCGATCAGAGGAAGTGGCCAAGTGCCTATGCCGTCGCAGACGCTCTCGGACATGGGGAGGCTCTGTTCCTGATTCTTTACAAGGACAGGAACTTGCTTCGCATTCCTTTCCGTTTGTGCTGCCACTCCGAGTCCTTCGCAGGAGCTGTACTACCGACATATCTACGCCAGACTGAACCCAGTCCTCTTTGAGGACGCGCTGTGGTGACTTGAACATTTGTCGCCTCCGCAAGGTTTTGGCCGGCTCTAAACGTTCGCCTGCATTCGGCAGGACAGAATTGGTTCCTGGAAAAATTATACTCAGCTCCTGGATTTGATGATCGAGAACCTCTCGGATGGAGAGGCAAATGACTGAACTTGGAATGGTGGCCTTAAAAAATCATGCTGACAAAACGGATTCGTTGAACCTCTTGCGATCACCAAATCAATGAGAGGATCTCGGGATTGCGCTACCAGCGCAATGGCTGTGGGACATCCTGGACGAGTTTGTGTACCACTATCAGCCCAGCGCTCAGCGAGTAATCATCGGTCAAAGCAGCCACTGTCATGAAGAAGACTGATGTTGCGTCTCCAGTTTTGTATGTGGGTGGCAGGACGTACAGCACATACTGCCACAAGGCGGCCAAGCTGCAGAAGGCCAGGTGGTACCGATACGCGGTTCATGATGAGCTTGCAAGACATGCTTAAGCGATGCAGGAAGCAGATGTCAAGCAGCTAGTTGACAACCCTGCTGTCTTCGAGACCACGAAGGCATGCAGCATAAAGCCAGCTTCTTGTGCATCAGTCAGTGAGCCATGCTCCTGAAAGGTCCTCAGCTACCTGCACCAGCTTGTGCGCTACTCGTTGATTGAGGAGTGGCTCGCCAATCCAGATGGAGGTAATGGACAAGGCAGCTGGAAATCTCCAAGCCATGTCGTGTGTTCTGCACGTGCAGCAGCGTCGAGTCGCGGTCGTGGCTCGTTTGTGAATGCAGGTGCCGCCTTCACAGCTTTGGGCTTATGAGAGTGTGGCTGCGTGGCTGTGCTTGTCACATCTTGTCACCCTTGCGGCGGTCGGGGTTTGTGGTGTAGCGCCCAGGACGAGTCGACACGACTGATCGGATATTTCGCCCTGATGCAGCTGCTGCGAATGCACAGCCTGCTTGGAGACTACCGCCTTGCCATGGCTGCTTGGCTTCGCTCGTGCCTGTCAGGCAGGGTCAGGCGAAGCAAAGCTGGCAGGATTGGACAGGTTGGGGTGCTTGGGTAAATTCTGTAAGCAATATTGCACATTCTCGCCCGCTTGATGCCCTCCTACCTAGGAGACGATTGAGACCATCGACTTCCGAGCAGAGGCAGCTCGGGAGAGTGGAAGGAGCCAAGCTAAGCAAAGACCCTGCGACAGAAACTGAAGAAGTCGAAATGGCCCAAGCGGCTCCGGAAACTGCAAAGCCTGAGCCACGCTGTGTGTTGTAGCAGTCCAAACACTGGTCGGAAGATGCCGCAGAAGAGCTTCAGCGGAAACGTTCAAAGAAGTTCAAAGCCTGTCTCCTGCGGCACGGGACGTTCTGTGGTGAAGCCAGTTGCACGTAGAGCATCATGCTGAACTGCAGCTTCTGGACCTGTGCGAGGTACCGCTGTTCTACAGAATTCCGGCTTGCCATGTCACAGTGTTTTACTACATGGGCTTTGCGTGCGCCTGTTTCTGTTGGGTACCCTGGTGTGCTTTAATGCGAGTGGCCAGCATGCCATACTAGGTACATGATGATGCGCCGCTATGTGGATGCATCCCGCACATTCCAAGACATTCTTGTCTTCCTGTCCAAAATCTCCACAGTGAATTCGCTTTCCTACCAGTATGATCAGATGCTGAAGAAGCAGGCGCGTCAACAGCATTCGCTCTTGTGCCAAGCGCAAAAGCCCATGTGTGGTCGTGTCAC
Source organism: Symbiodinium sp. CCMP2592 (assembly GCA_905221615.1). NCBI lineage: Eukaryota > Dinophyceae > Suessiales > Symbiodiniaceae > Symbiodinium > Symbiodinium sp. CCMP2592. The sequence continues at coordinate 59,681 of CAJNDT010005875.1, read as the reverse complement.
GGCGTAACTACACCGTTTATGAGGATCAGATGTACGTCCTGCTGCTGATCTGCAATGCTCTTTGCCCCCAGCCGCTGGACGAATCTCTCGAAAAGCCAATCCGAGAAAAGCACGCAGGCGGAGATTCAAGACTTTGCTGTTACAAGCTGCAAGAGTGCAAGAGTAAACCGAGCTGCGCCGACGTTCCGTCCTGATGCCCTGCAGATAAGCAGATGCGCTTGCAGCAGGGCAATGAAGCTTGCTTCGAGGAAGCCGGGAAGAGCAAAGCCAAGCGGCTAAATTTCTTGCTGCTACCATTACTACTACTACAACTACTACCAACAATAATAACAACAATAATACTAAGAATAGTAACAACAAGAAGAATAACAATACTTGTAGTAATAGCAATTGGCAATAACAATAGCAACAAGAACAGTTTTAGTACAGGAGCATAATAATAAGCGTAGTTATAGTAGTAGTAGTAGTAGTAGTAGTAGTAGTAGTAGTAGTAGTAGTAGAAGTAGTAGTAGTAGTAGGAGTAGTAGTAGTAGTAGCAGTAGCAGTAGTAGTAGTACTAGTACTAGTACTAGTACTAGTACTAGTACTAGTACTGGTACTGGTACTGGTACTGGTACTGGTACTGGTACTAGTACTAGTACTACTAGTAGTAGTAGTAGTAGTAGTAGTAGTAGTAGTAGTAGTAGTAGTAGTAGTAGTAGTAGTAGTAGTAGTAGTAGTACTCACTCACTCACTCACGCGCGCAGCAGAGGTTCGTCCGCTAAGCGAAGTCGGCACACGTATTGTGCGGAGGCTGAGGCCTCGTGGCTTGTGCCACCCATCCTAACCTGACCGCCCCTCGGGGCCTTGTTGGGACACCGCAGCTATTGGAAGAGAACCACAGAGTAGAACACACGAGTAGAGTACAAAAGTTGAAGCTGCGGAGCCCTAGGTGTGCGTCAGGCTTGAAACTGATTTGAGCAGAGAGCCCGAGCACTTCTACAAAACTAGGTTGTTAGGTCCTTAGGTTGTACAGTGTCAGGACGAATAACCACAAGGTAGGCATTCTCCTGAGTAACACGAGCAAGATCGCGGCTGGGGGGAACAGAAGAAACACCATCATCAGTAATCCTGACACCGCCATCCGCTTCGAAAAGTAGAGTCCTGTAGTGGCCAGCTCGGGGAGAATCACCCAAGTGAATGATCACGGCACTGATGATGTAACGAGCAAGCACTACAGAGCCGTTCTGCCAGGTAGGAACTTTCAGTCCCCGTGAAAGAGCTACAGGGATCCTAGACTTCCGTACGCGGCCGCCTTCAGAGCTGAAGCGATTCAGCTGCAACACTGCACAGGCTACACCTGAGGCCAGAGTTGGGTTTCCTGGTAGGTGGTGCCATGCATGGATGGCTGCTTGCAGAGTACGAACTCCGCGGGTGCATGGAAGTGTATCAAGATCACAGTGTAGCACTAGAGGAGACACAGTGCCACAGTCCTCAAGCTGGCCTCGATTTAAGATAGCCCATGTCCCTTGCAAGACTGAGAACTGACAGGCCTGATGCAGGTGGCTGAGGAATTCAGCAGCGTCCTGTTGCCGTCCCGTGTCCGGCCAGTGCCGTAACCTCCTTCGCCAGACAGGTCTTGACCACACATGCACAGGATGTGGGGTCGGGGCAGCTGTAAGGAGAGCAGTTATGTCCTCCTGCACGGAGGCTATCCTCGAGGTTTCAGCGAGACCTTGATGCTGGACAGAAGCCCAAGCAATTGCCATGAAAACAGCATTGGCGTAGCAATCGTTGGAATGATTGGCTAAGGCTAGCTGCTTTAGGTGCTGCAAGGGGACTGAAGTTTGCGAAGCTCCTTCTCGATCGATTGTGCTAGTGGCGAGCGACCCCTCTTGTCGCGACGAATCGTCGTCGCCACTAGCTGGAGCGAGGCGTTTCCAGCTAGGGCTTCCACTATTGTCCAGAATCTGTAGGCGCGGGATTCTCGGAGTCCTAGATGGAGCGAGAAGCTGACTGCCGTTCCTGCCATCTGGGGAGCCAGGCGTCTCATCGGATGATAATTGATGAGAACGCCATCTTCCTTGCACAGCACTATCGTTTCCTGAAGCATGCTCACGATCTCCGACAGGGTCAACGGAGCGACACTCTCGACTGGGTCGAGCCGTCGGTGGGCACGACTCCACTTCACGTACTTGAAGTTGTCCGGTTCCGTCAGGATGTTCAACTTGATGGCCTCTTGGCGACGTGCCTGATCTGTGGTCAGAAGCTGCAGCCGTTTCACCAACTCTGAGGCCCAAGTCTGCCAGAGAATGACCCTCAAGGGTTGGGTCACTGCTGTGGGGTTGGTGTCCTTGAGCTGATGCCATTCCGTGGCAATGGCCGCCTGAATGTCCACCGCCGTCATTGGTGGGGCCGTACCCTGAAACATGATCCATGTCGTCGATTGCTCGAGAGCGTTGATTGCATCGGCTTGCCTCAGGACCAGCTATGCTATCTGCATGACCAAGTTGGTGGAAACCATAGTCTTGGAGGGTGAACCTCCTGCTGGATGGGGTCCTTGACTGGGAGCCGGTGCTGCTCTGGAGGGAAACTGTCGCCTGGGCTGCTGCTGGGTCTGTCTGGGGCCCTTTCCTCCCTGGCCTTTGTCGTTCGGTCGTGGGTACTTGGAGGGCTGATCCATTTCCTCCTGTGGTGGTCCAAGGTTGGAGTACCCCATGGTCGAGGGGGCCAGCAGGGGGTGAGAGGGAACCTCCTGGAACGGAGGAATGGGGTGGGTGCCGGAGCCCGATGCTTGACTGGGCGTTGAGGATGGGACTCGAAGACTCGCCGACCCTGCAAGGCCATGGTTTGCAGGTGGGTCAGTTCCGCTGCTGCCTCCTCCAGCTCCTCCCTCGTGACACCCTCGAGATCCATTGGGCCTGCGGGGGAGAGGCAGAGCATGGGGGGAGATGGAAACCTGTATGAACTTGACCCACAGAAGCATTGCACACTCTGATGCATGTTTGGCCTGGTCACCTTTGAAGCGGCGTCCACAGTAGCGGCAGGGGGAGCTGAGGGCCAAACCCTTGCGAAAACACTGACAGTGCATTTTAGCGTGCGAGAGAGCATCCAGTGCCCACGGATGATGCGCCTTGACATGCAATGTGAGTCCTCTCGCTTGCACGAGCCACTGGTTGCAGATTGGGCAGTGCTGGTAGCATCGGGGATCTTTTTCCCGCAAGATACGGAACAGGGCCTCCCAACTTGCACTCGAGTTATGTCGCACTGTGGGCTGCCAGTAGGGTCCTAGAGCATTTGGCAAGGCCAGGCTGGAGATCGGGGTCTGGGCATCAGGGAACAGCACTGGGCATGATTTGGTAAAGATATGTATCTTAAGTTCATCCCATCTGGCACATTCCCTTCCACAGTGACGACAGACACACAGGCCATCCCTAGCGTGCAGCCAGGAAAAGCGTGTTTGGGGGTCAGCTTCTTTGAGACATTCAGGAAGATCGAGTTGCATACTAAGAGCGGTACTGTGGGCCTGCACCCGACGCCGAGTGAAGTGCTTCAGCCCCGGGGGCGGGGTGAGGACAGTAGGGTGGGAATCGTCATGAACTGTATTGCTGGTTTGGGAGGTGTCGAGTGGGGTGTTATCCATCAAAGTGGAGCAGGGGGCAGATGGCGGGGAGTCTGCAGGTGAGGTTGTTGCAGGCTTTTGTTTGCTCGGGGCGTGCGTGGTTGCTTCATGGACTCTGAGGGCACCGAGAGACTCGAACTGCTGTTGGCAATGCGGACAAGACAGGAGCCTGTAGGCATGTACACGGCGTTCACTGGCACATTGCCGGTTGCGCTGGGCGGCAGTTTCCGCGCCCATCTCAGGAGGGAAGTCTGGCGGACCTGAGTTTGGGATGTCTAGGCATGGTGGTGATTCTGTAGCAAGGGGATGCAGGGAGAAGGAGGCGGCTAGCTTGTGGCTCCACAGTTGGTGTTGAGGTGTTCGGTGTGCAGAAGTTGGCATAGCTCTGGTACCCGGAAATTGCTTACTCAGGGTCACCCAAGGGTCCTCAATCCCTAGTCTCTCCAGTATCTCATTGGAGGTCACGTGCCAGAGGTGGGCCGGGGAGCGGGCAATCATTCGTAGTTGCCGGTGCACCGCCTGGCGGAGTAGGAGAGGGCCTGCTTTGGGGAGGCCCACATGGTGGAGAGAATATCGTAGAACACTGAGGACGCAAGCACTCCACAGCCTTACCCGGGTGCGGAGGGGCAATGCCCTGCTGATAAGGATGGAGTGCAGGCGCCAGTAACTACCCCAAGCCGTGGCCAGGCGATGTTTTAAGTTGAGGAGCTCAAAACCTTGATAGGAAAGGCGGGCTCCCAGATATTTATGAGAGCTGACAACCTTGAACAGAATCCTGGACTGGCCTACGGGTATTTGGAGGTAGGTGTGGCCATCTTTGTGCACTCGATAACCTCCAACCACGGAGGAAGCGCTAGTGCCTGCTGAGGCCATGAGCAGAACCGTTTTCTCTAGGCTCAGCTCTAGGCCAACCCTTTGTAGGGTGAGTACGAGAGTGCCTATGGAGCGAATGGCTTCCCTGAGCGCCTCGGGGCTACGGTAAGTCCAGCTGCCAAAGAAGTCATCGGCGAACATGTTGGTCAGGCCTTCGGGAAGGGAGGCTTCTCGTAGGGCTGTCACGTATAGCCGGTAGACTCTGCGTGTTGCAAGGGCCCATAGAATTGGGGATAGGGAACATCCCTGTCTTACCCCAGTACCCAGGTACACGGAGGCTTTTGCGGCACCAGTGCCCACCTGAAGACATGCGTGGGAGTGTAGGTGGAGGATGAGGGAGATCTCCTGTTCACTAAACAGCGCCTCACGCATCGCTTCTGCCAAGAAACCATGTGATAAGCTGTCAAAGGCTTTCTTGATATCCAAGCTAATAGAGATGCCTCCTATGAGCTTTTGCGGCACACTGCCATGAAAACGTTGTGGGAGAGTCTGTGCATTGTCCTGTATGAGGGATCTGACATGGTGAAGGTGAGAGCAGACAGACTCCAAGGCATGAGCTGTGGACCGGCCTGGCAAGTACGCCCACTGCGGGACATCCGAGAGGTACGCGGCGATTTTGCCCTGAACCTGGTCCGCTATCATGGTGGCCAATAGTTTGTTGGCTGGGTGCAGCAAAGCTATGGGCCGGAGGGCTTTAGGTTCGCGGACTACAGCTACTTTTGGTATCATGTGCAGCTGAACTTGGTGCCATTCGGGTTCCAATTCCGCAGACTGTAGATTCATTGAGGGCAGCAGGGCTTGACAGACCTGCTCCGGGACGAGCTTCCATAGCCGAGCTGGTGCAAAGGAGGCTGGGAGAGCCTTGTTGCCTGCCATGCGACCAAGCGCTGAGAGGAGGTCGGCCTTGGAGAAGGTCATTCCATCTATGGGAGGATGTGAGGGCGGTGCTGTTTTGTGTTCGCTATGGAAGACTTTCCTTAGGAAGGCCGCTATGTGCTCACATTCTTCCTGGCCTGTGAGGAGTCGCCCTGTCTGATCTCGGAGTTGAATCCGCATGGATCGAGATTTTGGCGCTAGTCGTCTCACTACGCTGAAAATAGTGGACGGATGAGGCGAACTCTCGGCTTCTTCAAGCAAGGCTTCAATTTTCTCTCGTCGTTTATTTCTGCAGGCCTTTTTCAGCAGCTTTTGCGTGCGGGAGATACGAGCTACCAGTAGCCATCGGCCCAACACAGTATGGGCAGCTTGCTGTTGCTTGAGCTGAGCTCTGAGGGCCCACAGTTGCCTTACTAGTCCTACCGACGCATGTTCAGGCCGTGGCACGGGAGATAGCTTGGGAGGGCAGACCTCTTGCCAGGCTTGGTGCAAGGTGTGATTAAGGTGTCTAGCAGGGTCTGTCATGGTCGGGGGAGCATAGAGATTTTGTATTGCTTCCTGAAAACGGTCAGCCAGGGTGGGGTCACTGCGGAGGGCATGAGTAACCTCGCTAGCTGGGAGTTTGGCTGCCTTCTCGCTGCCCGGCTGTCGGACCTTAGTGCGTGGTGCAGTCGGATAAGGCAGGGAGGCTTGCAGTGGATGATGCCGCATACCGGTGATCGGCACAAAAGGAGCCAGGATCGTGCGTGCAGAGCGTGCACAGGGGTCGGCGTGCTGCTGCTTGACAAAGATGAAATCTATCTGTGAGCGATGGGTAGTGGTGGTTGTGTTGAATTGGTACGTTTGAGCGTGGCGTTTTCTGCCCCACGTGTTCAATGCAGTGAGATTGTGCATATGGAGGAGTTGTTGTAGGCGGTGTTGATCTTTTTGCTTCACCGTTGCGGGTGTTGCCAGCACACTGGTGCCCACATATGGTGGGTCACAGAGACAGGGGGTATTCAGGTCTCCTGCCACGAGGAGTTGGGATCGTGCGGGGACACTTTTAAGGACTGCGTCGAGGCGTGTCCAGAAGAGTTCCCGTTGCGCCATACACTCCTCAGTTTTGGAGCCCTCGGCCCATACCGTTTGATATGTTGCTATCAGAGTGATCGCAGGCTCAGTGTCCAACCTGATTTGGAAGATTCGTCCAGGGAGGATGGAGGCGGATCTGATTGCTTGGCTGCCGACGAAGGACTTGTGTATGAGCACAAGCAGGCCGGCTTGTTTGCGGTTCAGGCCTGAGTGGAGAGCATAATATTCGTCGGTGATCCATTCGGACTGGAACTCCCAATGTGATTCAACCAAAATGCATACCTGAACGGGTGGCCCTCGTTCATTACAGAGTTTAAGCCACGTAGTTACTTCGGTCATGCGTGCCGAGGTCAAGCCCCCTGTGTTCCAGACTACTACTCTCCATCTAGGGACCGAAGTGGCTTGTCTTCTAGCGGGGTGGAGGGTTTTGACGGTGTGGGAGGTTCGTGGTTGGGAGGTCAAGTGTACCGTGCCACTGGCAGGGTCAGTGGCTCCCAGGGAGCGGACCGTATGGAGACGGCCCCTGTACATTGTGCTCCCTTCTAAAGTGGCTCGTTTGATGGCTCTATGAAAGGATCTTTTCCCTATTTTCGTTAGCTGCTCATAATCAGTGACTCGGACGGGTGGCTCCATGTTCCGGTTAGTGTTGATTCCACGTGGCTTCACTGATCTGAAGTTGGGCTGGTGATGGCTATTTGGACCAGCTCCCGAGGGCCTCGTGACTACGCCCTCTACCTCGCGTCTGCAGGCATACTGAGAGACAGTGTTATGCTTTGCATGAACAGGCTTAATCTCAGTGCGCTGCTCCGGGACTTGGGACCCGGACGGCTCCTTGTCATGATTGTCTGTGATCGGGGGTGTGTGGATGACCTCGGTATGGCTTTCCAGGCTGCACAGTGTCGTCGTAGGCTCTGGATCAGCAGCGACAGCTGAGTATAGGGTGTGGCTAGGAGGTGGCAAGTGCGGGATCGGGCGGCGTAAAGGAGCATTCCCCAATCGATTCTGACCACTGTCCACCGAAGGGGTCTGCCACATAATGGACGGAGCCCAGGCTTTGTTCTGAAGTACTTGCAGCCCCAAGATAGAGCTGAGGCAGGCGCTGACATGGGCCGAACATAGGCCCTTTCTCGACTGGAGCCCTGAGCGTGGGGAGGCTGCAGTTGGCTCTTGATCAGCTGTCTGGGGGAAGCAGGTGGGTATACACTCAGAAGGCAGCGGCTGCTCACGGCATTGTGGTGCCAGGATGTAGCGATGAAAGGCGCTGAATAGAGTGTACCGTGTGGAGGCCTATGGGGAAGAAGGCCTACAAGATCAGGGTGGTTTGGGGGTAAAGGCCGAGGAGAAACCTCAGGCTCATGCAAGACAGCTTCTATGGCATCCGGATGTTCCCGTAGTAAGGAGGGCTGAGTGTCGGTCCGAGGCCTGGTGGTGTCGCTGTGGTCCTGGGCAGGATAGTGGGGGTGGTGCTGCTCACTGGCCGGGTTGCCTAATGCAGATAGTGAATGCACATCAGCTCTAGTCGGATCCTGGGTTTTCGGCTGGGAGTCGGTTTTGCCAAAGCCGGTTGAGCATGTACAAGCTGCACGTATTGCGTAGCAGTGGCAGCAGCGGTATCCCGCTCGAATTAGCATTTTCGCACATGCCCGGCTGCGTCGGCTTGGGAGAGGTCCAGCCTGGGCATCTGCTTGCTCCGATAAGCGGCTGCCCTGCAGGGCGGAGGAGCTGGCGAAAGTCCCCTGAGCGGGGTGTCTTGTTGGGCCCATCTCTACGGGCAGCAACTCCGTGTCTGCTCCACCCATTGCCTCATCATTGTGGGCCTGCTCAGCATCCGTCATCATGTGTGAGGTCGGCCCCACTGCATTGGTAGCAGAGCTAGAGCTTGGCGTCTCCACTCTCAAGTGCGGGGCAATGCTCGGTCTCATCGCATTTGGCGCACGATTTCGGTTTCGGGTACTTCTGCCTGATCGTGCCGACGGCGTTGGCTGAGAGGAGGGCACATGAAGACGAAAGGCATCTAACGGTGTGCCACTGCCATGGTTCACTGGTACAAGATGACTGGGAGGAACAGGGAGGTCAGGGGCATCGTCAGGATCTGCTCGAGGCCGTGGGATAGTACGAAGCAGCGCCCCTATGGGCGTACCCGGCATGCGGGACCCCGCCTGGTTGGCCTCCGAGGCGACTTCAAGAGATGTGCCTTCATTGTCGGAGCGGGCAAAGAGAGCAGAAAGTTCTTCGTCCATGCCTGGCGGCGGGGTGGCAAGATCTGCAATCGAGCCCAAGAGGTCTGAGTCATCCGAGTCCACGCTCATGGCAGTAACTTCCGGACGTGGAGAGCTGGACTTGGACCAGGGCTGCTGTTTACAGGCACTGAGCAGGGTGAGGGGCAGAGGCAGAGGGAGCCTACCTAGTTGTTCGTGTGACGGAATCAAGTGCCCTCCAGTGCCGTCATGAGCTGGCTTCAGGTTAGAGAGGCATAAGCAGGCTAGCCCTCTCCAGCTCTTTAAGCAGGCGGTCCTTCTGTCTGGTGGGAGACTCCAGCTGAAGTTTTGCGGCGACCTGTAGCAGGGCGTCAGGGAAGGCAGGGTGGCACACAACAATGCATAGGCGCAGGCAGCGAGTGAGAGAGTAGCCCACGGCTTGTGAAGAGTCAGAGTGACTGCATGCTCTAGGGGCATCTGGGAGATGGAGGTGCCTAGGGGGCTGGGCGGGCTCTGACCAGCTGTCGGAGGCAGAACCTCCGGCAGAGACAAGACGGTGCCAACGACTGCAGGGTGCTCCCCACGGCCTGCTCGCTGTGGCGTCGCTAGGTCCTGCAAGAAGGGACATGGGGTGCAAGTCTCAGAGAGATGCTGCTTCAAGGCAGAGGGAGTGCAAAGAGAGAGTGCTGACAGCCTAGGCACAGGAGACTGCATGTATGCATCACTCGGGCGGGCAGATTGAGTCTCCGTCTCTGCTGCCTTCTGTACAGATTCTATGTTCGATGTCTGCGCATTGGCCGAGCGCCTTTTATGCCTTTTGGCACTCACCTCCGGCGGCGGAGGGGCCGGTTCAGTTGGGGGATGACGAAGTGCAGCAAGCACCCAGTCCGGCATGTTAAGGATCGGTGTGGTCTCACCATTGCCTCTGTCCAGCAACCATGGACTATCCTGATTTAAAGGTGTAGCCGTGGTAGTCGGGGCTGTAGTTCCTGATGACGGGCGAAGGGTCCCGATTGCATGAAATTCGACACCTGTGCCATCCTTCTGCGGTGTGGGGAGAACCAGCTCGATGGTGGAGTTGGTGCTGTGTGGCTGTGGTTCTTCCCCCGATGATGCCACGATCTCATCTTCAGCTGAAGGTCGGCCTGTGATGGCATGTTGCTTCTTCGGGCGGCACTTGGATTTGACAGCGGTGGATCTGGCCACCAGTGCCCGAGCTTGGCCTGGAGACAAGCGCAGCCTAGTCACGCGTGTTTTAGGCTTGGCTGCTGCGAGTGTCTGTCTCTGCTGCCTGCCAACGGAGCCCTTTGCAAACTTTGGGGGGTTCTCTGCTCGTGGAGGAGTGACCGGCTGTGCCATGTGTGAAGCTGGAAGGTCCGTGTTCTCCACTTTGGGGGTAGCTATCATCCCGAGAGCCGGCATGGCTTTGGCCAACGGTTCCAGATGCACTCGCTGTGGCCCCGTCCTTGCTTCCAAGGATGTTCCACTCTGTTCCTCAGAAGGGACCTCCACCATAAGATCATCGGCCTGATGCTCCGCAGTAGGGGACGGAGTCCGTGGCGGGGGAATATCTTCCACGACTACATCCTCCATGTCGTCATCTGCGGCATTGAGTGCATGGGGCTCCAGAGGAGTCGGAGTGGATGCAGAGACCTCCGTGTCTTGCGGAGGAGTGGCAGGATTAGGGACACGGCGAGGCGGTTCAGGTGGAGCAGGAGGTCGTCGTTGTGGTGCTGGCCTCCAGTTTCGTGAGAATACGGTGAGAGGTGGTGGTTGTCCTGTCGCCTCGGAGTCGCGAAGCCCACTTGCAGTCCGTGCCTCCCTTAGCTCTTTGAGACGACGCCGTGTCTGCTTGTCTGGCCTTCTAGATTCTCTCTCATAATCGCGCTGTGTTTTGATGCGCCGCCCCCTGCCGGTGGGGGGATCCTCTGGCGGATCCGCTGACAGATCCATCTCCATCTGCTGCTCTGGGAGTCTAGCTTCTCTGGGCAGCTTGAGAGGCCAGGCCGCAGGTTGGAGAGAGGGGCTTCGATCGCACTGTGAAGAGGCTGGCTGTGACCCTTCTGCAGTCCTGCACGACTTACTAGACTTGTGGGCACAGGACAGTCCTGGCTGGGTCTGGCCGTTCCGCTGCGGCTGCACCGGCCGGGTGCACCGGCAGGCCAGGCGAATAGGGACCTCACGCCAGTGGAGGCAGAGGGGAGGGGCCGGAGGGAAACCTCCTAGCCACTGACAGCACAACGGAGGGGAACCTCCTCTATGTGTCACTGCAGGCAATGCGGTTGTGGGAGCCCATGAGACAGTGTGGCAAGACAGGCGAAGGAGACTGAGGTGAGGGCCATGTTGTAACAGTCGGGTGCCCTGCCTGAGCCGGGAGTGCAGCGAGAGTTTGCTGATCCAGGATCCTGTGCAGCCTGGGCTCCTAGTTTTGCTAGCAGTTACACCTGTCGTATGGTGGCCTACGAGCAGTATCAGGCATGGCGGGGGCTCAGGGCTACTTCGTGCAGCTTGTGATGTGGATTTCTTTGAGGTCCCGACGAGAGTCCAGTCCACAGTCCAGGGTAGGCTCGTTGAGGTCGCGGCTGTGGTCAGTTCGCGTTCCATCATCCGAACGCTCTGCAAAGGTTCCAGTCTGTTCACTCGTGTAAAACTGCTACGTAGGAGACTGTGTATATGCTGGCCAGTTGCCCTACTGGGGCAGAGGCTGGGATGAATCTCAAGAACAGCTCGCACTCGGCGAAATCCTTTCAGCATGGAAGTCAGACCTGAGTTTTTGTTATAGATCTCGCACCGGAGTTGCAGGGGGTCAGTCCATCGATTCGAGGTCAGCTGCACGGCAGATTCTGGAAGCATATGCGGCATCCAAAACACTGGTTGCGAAGGCTGCATCAAGTTCATAGGTGTTAGCCAGAAAATCCACTCGCTGTTGCGGGGAGAGCCATGTCCATGTCTCCTGCCAGATACAAAAGGAGGAGGTGCGTAGCCACGAGCTGCCATAGAGGTTGTGTATGCTGATCCTAGAGCTGATGGGCAAAGGTCGTAGGGCCAAGAGGAGATATTCCATGGCCAACTGCCGTAAATGGAACTCTCTCGATGACTCCCAGCGCCACCATGTGGCCAACAGTGGTATCTTGTTTGCACCGTGAGGAGGGCAGAGTACCATATCCATGACATACCCACAGCCCTGAAGCCCAGAAGTCCGAGGAGCATAGGAGGGGAGGGGGAAGGGATAGCCCTATGCGGCAATGAAAAGAGGGGTGAGAGACGAAAACCACCCCCGGGCGTGTTATGACGAGCTGAGACGCTTAGTAGTAGTAGTAGTAGTAGTAGTAGTAGTAGTAGTAGTAGTAGTAGTAGCAGTAGCAGTAGCAGTAGCAGTAGCAGTAGCAGTAGCAGTAGCAGTAGGAGTAGGAGTAGGAGTAGGAGTAGGAGTAGGAGTAGGAGTAGTAGTAGTAGTAGTAGTAGTAGTAGTAGTAGTAGTAGTAGTAGTAGTAGTAGTAGTAGCTTTGGTCATTACAGTAGCAATGGTCGTGGGAATGATTGACACGTGTGCTGTGACCTGAAAACCAAGACATTGGAATCTAGGAATCTCTCACAGAGCTCCAAGCTTTTGAAATAGAGTCACTACTGGCATATCTGGACGCAGCTTGTGTAGTCTGTTGAGTATCTTGATAGATTCGCTGGAATGCGCCTTTCTTAGCCTGGTCGTGGTTCAGCTTGGAGCAGCGGTCCATGATCGCGGGCTCCAGCTCTGCCCTGCAGGACTTGTTTTCCTACGCATGTCCCAAGTTCGTGGCGGCCTCCATGCCAGATCTTGAGAGTGATGCCCTGAGACACCATTGTGCAAGATATAAGATTTCGCGGCAGATTGGACACCTGAAATGTCGACTGAGACCTGGAGAACTTTACAGCAAACGAAGCACACCAGCGGCAGCTGACTCTTTTCCTGCAAGAGGCAAGGCTGCGACAAGCAGTGTTTTGCATGCTGTTAAGAGCCGTGAACATGTGTTTGGCTGCTGCAGTCGTGCAGACCAAGTACTCGGTCCAGCAACATGGAATGGCAGGTGAGGCAGCAGCAAGCCCTCCCAACGATTGGCTCTTACATGAAGCTCTACACGTCTTTGCAGACCTCCAAGTGCCTACCTGAGACCCGAGAACGCTGGACCTCAGTCGGTCGGCCACATCGACCACATGGCCTTAGCTTAGTAACTTAGGCTGGCCCAGCTCTGCGAGATGGACGGAGAGGGTCTCCGTGACCAGCTGATGTGCGCCGGCAGCCCCAGAGTCTCTCAAGGAGGTTTGAGCAAATCGTTCGCTTTTTGCTCTGGATCACGTAGGTCATGCACAAGACTCGACAGCTGGTGCATCAGAGAGTTGGCACGCCGCTGGACGGTGCCACAGCCTCAGTTTCTCGATGTCATGACCCTCTTTCACCCGATCTCGAGCAGGTCTGGTAGCATGAAAGGCATGAATCCAACAATCTCGATGGCTACTGTGAAGGAGCTGCATCCCTGTGGTGAAGTGGAGTTCTACCTGGACGGAGACATGGTTTTTAACTCAGACTTGCTTAAAGCAGGAGCGCCCACTCATGTCACTTCGCATGGCCTGTGAGGTGCACATCAACGCGCAGAAGCCGCAGCGACCACACGCCGACGTTTTCCTGGAGCACATCCGGAAGTTTCAGGCACCATGGCCGCACGTTGTCCGATATGTGTGACTGGAGGGTGCCAGAGCTCACAGAGAGAAGCTCTATCTAAATAAGCAGTGGTTATGGTGCGGTCATCAGCTCAATTGCCTGTCCAGGACATCCTGAAGCGAGCTGACAAGCTTGACAAGCCATCGAGCTGAGTTGCTGTGCGGCGCGGAGAATCTGACCTTATCCACCGTGCCCAACGGAATGCTGCACAACAAGTAGTCAGACAGCTTCATCAGCAACTGTGAAGATGAAGCAAAGCAACATCTAGTCTGCAAGCAGAGCATACAGCAGCGCACCAGACGGATAGCCTGCTACTGCTCCAGTCTTTGGCAAACTCGACATGGCAGACAGTGCAAATCTACAAGACTTCAGCCAAGCAGCGCCCAGCGCGTCCGCAGCCTCCTGGACATCAGTTAAAGATCCAGCAGATGATATTAACAGGTGGATCTCGGTGGGACATGTCACTGTATTTACCCGTAGATGTGGGCTGCGGACCGGAGGATGCGCTACTTCGGATGGAGCTAGGATTCTGCAGTTGCCAAAGAGAAAAAAGTTTGTCTGGTAAGAGAGTTTACCTTCGAGTTGTTTGAAATACCATTCGCATTTGGTCGCCCAACCCACCCATTGGATCCAACGACGACTTGGATGTCTTCTGGCACATTTCCGAGGCTCATAGGTTTGTTCTCATGGATAGACGGAAGAACCATTACCAAGCGAAGAATCCATGAAAGGACAATTTGTCAACACACGGTGTAAGCAGAATGATTGCCATCGACATGTCCTCTTGTGGTCCGACTTGGCGGACTCGCTGTGTAGCCACTGCTAACATTTTCTCTGATAGCATAAGCGAAGAAACACTACCTTTATCATGCTGACGTGATTAGTCAGCGCGTGGCCGAGACATTCCACCTGCGAGGTGCTCCGTAGACTTCCTGGTGGTTTAGCAGAGGGTGACGAAGCTTCCGATCATCGATTGCAGGTCGTGGCATGCCCCGACTCGACGACCCGACTAGTCCTAAATGATAGTCCTGCGAGCCTTCGTTTCGCTCATAGACAGCACGTAGGCTGGCAGATGGCTTAATCGTGGGTATAGATGCAAACGGGAGAGTCTCGGAAAGCTGCAGCTTTCCCGGGCCTTCGTAGCTCATGTGTTGGTCGGGCTGCGAGTCGGAGCGATCGAAAGCCAAGCACTCCGACAGTTGTGGACCTCAAAGAGCAGCGGCCCGGAAATAGGCAACGAAGTCGGACAAGTGTGTCGGATTTTGTTAATCGGTTTGAGGTTGAGCAACCACGAGCAGACGATCTTGCACTGATGAGACAGGACAAGAAACAGAGGGGTTAAACTAGAGCAGCGGAATGTGAGAAAGCTCCAAACACAGCGCGCCGGGTGAAACCAACTTTACATGCAGTTCGAGAAGGTCTCGGCAACGTGCATCGGGAACGGCCTTGAAGCCGCACCGGGACGGAAAGTAGGGCCCTTAAGCCTCCTCCAAAGCCTTTCACATTGGTTCCACAGCTGTGAGCGGCGCAGAGACTGGACATAACAGGAGCAGCACAAGGTCCGTGCAGCTGGAGGTAGCAGAGACTCTGCAGAAGCTGAGACAAAGACACTCAAATATTTTCAACATGCAAAAATCCACTCACCAGTTGAAGGCTCTCCAAGGGGACCTATATATACTCAACCCGATGCGTCGATGCGCTCTTAATTATTAACAGCTGATTTCGTTCGGGCTTGAGTGGCTTGAATGGCTGCTCTCATTTCAAGAGTCATGAGAGCTCAAGCTCGCATATGAGACTTCGTGTCCTACATGCTCCCTGCCAGGAGGTGCACATGTCCAGCTGCCATTGCCCCATCAACTGTTGCCCGAGTCTCAGTAGCAGCATATTCAAATTGATCGTTCAGCGTCGTTCTGCGCACAGGCCATGCATAGGCAATAAGCACCGAGCGCGTTTTGTATGTCGGTTCCTGTGGAGCTGCAAGGTGTGGATCCAGATGTTCCAGAGAAGAAAGGACCAGCAGCCGGCAAGGTTAGAAGTCAATGTTGCAATTTGAGCCGAGTGTGTTCGTATCCGGTGAGAACGACGGACAGTCGTCAACGTTGCAGCTGTTGCAACATGAAGGAGCACCCAAGTTCGCCAAACAGATCGGCTCCTCGGGTCTGCAACGCGGAGCAGAGCGCAATTTGGAGTAAGAGGTTTCTGTACAGAGCCTGGTGCTGCGGCTTCGGTCCATGCGACTCCTGGCATTGCAGAATGGAGCGTCAGGAGACTTTGAGGACACATAGGGGTTCGTGGTGTAACTAGTCAGAATACACACAACTGGAACTGCACCCCCCACTGGTTGGCAAGGTGCCTTCACAGATGATGAGGAGCCCATTGATGACTCGGTCTTGGCAGTTCAGGAGTGGACACAGGGGTATCAATCAAGACGGGAGTGGGACCCTGGCACATGTGGGGCATGCGGGCAAGTTGGACAGTGCGCTTCGCAGGACCGGTGGTACAGGCACATGGGCGGCTCATGTGAGTGTTTCTTCTTATGGTACTCATCACCTGCGAAAGTTGTCGCTGTCACATTCGCTGATGCACAGCATGCTGCATATTGAAGTAACAGTGTCTAGCTACTCAGCACTTGCGTGGACACAGGCCGCAGGCTGAAAAGCAGCTGCCAGAACCTGACGAGAGGCACATCGCTTGTAGCAGCAAGGCATAGCGTTGTCCAATTGGACATTTTCAGGGCCGTAGAGCGCAGAACCAGGCTGAGACAGGAAATCGGAAGCTTCACCGTCACCTTCGAGAGCGCAGAAGGACTGTAATCACGGAACCGTGTCCCGAAGGCTGGCATTGATTGGGAAGGGGAGTCCAATTGCTGAGGGCTTGTTTTTTTGTGGTTCTGTCGGACACTGTTCTTTTTGTTGTGGCTTCTTGGCTTTCTGGCTTTGTGGCTTCCTGACTTTCCGGCTTTGTGGCTTCGCCCCAGGAAAAAGCACCCAAAACCCTAATTTTTCTGGAGCCATTGACTAACAGAGTTGCAGGATACTCTGTTCTTCTTGATCCTGAAGGAAGCCGTAAGGAACCAGATCCAGGCAGTCTGCAGCTCCGTTCCTCTAAGTTTCCTTCGTGTTCTCCTCGTAAGGCCCAAGCGGTCCAAGACCCGTGGATGCAGATCGTTTGGCTGCTTTGATTTCTCGGCTTCAGCAGGCTGAGCAGGAGGCGCCGACACCTACGGCACAAAGCCTCATGTCAGCTCATGCTTCCGAAACCTTTGTGTCAAGACAATGCATCGGGCATTCTCAGGACACAAGGCTGCAGGCGATCAGGCGATCTTGAGTTGAGCTGATTCCCGCCCGCAGGCCGCCCGAAGAAATACGCGCATTCGGATTCCGACCTTGAGCCTTGGCCATGAGACTCCCAGGTCCTGGGTCCCGAAAACTGGTTTTGCAACGAGTCACAGGAATGCTGAAACCAGGACTGAGCAAATAGCCAAGGACAGCGGGTGGTTGCTTCTTGATCGTTGCAATCGCGCCTCCAGCTTGCAAAAATGAGTTGCTGTAACTTGACACTGGTGGTTTTGCTTTGGGGTCCTCCTGGAAAGAGATTCGGTGATGAAGACCGATGCAGAATGACAAGGCTGTTTATCATGCTGCAGATTCATCCTGAGCCCTCGGCAACTCGGCGGCGTGCTTCGTACTGGCATGCAAGGGGGCAGAGGCTTGAGATTGCACTTCGCAAGTGCGCAATGAGTCCACGACGCTGCAGCTGTACAGCGATGGTGCATGTTCGCGGTTACCACATGTTACGACTGCTCTGGAACAGGTGAAGTCCGTAGCCCTGGTTTGGTCAGGTTGCTAAGTCGTCATGGACACGAACTCGTGGGCATTTTTCGGGCCATAGAGTGGAATGTCATTCTGTGCGCATGTGCTGAAGCTGTTGAGACTCCCAAGGCATCTGTCGTCTTTGCATATGTCGCTGGATTTGTCCTCGCCTCGATCAATGATTCCTGAAGTCTCAGGGGTTCGGAAGCCGTAGCAATCTCGCAAATCAGGCTCTTTGCACGGCTTTGGCCAATGTGCTCTTGCTTCTGGCAGTCATTCCTGCAGACCGAAAGCCACTTGGCTTTGCCAGCAGACCCTAAACGCTAAAAGTTGCAGTGAAGGCGGAGCAGTTCGTAGCTTGCAAGCCTTGTCCAGGCTACAGCGCTTCTTGAGACTGCCACCTGGTTGGATTCAGTCGGTACCATTGTTATTATTACTACTATTATGATTACTAGAGTATAGTTGTTTCTACTATTACGATAGTAATCCGTGCTACTGTAGTTACTACTATGATACTTATCACTACTATTAGTATTACTATTACAACGCGCCAACGCCACGTTTGCACGCACAAAGCACTGCCACACAGATAGCTATACAGCAGCGTCGAAACCACGAAGGTACTTTGACACGCAGCATTTTCCGCACATATGCAAAGCGGGAATTGTACACTGCAGCGCTCCTCATGAGTTGAAGAGCCATGCGGACTAGAGCACGGACGTCATCATGGCTGGACCATGGGTGCTGTCTCGGAACGGATTAGACCATGGACGTTATCATGGTTCCAGCCTGGATGCTCTCTTCTCTGATCATATGGTTCCCAGAGTAGATGCTCTCTTCTCAGAACGGACTAAACCATGGACGTCATCAACGCAGAACGGATTAGATCATGCGCATCATTATATGGTTGGGCATGGATGCTATGAACTCACAATGCACACAAATCACTGTTCGCACCAAGGTTTTGGGCATATCGAAGTACAGGAGGTGTGGAAAATGCTGTGCCAGCATTTTCTGCGACAGCAGAAGCAGCACTCTTGCGCACGAACGTGGTGTTGGTGGGTATGACTGTTACGACTTTTATGATTACAATTACTATTATCGTCCTATCAATGTCTCGACATGAGCTGCAGCGAGGATCTTTGGTTGCGTTGCGCTTCCATCCGGCGCCCTGACCAACACTGTAGAGCCACCACAAGCGAGAGTATCGACGGGTGAGATGCTTGCCAAATGCCTGTGTACATGATTACATGACCATTTGGGATTTACAGGGGCGAGCGAGTCAGGCATCTTCATCACCCACCAGGGGACATCAACCGGCCTGGAGGCGAGAAGCCTTGGATGCGCAGCTTGCCTAAAACAGAAGATCACGGCGTGCGTAGTAAAACCAGATTTCAACGCTAGCGGCCCTAGCATTCACAGGTCGGACAGGGAGCTAGCGAGCTTTGCCGACTCGTGTCGGTTCGTGCACACGGTTGTGCAGAAAAAATGACCTGTTGCGCTCAGACCTACAACGATCTACTCCTGCCGTGTTGGGCAGCCTCTGCAGCTTGCATTGATAAGCAAAGTGGTCCATGCGACTGTTTTGGGGCCCTTGTACAGCTGTCACATGAACTGCCTTTTGTGACACATGGATGCCCATGTATGGCTGGCATGAGCTGCAGCACTGCTGCACTGGTGGAATCCACGCAGCTCATCTCAGATACCAGTATGAGGCAGTTGCTGTCAGCGACGTTGCGGCTGGCCTCATCGTCATTTGTCTCCTGCTCGCATTTGCTCTGCACGAGATATCATTTAAGCGCTGTGGGCTCTGGAAATACAGCCGATCTTGCGAGAAGCTACTTCATGATGGCTGCAAGCAAACCTCCCTTTGCACACCCCATGTTGTGTTGCGCCTGTTGCAAATTCGCGACTGAGGTTTTGCGTGCTGCATCATCATCGATCAAATATGCTACCCCGGAATCGAGGCCATGAGGCCAGCGCCGCAGTCTTTCACATTGAGGCCGTCTGAGAGATTATGGCAATAGATTGCAGGCTTCTGCAACGGCTGTATGCGGCCGTGGGATGCGAGCCGACCTCAGTGAACCGGGAGTTGTGGAAGCGACCCCATTCGTCAGGATCAGCCATTGCCAACCTCGCGTGCGTCATTCTTGTTGGCTTCAGGTGTGGCTAGCAATTGGTGTTTTCAGCTTTGTGGCAAAACACTCCGTCCTTCTCAGTTCTGGCTCCGTGGATGGGTTTCTTAGCTTGCAGAAGCCGTGTTGTGTGTGTGCGCGCGAATGTTTGAGTGTGTGTCATCCTCGCCGCATGCATTGGCCAGTGTCAGTGTTTGCATTTCGAGGTTGTACGCGCATGTGCTTGGAATTGTGGTCGGCGCACTGCTTGCTCTACTGGGTGGCATCCTTGCTCATCCGAGGTGCCTGACAGACAGGGCACCGATCTCTAGATATGTGCATGTAAGTGATGGGCAATGAGCATATCAGCGGAGGGAATTTTACAGTCTTCCAACTCTAATTGGGTTCTGGGGATCTGGCATATTGTCCGTGTCTTGTATCTACGCACCAGATGTCGAAGACGTTCCCTGCAGGTTTCGTCGAACACAGTCAGCATCCGAGCTTTTCGCTTTTCTCTTTTCTCCAAGGCTGCTCTTGCCCTGCTTTCCTGAAGCGCATGTAATCCACCATGGAATCCGCTCCATGCAAGGATTTTCTTCTTGAAATCCAGATCGAACACCGTGGGTTCTGGGCTGCACGAGCTTCTTGGTGGACGTGAATTGAAAGAGGCGCTGCGCTGCTTGTTCAGTTTCGGAGATCATAGGTCGCAAGTTAGGGTTAGGGAAGCTTTGAGATGACTGATAGGCAGCATCACACATCTGAGGCCACTGAAGCCTTTGCAAAATCTCAGCAACGTATCGCAGGTGCTTGATGATGGGCAGAGCAGCTTCCGCGGCTCGGCATACAGCATTGTTCTGCTATCATGCGTGCTTCTGAGGCAATTTTTTCGAAATCGTTCCTTGCTGGTACATGAATGTTAAAACCCTGTCCCAAGGAGCTGTTCCAGCAGACAAGGCATCATACGCAGTGAAGTTCAGTTTGGTTCCTGTGAGATGCGAGATATGCGATACGTCGTGTGAAGGGCTGGATGTGTCTTGCAGACTCCCTCCCTGCACAGGTGTTGCTTCAACACTTTCTGCTACATCCGGCCCAGCATGAGCTTGGCCACCTCTATTCCCTTTCGGACACTTTGCATTTTAAAGCATGCTTCGTGCTTGCCTTGGGGCAGGTAATGCTTTGATGCACTTAGAGGGCCATTGAAGCTAAGGAGCCCGCCCAATTTGGCTTTGTGGATGCATTCATCTCGCCGCCTGCTGAACTGGGCGTGGCGCAGGTTAAAGGGTCAGATATCAACATACCACCTTGTCAGTTCCCTCGACTCCTGGGCACCTGCCCTTTGCGAGGCTAAATCGGCCAAATAAGCTAGACTCGTAGACTGGAGACGCGTGTGGAACATTCAAGGTATTCATGGGCTGACCAAGCCGAGTCGCAGTCACTCGCTGAGACTTCAAATGAGCTTTGAAGATGCAGTTCTTTGGTGGGCGGGGTTTTAAGTGAGAGCCGTCAGGTGGTATGCAATCCAGCACTGGAGAGATGCTTTCAAGCAGGCCAGACAGCGCGGCTTGCCGATGCTGTTTATGTGGAGAGTGTAGCAGCTTGGCGACGGCACAGGCTCACAACAGGGAGCCATTGCTTTGGATCGACCGATACTGCCAGCACTCGACCGAAGCAGAGGTCGGGCGACTCAAACCGCCCTGGCGCGAATCTCATCTCTACTCTCTTGGCATGCCAGGCATCAGCGATGATGCCGGTCTTCATTGCGGGCTGCCAGAACTTCGTGAGCCTGGGCTGCCGTGTGTTCTGTCGAACCTGGTGTTCTCGCAGATTCTAGCATGCCTCGCTGACACTGCAGTGTCTCAGGAGCCTGGTGGGTTCCAGGTGCCTTGGTATGGGAAAGGGGGCCCCAAGTAGGCCTTAGACGAGGGTCGGAATCGCAGTCAGACGAAGAGCACAAAAGCGGATTCGCTCCCTACCTGCTCACACGCCTCTGCAGCGATGCCTCAAAGGTACTTATACTCACTACGAAGTTTGGTGGAGATCTTTGCTTTCGGAGAACTTGGCAGGCACATTTCACTTGCGTACAGTACAGCCTTGGGTTTTGGAAGGCCGAAACGCCCAGCTTTCCGCCAGGTCCCCGGAGGAGCTCTACGAGATGCTATTACTTCCAGATACAGAGAGTGTCTTTACAGGAACTCGAGATACCTGTGCTTTGATGGCGGGCTTGTTGGGGTAGTTTCGTTTGGAGTTGGTGCTGTGATGCCGCGGCATATCCAGCCTTCGATTCGAGGCCGAGGCCAGATGCACGAACTGATCGATTCTCTGGATGTCTGGAAAGCGTGGCTCAGAAGCAGAAGCAGCGCATGTATAGCCGGGCTGTATGCTGTAGCACTTCTAGAGAGTCAGAGAAGTGACGTAGACGTAGTGTTGGTAGCAAGTGTGGTTCAGCCTCTTCGGCCTTGGCAGATCAAGAGCGAAGGTGCTGTTTCACTTTTGCAAACTTCTGCTTAGGCATGACTCATGCTCCGCCCTGCAGTGTGCACGCGAAGCTGCGTCGGGACGGCACGGGCTTCTCGGATACTGCAGATATGTTGACATGTGCTGTTAGCAAAACCTAGTTTGTTATGTCCGGGAGGGTCGGAAAATGTCGCATACAGTATTCGAGTAGACGGCCAAACGGCACGATCGAACATTGAAATGGGGCGACATCCGCAGCGTTTGGTAGATTCAGAAGGAACCACGAGTCTGGTGTCTGGTCAAACCCCGTAGGTACGGAGTTCCGGCGGCCTTCGCCTCACTGCTTCGCACTTCATCAGGATGTCAAACGGCACGGCAGCATGAGACGGACCTGACCGAAATACACTGTGGGGTGGGGTTATGCTACGAACGCAAGGAAGCTACCGAAAAATATTTGCAGGTGTACCTCTTTACCACGCTCTGCCAAATGCTAACTTGCGAGAGCCATTAGAAGCAACGAGCGATGCGTGATGTCGGATCTCAGGTTCGAAACCAGGATAAAGCGCATCCTCTATGTCGGCTTGGATCATGCTCGAATCCACAGAGGCCCTGTTGCAGATGCATGAGGATCGCTAACCCTGCGATCCCTTCTAGGACGTGCCTTCATAGGCCTTTTTGCAGTCTGCGCAGCTGCCTCCATTGTGGAGCTTCAACCACATCTGTTCTGTAGCCAATACTTTCGCGTGAGCTTGCTGAGATTGGGAATGCAGCGCAGGTTTAGACAATCGTTTGGTGCCCACAAGTAGCTTGTCTAGCCAAGCAGCTTGCACGGTCCAGCTCGGATGTTCAGTACGTCCTCCGTGGATTCATTGAGCTGCACAGCAGCTGCGAGAAGCGAGAAGTACCAAGTTTGTCATTGTGAACGTTGTGCGCGTTTTGGCGCTGAAGCGGAGAGATCCGAGCTGTGAAGATTGGGGAGCCAAAAACACTTTTGCAAGGTTTTGCAAGTTCTAGCTAGAGCTACCCTGGCCCCGTGTCGTGATTTCTGCATTCTTGTCTCTTCTGTGGATCTTGTTTGCATTGCAATGGGGCCAAGGTGTTTGATCAATTGGCTTGGTTTTCCAGGACGTGCGGAAGAGGCAGTCTCTCAAGGAGCTGTCTTGCGCCGCGCGTTACTTTGCACGCATGCCAACGGCCAATAGCAACCAAAAATAGGTCTGGGAGGACCAGGTCAGAGCTCAGTCACCGTAGGATAGTACCGATTTGGTGGGTGTGCAGCTGTCCATCCCTAGAATAGCAAAGGAAAAACACTTCCATGGTGCAGTCACGAATATGCATAGCAAAACTGCCACGCAAGAACAGATAACATGCGATGCACGCAATTGCAGCCAACATCGGCTGGGATTGCCGTGAGATAGACTGGCATCGACAACGGTGTCGGCCGCGTGAGAGCTCAGAAGAATGACAGATCGCAGTATTTGCGAAGCATGTAATGCAACGGCATAACCACAGATTAGGTTCGTTCATCGAGCAAGAGCTACGGCAAGGCAACCTCTCGGCAATCCTGAGATATCGTGATGGCTTGCTTTCCTGCTTACAGGCATGCATGTACACATATATATATATATATATATATATATTTATATGCATGCATGCAAACGTACATTGTGCATGCGAGCTCGGAGACATAGCTGAGTTTGGGATTCCAACATGGCATGGTTGAGACAAAAAGACTGTGTGTCGTCGACGAGTGTCAGGTGGTCCGAAAAGTGCATAAGCCTCGGCAGCTACAGATGCTGAGTGTCGGCTACCTACTCTGGCCGTGGACTCCCAGGAATAGGCTCGCTTCCTGTGCGGTGTCGCCCCCCCCGGCGCCCAAAGCGGCGGGCCGCCTTGTTTCGGGTTTCTCGCCGAGAAGTCATGACCTCAACAAGCCGAAAGGTCTTCAGGATTTTATCTTGACATGCGAAACTTGTTGTGGGTTCGATCTTCTCAGCGAAGCCTGGAAGTGACTTGACACCGCCAATGCCCACCAGCACCTGACAAAGACGAGAGTGCTTCCAAGTTCAGCAGGCGTTTCGGCCACGGAGCTCTGCATGTCACTCTCGTGTCAACTGCTGTCTGACTGTATGCGAGTTCAAGCTCAAGAGCAGCAAAACAATCGACCCGCACACCTTGCCTCCAATTTGCCATTTCCAGCCAGGCACTTGGCATGAAGAAGCTTGCAACAGCTTGCGGAGTCTGCAAAGCACATCCTCCCCAGAATCCTAAGGACATGGAGGTCTTGGTCGAGGCAGCGACTCAGGTGCCTCAGGGCTGCTTCGTCAGCGTTCGTCTTGGTGACAATTTGAAGCAGCGCCTTGGCTGTAGCCATCTATGCGAACATGTAACATTCTATCACTGATATTTGTTTTCGTGCATTTTCGTGCTCTTAAGACTTAATTCTTGCTCTGTGACAAAACTCCAAGAGATCTTTGAAACAGCTAGGTATATGATGGTTCTAACTCTAATGGCGCTTAAGTGTGCACAGCCTTTGAGCCAGGCGACGCTTCGACAAGAACGCGGCCAAGTACCACTTCCCCATTCCGGAGGAGAAGAAGAAAGCGCGGATCGATGTCTACCAGCTTGTCGGCACCTGCTCGGTGCAGGTGGACCCGGAGCCTTGTCTGCGGCGTCTGACCATGGAAACACACATACAGTGTATACAGCACAGACCCTGTAGACACCAATCCAGAATTTCAAGAAAGCATCCAGCGCGCGCAGCGCACTGAATGGTGACACCTAGGAATGTGGAAGCACAGATGAGGCGGGACTGCTTCAAGTCAGACGGCATGGACGGCTTATGTCTGAATCCATGCACAGGTCAAAGTGATCTCCTCCGATCCCAGAGCAGAGGGCATGAAGCTTCGGGTTGCCCAGCAGAAATACGGCAATGTGGTCACAGTACGCACAGCCAGATTCAAGATGTCGAGCCTTGGCGGAAGCGAGGTCAGCTCAAACGGCAAGGAGATGAAGGCCGAGGACACACAGAAACAGCGACAGGAGATCGAAGCCGAGACCAAGGCCCTCCTGGGCCATCAGACAGTTATCGAGGTCATCACCACAAGCAAGAGCCCTCACAATGGACCAATCATCATCATCGTCCTGCTCATCATCATCACCATCATCATGTTCACCACTGTCACCAGCACCATGCTTGATGAAAACGATGGCCACGACAGTTGGAAGTTGGCACGAACACTTCATTCTGTCCGTTGTTGATGCCGTTTCTTTCTCGAGGCGCCCTGCTGGTTGTTGGGGGGGCAGGGGTGGACGTTTTTGCGATGATGGTGGTGGGGAGAGAATATGCAGGCAATGTGCGCATGTCAGGTGTCCTGGAGGCCGAGCTGTGCCGTAACCTGAGTTGCGTGGGTGGGTGGGTGTGTGTTTCCTGACAGCTTTCCACTTGTTGGCCCGGTGAATCGCCGCTCCCTCCTGGCTTTCCTCCCTGATCTTTTCCACCCAGACGCACATGCGGCATGCTCGAGCACATCAAAGCAGCTCTAACTCTCTCTCTCTCTCTCTCTTTGTGCTCCGCGGGTCTCGAGTCGCGTGTTACTCCATCTGCATGCCATCCGCCTGTCGCAAGCGGAAGAGGGCATTTTTGCGTCCGCGCTCTTTAATCCCTGAGGACGCTGCTGTGGGGTATCTGGCGAAGCACGGGATCGAGCAGCGCCTTTCCGAATGCCTCCGCACACTTCTGAGGAGACCGCGGAAGAAGCTCCCCCATGGCTTCTGCTCTGGGCTTTGACATGCTCCTTGTTCAGGATGAAGCCCGAAGATCCTGTGGAGTTCATGTGCAAATTCCTGCCGCTCTGGTTTGCCAATTCGGTTTTCTTCCAGACAGTCTGCCCACGTCCTTGATGTTTTCCTTGCTTGCGGCATGGTCCACGGCATGGTCGCATGCTGTTGCTTCCGATGCCGTGTCGAGTAGATTCAGAGCTCCGAGGAGAGCCGGTGTGCCTGGCGCATCTCGGCTCTTAACACTCGCTCAGCCTGTCGCATGATGCCCTTCAAGTCTCGTGCGTTCGAGCGCTTGCTTTGGGAGGAGGAGCCAAAGGCGGTTCCCGAGCAAGCTGTGGAAAAGCCAGTCGAGAAGCCCGCGGAAAAGCCAGCAGAGAAGCCTGCCGTGGCTTCTTCGAATTGACGTGATATGTCTTTTCGTGATTTGCCAGACCCTGTGTCGTCAGAAGCAAAGAGCTTGAACGCCCAGGTGAGTGTTGTGGAACCACCAGCTCCTTCACCAAAGCCAGAGCCGGCTGAGGCTCGGCAAGGGGGCCTTCGGCTTGCTGGTAACAGATGCCTAGAGTCCTGGAGCTTCCGAGCTCCTGCGAGAAAGAGCTCCGACAGGCTCGGGAGGATGCCCGCGCGGCTCTCATGAAATCCGTTCGTGGTGGCGACTTGATCGGTGCCATCGAAGAGGTGGGAGCTGACTTTTTTCCGACAGGAATTCTCAGCCTTGCAGACGGGTGTCGTCAGGATCAGGAGTCAGCAACCGCTCCCTTTACTCTCAGGCCAGCCCAGCTCCATCACTGTACTTAAGTGCTCAGCTTGGCTGTGCTTTGGCGGTTGCTAGGCCATCGGTCGGTACATGGTACATGCCTCTACCTTTGGAGACAGCCGCGCCTGCGCCATCACCAAAGGAGGGGGCTTCTGGCTTGTGGTTGCACATTCTCCCATGCCAATGCTACCCTCATGGCTGGGGTCCTGTTGAACGTGTCAGGAGAAGTCTTCGGAGCACCCTCCGCCGATGGTGTCCTTTGGCCGAAAAGCATCCATGGAAATGGTGGTGGAGGCATCTTGTCACTGAGAGCTGAATACTTGTTCCTCCTGTCTGTGAGTTAATAGAACCATGACGACTCCTTTGAACATGCCAATTTATTTGCGATGGATGGCAATTGACGCCAATTGCAGCCGGGCCAGGCATCAGCTGTTGGTGACTGGCTCTTGCCGGAAGCCGGCAACCTCACCCTCAAAGGTTTGGGAACATCAGCGGCAGAATGCTGCATCTTGACTTAGATCTGGATCAAGTCTGAAGCAGCAGCTGTGCAATCCGGAGTTCTGCTGGCAATGTTTGTCCGGCTGTTTTGGGATGTGCTTCGGCCTACAGCTCTGGGCTTCTCGCCAATGCAGTAGCAGCTTGTGCTTGACCTGACCGCTGAGGTGAAGTTGAGCGCATCTTGACAAATGCCCTCATGGAGCTTGGTGGAGAGCTGCAGGGCGTGCTTCGGCTGAAGCAAAACCGTGACGTGACAGCGGCACACATGTTAGAAATCTGTCCTGCCAGGAGTACATTCCCTTGTCACCCACCTTTGCATCGCAGCCAGGCCGACTTGCTAAAGTTGGCCAGATCCTGGGGTCATGCTTTGCTGTCACATGACTGGACCACTGGAGGAGGCATCAACGATTCGATGAAGGCATCGCTCCAATCTAAACACCTGCTCTTCGACGCAGCAGACTTCGCTGGGAGCACCTTGGAGCCATAAAGGCTAGTCCACAAAGACGGAGCTGTGCTGTCGCAGTCCGCAGGAACTCGGCCTTACTGACTCAGGAGGGGTTTATGTCACGGATGCGGAGGATGTCGCATTGTGGCTGAATGCGAGCAAGCATTTGCAAATTTTGGTGAACAAGTCTGCCAAGAAGCAGATGATTCACAAAATCGACACTGTGGTGTCTGCTTTGCAGGGACCTCTGTGCCAAGACGGCTATGTGCTAAGTGCATAGACATTGACGCTCGTTTTTTCCTGGAGCGGCCTCGGTGATGGAGCGGGGGAACTCGAATCTTCTTTGTTACATACTCTGCACTTCTCCCCACCTGGAAAACGGCCAAGGCTGCTAAGAAATGATGTCTCACTGTCAGGGAGGCTCGTACAGAGACACGACTGATGGCGGTGAACAGCACAGAGCCATTCTCAAGACGTGCTGGAACTGCTGAGGCACTAACAAAGGCTGCCTCTGTCAGGAACCCGTTGCCAAGCAATGGCTTCGTGATAGGCTGCCTTTTTGGCAAAACATTCTTTATAATGATCTTCTTGTCACCTATGGTTCATCTATCGTGAGAGCTTCCGATGGATGTTTTGCCAGCCTTTGCCCGCGAGTGGCCCATGCTGGACGGTCGGCTTTGACCACCTGCGTGATTTTGAACGGCTCAGGCACTGCTTGAGGCGCAGGAAGAGGCACTCGTTTTGGGCCCGCTTTTCTTCGGTGAGCCTGCCAACAGTATCCAATCTCAAAGCATCGGAAATTTGAGATGTCTCTGTAGTTTAGGGCACAGAGTGTATTGAGCCGGCTCATGTCCGCTGTCTACTGTTCATGAGCATCTTTGGCAACGTGTTACTTAGCGACGGTGCAGCTTCGCATCTACGCTGACCCGATCTTCAGCCTGCAGCTCGCTCTGGCGGATGCTTTTCACTGCACCACAACGGCCACAGGCAACGGCGTCAAAGACTGCCGGTGCCCAATTACTCACAGAGATTTCCGCAAACAGCTGGGTGAAAAAGACAGAGTATGGCCGATTTCTCGATCATTCATTCGCGCGATGCTTGCATGAATGCTGACCTTGACCTGAAAACAGGCCGTCCATGCTACAGCCTACCTGATAGAGTGAGGTTCGTACTCCGTTGTAAGTGGCACCGTTGATATAGTGAATGTCCGGAAACCAGTGGCACCTGTGACGGGATTGTTCTGCCGAGCTGCTGCTCTAGTGGCTCCACCTCAGCTAGAAAATGCGATGCGGCGAAATCTGACTTTGTGAAAGCTTTGGAGCCTTGCCGTTTCTGCATCTCATCGATGGCACTGAACCAGGGCCGAACTTGTTCACATGAGAAGCAAAAGGCTCTATCGAGCCGAAACACATCACAACACATCTATGTCTCCAACCATTGCCAAGCTGCTATGGAGGCGACTTGAAGAGAGCTCCTAGGCAGCAGTGCCCTTGGTCTTTGCGTGAAGGAGCAGCTCACCAAAGCCACCACGGTGGAGTGGGCAGCCACTGGCCTGATGGCAGCGCAGGCGCTGCGAGTTCTTGCATGGATTTCGAGATAGCATCGGACGCCCTGTCCAAAGGCCACCATGCATTGGGGTCGTGCAAACTGTACCGCGCAAAGTTCGCGAGCTGCTCAGCACGAATTGCTCAGCGGCGCTACGACTGGACTGGCTGCTCTTCTCTACCTGGTCGCTCGGCTCAGAATTTGAAAAAACTCACTGACCCGTCCCCACCACCGCACTCCCCGACTCCCAGCAGCTCGAGCATGACATGCCATGGCCTAGGCCATGGCGTGCGGCATCTCGGAGGCCTACGAGGCTTTCGAGGCCGACGGCAGCACGCAGCATGCGCCCCGGGGGGCCACGGGGGACCGTCGGGCTGCGATTTCCAGTCAGTGATCTTTAAGGCGGCTCTTCTTCCACATTGCCTATCTCGGTCGGGCGTTCGTGCCATGCCTGTTGCCTCTTGGCGGGATCATGGCAATGGACGGCATTGGTACATTGCGGATCCTCAGCCCGGAGGCTCCTGAACATAAGCACGCTGGCTCGGGAGCGCAGATCCTCAGCGGCCGCATTGATGGCTGCCTGGGTGACGCAGGTAGCCTGCAAATATCTGCCGTTCAGGACTTGCTTTCTCGGCTTTCCAATGGTAGCTAGATCCGCACGATCGGTTCTTGCCCGTAAAGACAGAATGGCGAAATGCCCCGACTCAGAGTGATAGCCATCATCCCGATGGTGCTGAAGCGTTGCCAAACCCATGTTAGGTGATGGAGGGTCGTGCCGAAGCGGCTCACTCCTGTCTAGCTTCATCGAAGAGTTGTGCTAGAGCCAAGATTGGCACTGCATCCGCATCCCAGCCCCGTTGACTTTGCAAACAGAGCTTATAAGCGTTGCTGCACGTGTCAGATGAATTCGCAGGTCCTGGCGCTGTACCTGGGCCAACTGGCAA
Organism: Symbiodinium sp. CCMP2592; assembly: GCA_905221615.1. NCBI lineage: Eukaryota > Dinophyceae > Suessiales > Symbiodiniaceae > Symbiodinium > Symbiodinium sp. CCMP2592. The sequence continues at coordinate 30,014 of CAJNDT010005875.1, read as the reverse complement.
AGGCAGGCTTTTGACGACATGGCTCCGGATTTGCAAACCCCACTATTCACACTGCCAGGCACAGCAGAGGCCGTCATGCTTCAGGGGCTTTGTAAAGCATTTCCTGCATCCTTGCCCTGCCTGAGATGGATCTTTCTCCTAGCAGCAGTGGTGGCGTCCATGCCTCAGGGGTCCTGAATCGGAAGTTCGGCCTGCCCTTTCTTTTCTTTCAAAGATTGTAGGCTCGTGCCCATGGCCATCACGATGTGTGCGGCCATGGGGGGCCGGCTCCACGAGTCCTCGCTGATGACAGACGCTCGCCAGCAGAGCTTAAATAATTGGAGCCGGGTGCCGGGTAGACCGGGTAGAGTCTGTGAAGATGAGGCTTACCGCTTCCTGGTGACATGGGTGTGTGTATGCGGCGCCGGCTTCTGCTGGTTATTCCTCTTCTGCCAAGCCCGGGTCTCAGTCAAGGAGCAAGGAGCGTGGCCGTGCGTGGTCGTGTCGTACTGCTGCATTCTCACTGGTCTTGACTGCGCTGCTTCAGGTCTTTCGTTTCTTGGAGGTGCACACAGAGGTGGCTGCCCTTGCGAACCAGCAAAGCTCCGTGTGTTTGGCACATTCCCCCTGGAGGTGGTGCTGGGTGCCCTCCTCGACTACTGCCTGCTTGGGGTTGGATCACCCAGAAGATGTGCCACTCGCACTCGCATAAGTAGCAGCAGATTGCGATGTTGGCGTGAGGTCTCCAGCCTAGTCATCAGCTGTGCGGGGCCTGACGTGCAAGCTCCGCTGCTTCCCGGTCAGGAGGAGGAACAGAAAAGAGCAGCCTCTCTCTGCGTTCTGCATGTGACTGGACGCATTCTTGGAGAGTTTGTGTGTGTCAGGAGCTCTCACTCTATCCGGGTCCACACACTCATGGCTTCTTCCCGAACTTGGACTCCTGCACCGTGACATGAGATCACATGTCTTGCATGCTGTCGGCAGCGCTTCTAGCCTGCTTTCACAGGACTTTTACGACGACAACCTCTAGGGCGCCAGCTGGGCCAGGCTGCCGATTGCGCATTCCCAGCAGGTACGACGTGGTACGACCGAGATTGCAAGTCTCTGGCATCCCACTGGCTACTAGCTGCACTGGCTCATCCCAGTTTTTCGCCGGCGCGGTTTGGTCTTCACGGCGATGCCCCAGCAGCCAATCTTTAGCAAATTTCGAGCAGCAACGGAAGAACTTCGCCCAGAAGTTGGTTGGCCGCCTGCCGATGGCTTGCTATCTGATAGAGGCTTGCGCGGTTGTACTCGTAGCTTACCATGTACCCGGCAACAAAAAACGGGATTGGGTGATGCTCGCTTTGCAGGGCGGGTATTTCTTATTTGCGGAGGGTGATGGGCACAGACAGGAAATCTCTCATGTGCATCTGCAGCCATTCCATCTTCAAAGCTTCGCCAAAGTGTGAGTGCAACCAGCGTCTACGCGATGCGGACCAAAGGCCTGCAAAGAGTTGTGGATGTTGCTGTTTGGCAGCCCTCAACGGCGCACTTCGGATTTTGTCATGGCTTCTGACAGGCTTCCGATCTGCAGTTGCGACGTCACGGGCTCATCGCCGTGAGACACGGGCAGACAGCCCCAATTTGACTTTAGCTGTTCGCCGACATGCATCCTATCGGCTCTGTGTGAGCGCGGAGGCGGCTCTGTTGCATGGTGGCCACGCGCTGAGCAGTGCCGGCATTACAGTCCGGTTCGTGGCCATTCTGCAGATGTTGCGTCGTCAGGGTGATTTAGTGTCTATAGCACGTAGGAAAGCTTGGCTGGCACAGTTCTTCAATAGGAACTGCCTGGTTGCAGAGGGACGCTTTGTGGAAATTATGTCTAATTCCTAATCCAAATCGCCCCGTTTGTCGGCAAGACGTGTGGGGCTCTGAAAATCGCATCTTTGGCTCCCATGCCACAAGGATTCAAGACTGTTTTGTCTCCATCCTTGCGGCGATGCCTATGGTCGTTGTGTGGACACAGATTGCCAGCGCGGCAAGTCGCGTGTGTGAGCCAAGCAAGACCGGTGCTGGAGCAGCTGCAGTCTGTGCTGTAGGAAACCACGTACATGCTTTCACATGAGCAAAGATCAGTTGATGAGTTGAAGGCTCAGTTAAAAGAGCTAAAGACGAAACAGCACAGAGAGCAGCGGACAATGCAAGATGAGCTTGACATCCAGTACATCGAAATGGAACGCCTTCGTGCGCAGCTGGAGAAGGCCGCAACACTGCGGCACCAAAAGAACGCGGCACCCGAAGGAGAACTAGAGGATAACAGTGAGGGCATCGGAGAATGTGAAGTTCGATGTGTGCAAGGCACACGAGAGTGAGAAAGAATTGTTAGCAGCTTTCCTCGAGCATGCCCGCATCCAGGTGAGTGCCCGGGAGACTTCGGCAAGAGGTGAAGGAAACGTCTTGCAGGAGCTACGCGCAGAGCTGGAGGCGGCTCAGCGCAAAGCCTCCGAGGAGCAGAGTGCAGCAGGAGAGCTCCGAGAGAAGCTACAGAACGAAGAGAATGCACGCCGTGAGTTGGAAGATTTCCACGCAGTGCAAACGTCCTCCTACATCAGAAATGTTTACCACAATAGGGCTTTTCGAGCCGAGGTGACCGAATTCTTGCAAAAGCTGGGACAACGATATCCCGAAAGGAGCTGTTAACCGCAACTGCAGAGCCAGTTTCTCCGTATGGAGCTGGAGGAGGCTGATGCTGTTAGGCCGAGTAAGTAAGCGAAAGTTTCACTTTCACAAGGCCTTTGGTGAAACTGCAGAGTTTCTGCAGCTGCTGGGCCAATGACATCCGGCGTTGCATGACTTGGCTGAGATACTATATGTGTAGACTCAGTGTAGACATGCACAGATTCATTTGCCTCTCAACCGAGTATCTCCAAGAGATCGCGACCAGCATCAATTGTTGCGCATCACCGGTTGTGTTGCGGACGAGAAAGGCCGTTCTCCCGCACGTTGAATTGTACAGCATAACATACATAATTATCACAGTTAAGAGTTTCCTTCAAACCATAGTAGCCCAGACCCCGCTCTGAAGGCCGTTTGCAGCTGCTTGGCGTCCTGGCACCAGAATTTCCTTACTGTTCCTGGCAAGGACCAACTGTAAACTGTAAACCACTGTAAACGTGTGCGGGCACGGAGGGCAGACGGGCTGAGCCAGGCCTTGCCTCAAAGTGGGAAGGGGGAAGAGACGTACTGGTAACTTATAGTAATTTACTGGTATGGGGTGCGGGACCTGTAGTAATGGTGTTGTCACTGGAATTGCATGGCCCGGGAGTGAGGCAAGCAAGGGGATGCTGCTAGTGTCTGTTTGCAGGACATTCAGCGACGCGCTGTAGCGGCCGCCTTGGCATCGCAGGCGGCTAAAATTCAGCGGCTAGAGGGGACGAAAAGCCACCATGCACTTCTTACCGCTTCTTGTCATTTTAGTTCCCCTTTGCATTCTTGAAGGTGCTGGTTCAGTCAGCACCTGCAATCGCTGGTGACCGCGATCGCACGCTCCTTCGACACCATTAAACAGAGTATGGTAGTTATTCAAAAGCTGAGAAGCAGGGGCCTGCCGACCTCTCACGGCCAGGTCCATGTTGATTGCAGTCAGGACGGGCAGCCGACGCGCTTTCCCAGTGTCTGTGTCTTCCCTGACTCTACGCAGTCGCAGTCTTTGAAGGAGAAAGTGGCTCCCACGAATCTTGCAGAACTACAAGAAGTTGCAGGCCAATACCTGATCCCCTGCTATCCCCTTGAAGCCCTGTGAATTCATGTAAGTTGCCCCGCTTCAATACAGATCAAGGCATCCTCAGAGCATGTTGCACAGCGTGACTATATAGTTTTCAATTGCGATTAACCCTTCTAAGCCAGTGTTTTGGATTTCTGTTTTGCAGTGCCTTTCGAGGGATAGCGTTGGAATATTCTGGTTCGACTTGCGCGGGTGACTGCAACGTTCAAGCTTGGACGTCTCCATCCAGGCAGACGGCACGGTGACAGACGAGTTTATTTCAGGGAAGGATTTCAAGAAGCCTGAAGCTTGGAGTGCCGTGCAGCTCGCATACCTCGCATGGCAACACCAAGTTCCTCTTGATCCCGAGGTTCATCGTTGCCCTGGATTCCTATGGCAGCATTCAGCGCTTGGATGAGGTAAGACCAGTCAGCACTCTCCTGCTCTCGCCTGGGGCGCCTGCCCTGCTGTCTTGCAAGTGGTTGCAAGGATGACATGCTGTGGCCAGGCACCCGACAAGTACTCACGAAAGCTCCAGGCGGACGCCAAGTTCGGCTCTGAGTCGTGTGGCTGTGCATGACGGGGAGTTTTCGTTGGCATCCCAATCAGGGAGGTGGAGAAGCTCCTGAAGGGCAAGGAGTACCAAAAGTCTCTGGAGATGTTGGAAGTCTTTCGCCAAGGCTAGGGACGGCTTAGCGCTGCCATTGGGCCATGCCTCGACGTCTCTGGTTCTCTGGACTGCGCCCTGTCAGACATTCCTGCTGGCCCGGGCAGCTTCGTGTGGACCGACGAGGGCTAGAGCTCCTGAGCTCCAGAGCTCCAAAGACCCTCCAAGGTAGAGATAGATATGTAGGCCTGTGTAGGCGTCTAGACCTCACAGGCCTCATAGACGAAGGCGAGCAGACAGTTGATACCACTTGCGGGTGGCTGTCTTGCAACTTTAAGCACAGCTGGGAGGGCCCTGCATCGAGAATACTTTTGACTCTACGCAGATCCATGTCGTGCTAAGCCCGAGATAGCCCGAGCCCCTCATCTGGCACCGGCGATATCAGTTCATCGGCATGCTTGCTTGGCTAGACCAGGGAGGTTGGGGAGAAGTGTCCTCGATTTTAAGAGAGGCGACATCCCCACGTCCGAAGCCTCAACGCTTGGATCCGAAAAGCTGGGACTATCAGTTTGGAGTTCGACCTGAGATTGCTGGAGTCTGCACAGATGGACCTCCGTGCCCGGATCAACGCGCACAGCCGTTTCCATCCACAAGATCGAAGCAGCTCGCAGCAGGACAACCCCAGTCTTCACCATGACCTCAAGATGTTGAAGCTGCTCAGCCACAAGATACTGTAGTCATCGGTGCGCCTCTGACTTGTGTGCATGCGGCGGATCACCTCCCAAGTAGCCTTGCTGCTGTCGGCACTCACTTTGCGCAGCTCGGTTTGCAAGATGTTGCAAGACACCGGCCAGGAGGTCATGAGGTGGTGCAGTCGACAGATTCCGATACCTGTACTGGATAATTAGCCTTTGTCGTGCGATGTGAGTTGCTGCAATCGTGGGTTTCGTCTGTCGCAGCGTCGCACAGCGCTTTTGATGCGAGTCGGCTGCATGCGCCCATTTGGGCGGCCCTTCAGCGGCATCTGGCTTCGGGCCAGCTCGTTGCCTGCGACTGGGCGCAGGCCATGCGGGATCCGGGATGACATGTGATGAGCGCATATGAGCGCCATTTAGCGCGATTGAGCACCGTTGTGCCCGAGGCCAAGCAGAGTGATCAGGTCGCAGCCTAAGTCTCTGGTGTGTCTCGCATCTTGTGCAACTCCCGACCGGCAAGGATGGCTTCCACTGGCCCTGCCGCAAGGATGTCCGACGAAGAAAAGTTTTTCTTTGACTTGAACGGGTTCCTGCACGTTCGCGGAGCCCTTTCGAAAGACTTGATCGACCGCATGAATGAAGCAATCACTGCTCACTCCAACGAGATCAAGGAGTGCACGGGGCTGTGTGTTACTTTAGATGAGAAGTGGCACCAGTGCCCAGCAGGAGCGCGAGGACGGTGACCTTCGGAATACCAGAAACTTGACTGTGATTCTCAGATCCCGTTGCCCTTCTCTTCCGTTACGAGCTCGCAGCTGTTCTGCAGCTCTTCAAGCCGAATGGCGGAAATTCCCAGGATCCGGCAGCGCTCTATCCGGCGATGGACACACGGGGCGGCGCGACCTTGGTGGGATGCTGGGTGGATGGCTCGGTGCCCCAAAACACGTTGCATTTCCTGTGCTATCCCTCTTCACCCCCAGGCTGGCCAAAGCCTCACTGTCAGCCCTTCCGGGAAGTCCTTGCCCACCCGCCTGAAGCTTATACGAAAGGGGGCGAGAAGTTGAGCAATCTGTAATCTTGCAGTTTCAAGCTTCAGGAAGCTGCTGCCTTACTTGGTGGAGCTTTGCGGGGCTGGCTACCGCATGGACCACCTGCCTCTAGTTATAACCTCCCACAAGGGAAGTGAAGGATTCCACTTACATGGTGGGCCACTGACGCAGGCCTGGCCCAGCAGACGCTTCTCTCTGTCAAGGCGGTTCTGTTTCTGGAGCCTTGGCAGGACGGCGCGTTCAACCCCACTCTCCAGTATCGATGCGTGAATGGCATCTCGCCTGAAATGATTCGACCCTCCATCTCAAGGAAGGTGGATTCCCGCGAAGCCCGTCCCCGAGGTCAGTTCTACAACTCTCTCCTCGGCATGTCGCGGCCTCAGAAAAGATGCATTATGGCACTGCGAAGGCATCGTCGGCCGGAGGAGAGAGTCTGCAAACTGGAAGTCGTGGAACTGCCAAGTTTCAGCGAGTCGCCCCTTTTTCGTCTGTCTACCATCGTAAACCCAACACCCTAATGCAACAGTTTCAAGAGTCTTGCGCGAACTGTTCAACTGGCGCCCTTAGGTCCGTCCAGCTTGTGGACCATGGTCCAGGTGATGGTGGCTTTTGTGTCATCCGTGGGTGTGCGCCTCGGCGTGGGTGCGATCTAGCAGGTGCAGTTTGCAGACTGCATCAGGTCTCACAAGAGCAACTTCCCAGTACCAGACGATTTCCTGCATGGCGGCGGTGAAGAAGCCAAGGCTCAGAGTGCAGTGCTTTGCCGGTAAGGGCTAGCCGGCTAGCCGCTGCGGCAACTGGTAGCTCGCATGAGATATCGTGCAGGTACTCAGAATGCCTAGAAAGAAAGGCCAAATTCCGAAAACATCACGTCTTTGACATCTCGTTCAGGCGCACTTCTACCAGCCAGAGACACGCCACGGCCTCGGGGAAAAGACTGCTCCCTGCGCCAGAGCGCGAGTAGTATCATTTCTCCTCGCGTCTCGATGCCGTAGTACAGCAGGGACGCCGAACAGTCATCCAACCAGCAACAAGATCTAGAGTCTAGAGTCACTAGAGTGCGACCATGAGAAGGCACTCGTAGGGCGGCGTCACCGTCACGTTTGCCAACGCAATATCAGTATCCAGCTGCGCCTGCGCTTCTTCGACTGTGTTGAAGCTTCCTTGGCTTCCTGCGCTGAGAGGTGCGGGTGATGTCGTCTTCTTCTCAGAAGCAACTGTACACGGCGCAATGGCCTGGACTGCAGAGCATGAAAGGCCACTCAAAACATCAAGCTGCATGTCTTCCCAGCATGGCATGGTAGTAGCGATGGTGAGTGCTGTGTAATCGGACTGTGATACGCTACCAAGTGGCTGGCTTCTGCAGGCGCATTGCGTTGTACCGCTTTGCCCCGGCCACCGTAGCCTATGGCCGCAGTTATGCACCTTTCCAGCAACCTTGAGACTTGAAGAGATTTCGGTGCAAGCCATGAGAGATCGCTGTCGCAAAGGCGCCACAGTGGCCGCAGGACTGCTCTTGACTCTTAGTGACGCTGGACGGCCGTGCCACGTTGTGTCAGCTTGCGGAGGAGATGCTGGAAGATTTGACACCCGCCCAGCGGGCAGTACTGGAGCCGCCATATGCAGGCAGATTCTGCAAGTGAACTCGGTTGTTGCGCTCCTGTCGAGTCAAAGACAGCCGCTGCGTTCTCGCCGCAAGCCGTCCATTCCCCGAATCAGCATTTGCCAGCCGGCCTCACGAATGTGAACATTTAGACGGATACTGTAGCCAGCAACATTCCATGAGAAAAGTAATCAGATCTTCTTGAACGCGCAGGCTTGCCTTCAATTTTCAATACTTTAACTTCGATCTCATCCCGCCTTCATCTTGTGTGGCGCCATGAGCTAATCGACATGGAGGAGCGGCCGAGGAAGAACAAGTGCCCGACAACTCCAGGAGCTGACTGGCTGGGAGCGCCCGAGTCATGGCTTCTAACTTGAGGTGAAATCCGAATCATTTGGAGAGCCGTCATGCCAGCCATCATCATTAATCATTAGCCGGGTCGTCCTTAGCCGGTGCATTTGAAAGCGCGAAAAGCCGACCGACGTAAGGAAAGACCTGCGAGCCCAGCGAAAGCAGGGGGGCGTTCTGACCCGGGCCCGGAAGCGCTCTTAGCCGAGCGCTTGGCCTCTGCTGCTCGGCAAAGCCAACTGAGTAACTGGCATCGCCTGGCCGGGACTCGCAGGTCTGCGTCAAGAATCCAGGATTTAAGTCGAAGGCAGAAGAGAAAGTTCAGAAAGCCTTATTCATGCTTTTTCAGCACATCAGCATTGCACATCGAGGTTTGGATCCGACTCCAAGACAAGCTTGAAGCTCAATGTAGCGAGCTTTGCACGTCTGCAAAGCGGCGAGACGACGATCTTGTCCAGCGAGACTTGGCTCGAGTGCAAAGAGGCAGGTTCAGAGTGTTGCTTTGGCATGTCGGGTCGAACTGTGCTGTCACAGCCGAATCGCCCGCTGTGTTGCCCGGGCGTCTTGCCTCACTGCCTGCTTTGACGTAATTATTTGTTACTCTTGGTCACAGGCGTGTCAAGAGCATCCTGGTGCCCAGGATTGGATGAGCGTCTGAACAAACAGACCTCCATCTGGCAAGAATCTGTGAGAAGCCTGGAAAGCGCCGTCGAAGCTCAACGGGCTCAGTGGCAGTCCATGCTGAACGAGGTGAGGCAGCATCCAGCTCCTTGGCCAAGGTCATGAAAGTGCCTAGACTTTGGACCGAATCCTTTGCCCGAAGTGTGCCGCATGCACACTTGGGGTAGTCCGAACACAATACGGCACTGGTATAGCTTAAGTAGACTTGCAGAGCTACATGCCAATTCATACTGCTTCAATTGGGAGTCTGGGAGCATCGCCCAGAAGATGCTGAGACAGAGTCTCCGACGTAGCTGCTTTGTTCGTTCTGTCCCAGGCCTCGAGCACCCGAATCCATGATTGAAATTCAGCCACAGGTTGCTCAGCTGGAGCCCTCAGCTGCTGCATCGGAGCAAATGATCCACGGCGAAATAAGGCAGCAGCACTTGTCCAAGTTCTGGTGTAAGCAGACTACGTGGACTGCGCAGAAAAGAGTTGTCTGCTTGGCTGCTGTAGGTGCTGCTTATGACATCATGCAGCCGGGGCAGTTGTGCATGCATGAAGGGTGCACAGGGCAAACGGACATGCTCGTACAGATTCACGAGAAAATCGAATCAGTGGGCAGCACTCGCTCGTCTGAGTCAAAAAACATGGCTGTCAAAAGACAGCTTCTCGTAAGTTCCCTTGCTGCGATGCGATTGCATCGCAGAGTCAGCAACTCCAACTGAGGTATGGCGCATGCAACTCTGCACCGGCCAGACCTTCTGTAAAGATTGCGGAGGGTGTCACGGAGCAATCTGAGCATGTTCTTAACGGCCTCTAGGCTGCGAGATGTCCGGCTTGCTACCTCTCCGGAAGCAACAGTTTTCTTTTTTCTCGAATCGACAAGACAAAAACTGTATAGAATTGTGCTTGAAGTCGCCACACTTCTTTGTACTGTAGTTTATACTGCTTTACTGGCCTTACGAGGCTCCCCCGCGAACAAGCTAGTGGCCAGGGCGACTTGGCATGAGGCGTGGCGGTTCATCGCACGGGACGTGTGTAAATTTCGACCACATCTGCCATAGCATCACATTGCAAGTCGAAATCTGTCCATCCCGGGCACAGGCACCGCCACCTGTGGCAGAGCAGCCGGCACCCCTTCCTGGGAGCGTGGCCGAGGTGGGGTTTGGATTCTGACCAGTAGAAGCAAGACACCGTGGAATTAGATGCCTCGGTCTTCACCACTGCACTTTAGCCTAGCTCTGTGAAACTGATCCAGCTTGGAGGTGAACGGCACCGTCAGCGATGGCCACAGATCGCCCAAGAAACGGAACAACTCCACAGTAAGCTTTCAGAGCCAGAAATCGGAGGGAGATGCCGATTTCGAAAGCAAAGAAGACCGGAAGGCCTATGAACACGCAGTGGCCAAAGCAGAGCGTTTGATCGTGCTCCGGTCCTCCGGCCACAGTCGCATCCAGCCACGGGAGAAGGACTGGCGTGAACAGCTCCAGATTGCCTTGGAAAGCTGGTGGGGAGAGGGCCCGGCACCCTGCGTTGTTGTTCTGCTTGCTGCATTCGAAGAGTTCTGCTGCTGTTCTGTCTTGAAGGTGTATACGGGTGTTTTTAAGGCCTCTGCGCCCTGGTCATCTTCACGAATTGCATCGTCATTGGCGTGGAAACCGATGTTGTCGCACAATCATCGGCGGACCAGTCTCCCGAAGTCTTCTCAGTGCGAAGCTCAGAATCTCACCGTTTTGCATGCGCACAGCTGTTCTCTGGCAGTGGTGATTCGGGTCGAAGGATCCTGGAGTATTCTAGACAGGCCCGCTTGCAGACGATTGGCCCAGGTCTTGGACACCTTGTACACGCTGGTCTTCTTTGCAGAGTTGCTAGTCCGCCTATCAGCGTACGGAGGCACGGCCACATCGAGCATCTTATGTCGAGTGCCGGTGCTGCCTTGGCGGTGTTGATCCACGGCAGGCGATTTTTTCTGGGGCCCCAAAGGTCTGTTCTGGAACTATCTGGATGCCTGGTCTGGCTGAGCTCTCTCCCTCCTACTGCTTTGGCTCCCCCTGTATGTCTGATGTGCAGATGGTAGCACGGTGCTCGTCGGATCTCGAGCGGCTAAGGACGTGATCATCGAATCTTGTCTGACCTTCAGTGAGGCACTTCGAAGTCGGGACGAGTCGGCACTTCGCGGAAGGCTTGAGAAGACTCCTACTCCTACAGATTCCACCGGGTCTGCCGAGGTATGCCCCTCCATGGTACAGCTGGCTATCAGAGTCATTTGGCAGTCTGGTGCCGACAACGGTGGTGCCAGCCTGGCTGTGGCTCAACTGCAGCTCACCGATCAGAAAACTCTTGAAGTACCTTGGCCGACTTGGCCTCCTCGAACTGGCAAGGTTGTGCGCGTGCTGCGCATTACACGTGTGGCTCGGCTCGTTCAACAGGGCATGGTCGACGACTTGCTGAGTTCGCATCAAGCTAGACGGATTCAGCTAGAACCTGGTTTTCGTCTGGACTGACTTATTGAATTCAGCCTTCTCCACGAGTCTGTCTGTTGATTGACATGAGCTATCATGAGCTTGAAGCTTTCATCGTGCTTTTGGATTCGAAGGTCTTCAGAGTCATCAGAGTGGTGAAGGCCGTGAGCACTGCAGAACCATGGGAGTCTCGTGCTTTTGGCACGCGGCTTTACAGTCGTCTTTGGGTCTGTTGCTGGGAGCCTTCGCATGGACCAGCGGCAACTGCCTCATGCTGTACGTTTCAAATGACTGCCACGCGTGCATTCTGCTGATAGCAAAACATAGCAAAACAGAATGGCGGCACAGCTAAATGGCAGGTGATGAAATTTGTGCGATCTTTGCGACAGCTTGTCGAATCCATTATGCACACGATGAAGCTGCTGTGATGCAATTTCGCCACTAAATGGAACATGCATCTTGCGGCGCAGCGTCTGGAGTAGCTGAGGTCTCTTGCGTGGTCCATGCTGCTGCTTGCATCTCGGCCGGTCGGTCATGTTCACACAGCTTTCAGAAGCGATGGAGGCTCGGGCACGAGCCCCCTGAAGTTAAAGGGAGACGAAGTTACCAACCAAGGCCAAAAAGCCAACAGGTCAACAGGCAAAGAGGAAGGGAAAGCAGAGAAGGTACCGCGTGTAGGTAGTGTCGTTTGCCACAGATGCCAAGCGATGGGACACAGCCCTGCCTTAGCCGAGGTGGCCATCATCTACGTCTTTGCGATCATGTTCACTGCCGCCCAGCAGAATTCTGCCCCTTGCAGCTTGCGGCATATTTGCGGCGAGCAAACCGATTCCTTGTAGCGGCCTGCGAGGACGCCAGCGTTGCCCACATGGTGGACAATCCGACGAGTGTTCTGAACCCCGAGTTGAGTCAAAGCTGGGGCACGCTCCACGCTTCCATGCATACCCTTTTCCGAGCCGTCTCGGGTGGCTTCGACTGGGGTGGCACGGCTGCTGCACTTGGAGACGTACACTGGGCCTGGATGTATCTGTCCCAGCCTAAGGGCGGCTGCCGGTGTGTTGAACTGACTGTCCAGGGGTGAGTAGTTTGCTACCCCATGCTTACGAAGTCATACTCCGGAGCAGTCAATGATTTTTCAACAAGTTGCAGAAGAAAAGTCTTCAATTTTCCAAGTGGAACATGTCGACGGATAGGTGGGGTCCCACCGTAGTGACCTGGACCTCGGTCAATAAACGCTCGAAGGAGATTCCCATTCCGGCAGCATCCGGCAACCTTGCCAGCGCAACGTGACCGAGGGTCGTTAACCCTCAGCGTCCCGTGCAACCGCGCGTGCAAGAACCCTTCGCGGATGCCACGGTGCTGTTTTGAATCCCAGGGCCCATGCGCATGTGCGGCGCGTTGGACGCCGTCAGCGCCGGCCCAAATCGTGGGTTTCGGACTCCAAAACAGCAGAATGCAACACAAACTAAGAGCTCACAAGAAAGCCATTTAGTTAAGTTTGCTGAGCTTCGATGCTTCGAACTGGAAGCGGAAAGTGCACGGAATTGCGTCCGGAGTCCCGCAAGTTTGAAACCGATTACCTTACTGGCACCATCGAAATTGTTCGTGGCCTGCTTGATTATGCTATCGCATCTAGACAGCAGCCTTCCTCACAGATAAGGCTGCCGGTACAAGGGCAATTGATGTCTGAATGGGGTTTTAGGGTGCATTTGGCTGGCTGCCCTGGTGGCTCAATTCTCGAGCCCTGAGCCCTGCTGCGTCGTCTGCAAGCGAAGCGCCTGCCTTCTCCAGCCAGGCTGGTCGGTGCATGTTTTCTTTTCGAGAGGCAGGTGGCATACCACCAGTGGAGAACCGTCAGCGTGTGGCACCTTTGCCATTGCCAGACCTGTGCGGATCCGCACAAGCTAATGCGAAGAGGAGGAAACAATTTCAGGGTCAGGGCCAGCGCTCTGGGTCATCAGCATGTCCCAAGACTTGTTTGGACAGCGAATCTGCGATGACCGTTATTTGTTTTGGCATTTTTAAGCGGCAACATTTTCATGTGGCTGCAAGCGGTATGAACCCCTGAATGGAAGCTAGGCCGGTGAAAAACTGCCGCCACAAGGATGTCTCAGATCTGGCAGTTCTTCATTGCTGCCCCGGCGAAGACCACCCATGTGTTGCGAACTGATCGAATCGCTGAGTCACTTAGTGAAAGCATTCCCAGAGACTGTGGGAAAATGTAGACGTCAAGCCCGGCCAGTTCCTGCGTTCCCGCGGCTTGGCGAGATGCTCGCGGCAAGCGGGAGACGCAGACGTTGGCAATGTTGCACACGGCTGCAAGGCGCAGTTTGAAGTGGCATTTTCCCGAGCTTTTTTGCTAGGGAAGCCGCTTCAAAAACATCTGTTTGGCTCCGATGGCTGTAACCAGACTCAAGCGAAATGTCAAAGTTGTGCTTTGGCAACTAGATTTTGACAGATGTCGCTTGCAGAAGCTGGGCAGCTGTTACAGTTGTTGATGCCATGATTTATCATTAGCTGTCATTAGCTGCGTGCGGCTATCGGGGGCTTGTGCGCAATTTGGCTTGGGGCTGGCTGACCGCGTAGCATCCCCCGGTTTGCATTATCAAGACATCATATATACTGTGCAACCTAGAAGATTTTTGCTCCAAGAGATATTGTTGGCGCAGGGGTCCAGCCGGATCCCGTTATCAAAATGTCACCCAGGATCTGTCTCGGTTGATCTTGGAAAACCAGGGATCGATGTTGTGGTCGAATGCATGCATGCGATTTCGTCCGTAGGCCCCACGGGCGGCCAACACAGCGACGTTTACGTCAGGCTGTAAGTTGTAATAAGTTGTATCACAACAAGTCCTGCGGCTTCGTGACGTTTTCACGGGCGTGGTTTGGGGAGGCTGTCCCCACCCGATGTCATTTTCGCAATTGGTTGCTATAGAAATGGGTTGAGATCGCAGACGGCATCACAAGAAGTGTTGCTGTCTCATGACCTGTTATCGACTTGTCCGTGCCTTCGACAATGGATGTCGTCTTCGCAACAAGCTCTTGGCGGCGGGCGAGCTTCTGCGCAAGCATGTGATCACACAAACACGATGCGCAAACTTATGCCCATAAGAATGTTGCAGTCATAGGCTATGATTCATGGTAATGCGTATTGTGGTGTCTGCATCTCATGCCCGGTCTCTCGAGTCTCTCTGCTTTCGTTTATTCGTTGAGCGAGTGATGCCGAAACATGCTACATTCATCGCAAGGTCTTCCTTTTGCAATGCATGTTTCGTGACAGCACGTCACAGTTCAAAAGCCGAGCCATTGTTGCGACTGTCGGTGACGGTCGAGACCGTGTGAAAGGTTCCATGGTGATGTTAAATGTTGAAACCGGGATGTGTTCGAGGTGTTATGGCTAAGGAACTGATTCCATGTTCTTTGATATGTATATGGATCAAAAAGCACATCGCTCCGGCCGTTTCGCCGGATTTTGAGTTCCTTTGCGATGCACAATTCAGAACAAGCCTGCTTCTGACCTCGGAAATCATATTTGTTAACGGCAATTGCAATGCTTGTTCTCAGTTCATCACAAGCTACCTGGCGGACAGAAACGATGACAACAGTAATTATTAATTACATTTGCCACAACCCGCCGCGCGTTTGCGGATTCCATGTTGGCACCAAGCGACATTTCAAGCGGAAAGCACTGCCCCTGTGCGCGATGTAAGGTTTACAGCTTACATTGCATTCTGCATGTTCGCTGTGCTCAATGCATCTCAGCTCAAATTGAAGGGGTGAGGTTGTCGAAGATTTCCAGTTAACCATGTTGAGCCGTGGAAGTTGTGCGTTAAGTTATGTACACTACAACCACGAACATAGTCGTCGTGTCACCTCTTTTTTTGCTATGAACATCGCCCGTAGACCCAGCGACCAGGTCATGACAGGTATCTTCTGTCAAGTAGCTGTCGCACCTTGGCAAAGACAGATAGCGTTCAGTTTGTTGTCATGTTTTCATGCTGGTGGGGACACGTGGAGGAGTTGGACGTGGTCTTGCATGTCGACAAGTTGAAGTTTAAATGCAGGAAGATAGTATATAGTCTTCGACTTGATTGACAGTAGGACTTCTGGCGTTTTGCAATTTGTCCCTTCGGTCATGTTCGTGCTGTCTCACTGAGGAAAGCTCTCGCAACGATCCACAGTTTTTAATGCAGCACTTGCTTGTGCTTCAGCTGCAGTCTATTTGCTTTGCAGCCGGACGTGTTGCCAAGACTGATTTGGTCGTGAACCGAAATCATAGTGATCAGGCAGAGAAGGATCGCCAGACCGATTTGATCCGGAACTTATTTCGTATCTTCGACAAGCACCTCGGCACAGGATGAGTGTTTTTCGTCGTACGCCTGGTGCGGCATGTCACGGAAATCTCAGCCTCAAGCCGCTCGACTCGCGCAAGCCGTTCGACTAAGGGAAAGGCGAGGCTACATAGCGCTCACAGCATCTTGGCAGCCTGTACATAAATGATACGGCGCGCGCTGCTTGTTCCGGCGGCTTGATGACATCATGCGATCCGTGCCTAATTACGGAGACAAAGTGCAGTGTACGGAGCTCAAATGACCATGGCAGCCGAGGAGCTGGAAGACAAGTTTAACGATGAAACGGCCCAAGGCGCTCGTCCGTACACGGGCCGAGAAGCACGTTACTTTATTGTGCATCTAGCTGCGCAACAATCCCGCAATCTCGCGGTCATGCATTCAACAAAAAATAATGTTCCAAGATTTGACTTGTTGGTGTAGAGGAGCTATGCTAGTCATATGGGAGAACTTATTAGAACACTTCCTCAGGTCCTGAAATAAAATGCGTGCAGTGTGCAGGTACGCAATTGTAGACCCTCCAGAGACCCTTATTTTGCCCGGCAAAGCTCGATGAGAAACTACCGTGACTATGCACGAGTGCCCATGTTGCCGAATCCAGATGTAGAGAGCCAATCCCTTCTCTGTTCAGATAGACGAGCAGCGAGAAGTCAAAGTCTTCATCTGAATGACAGATTCCTTTCCGCCCAGAGCTCTGAAGCACGCCAGGAATGATGGGTCTGCTGGAGATTTATCCGGAGAGTAGCTGGTCCCTCTTCAAGAAGCTGCTGGGACGACACTGGTTTTATCGGGTCTGGTCCCAGCGGCCTTGAATTGCTTCCTTCATGAAGGTCCGTTGCTTTTCATGTGTTGTGCTAAGGTTGGATGAGAATGCAGACGGAAGACTCAATGAAGAGCCTTGTCCGGTGATGTTGACGAAGCCAAGGCAGAGAAGGCAACAAGAAAAGTCGTTTAGCTAATGTCGAGGATGTTGAACACGAGACACATGTGTGTCCGAATGGTTCAGCATTCATTGCCAGGTCATTTGTTCATGGTGTGCCTTCTTGTAATATGGTGTGCCCCCGGGGTGCCGTGCCAGAACACGGCCTCTTGTACCGCTCAGCCCAATCTGGCTCCACACACCAAGGACGAGTTTGTGAATGGCATCTTCAAGTTGAAGGGTGTTGCAAAATCATGGGACGTCGAAGCTTCGCTGCAATAAAATAAGCAATTTGAGTTGTGTCTGAAACTCAAGCCTGCAAGAGGGTTGTGAATGAATTGAAAGGTGCCTCGAATCCGAGAGCTCTAAGAAAAGTCAGTCATGATAAAACATAATGGTACTGTTCCTGCAGTATGCTCATTGCATGAACAGCGGTCTGCGGAGCATGTGGTCTTCTGATTGGGCGTTTGCGCACACGGCATTCCGCGTGGCCCTGAAATTCACCCATTGCAAGCTAAGGAAGAAATCTTGCAAGACGTTCGGCACGCATATTGGTGGATGCATTTCTACATGGTTTCTGCAATCACAGTAGAGACGAACGGGGCCTACCTTCAGTGCTACCGACCTCACCTTCATCGATCGTCACTAAGCATTAGGTTCTTTTGGACGGTCAAGCCGACCCCTCTCGAATTCTCTGCCAGGCCTTAAGTGCAGTAGCAGTGTCAGCAATGTTGCTCTCAGTTTGTTGCATGCAATCTCCACATAATATACTTGAAGCAGTGCTTCTGGATCGACGATGTGAGTCAGACTGCCACGTAATTTGCGCAGCTCTCCCCTCAGAGGCCTCTCGCACGTTCTGTTGTTCTACTTTGCTGAGTCCAAACTCTCCTTTGCTGAGGGACAGAAGCAGCTGACACGAGCGATTGAATCGCACCTGCAGTCCTCAAGCGCAAGATTGTCTGGAGCCCACTTTGGTTGCAAGTGTTTGCTCACAAGCAGGCTGCTACACTACGATGATCCGCATCAGCCGAGGTCGAAGAACAAGATGATTCAGGAGTTAACGTAACATGGCCTGGCCAACAGCTGAAGGCTTGGTGCTTAAGACTTAAGTATCTGCTTCTCACACGGGCTAATGACGACGCTTGTGCTTCATCATGTAGAGTCTATGTAGAGACTGTCAAAGCCTTCAGCATTTTGAGCTGGAGTGGCTGGCTGGCGCAGCGAAACCGCTGGGATGCTTCTCTCTGGTGCTTCGACCTCCTTCAGCATAGAAGTGCTGCCCGTGAAGACCTCATGGCTAGTCCGACCATGCTTCACTCCGGAAGGGGCTCGGACCCAAACCTGCACCGAAGCAACTCCGCGTTCCGTACAGGTTCGATCTGGTGTGACCGCTTGTATAAATAGCCAGCTTAAGGGGACACAAAAGCCTCCAAGAGGCTATCTGAGCTGCCAAAGGCAGATATTCAATTCTTTGTCCCTGCGGACAGGTCTGCCGTGCATCGAAACATGCGGTGGAAAAACCGGGCCTTCGTTGCTGCACTTCTTGCATCTGGAGCTTGCCACAACGGACGATAGTTCAGCCCACTATCCGTTAGTCAGAGACAAGGCCATGAATAAGGACCAAAATACCCATAATATACCCGCTGAAATAAAAGCATGAGCGAAACTCCTGCAAGAGCCACAAGCCTCTGCAGATGCTATGAGACATTATTGTATGGTCTTGCCTACGTTAAGCTTGGAGCCTAGACAAGAGAGTGACCTGAAGCCCTGATCCCTGCAAAGAAGCCTTGACTTTTGAATTGGCAGGACGACTCGACAGACCAGTGCTGCGGCCTGGCGTGGAAGGCGGGCAGCCTTCTCACGGATGATAGCACATCCAGAAGAGCACATGGCAAGAAGCAAAGTCATTGTCTCAGTCGAAATCGCAAATCCGTATTGAACTACCACTCATAGGATACCTTCCACGGTTGTCCTTCACAGATCTGCCACGGCTGCAGTGCTCCCCCTTGACACACTTCTCATGAGTAGTTGTCGCTGTATCGAGGTGCAGCGGTTTCTGTTTATACAGGTAGTCGAAAGAGAACCACGGTTTTGGAAGACTCCCTTGCAGAACCCGTCGTTGAGAGCCGGGCGGCAAAGAAGAAGAAGTTTGATGAGGAGGCGGGAGTTCGTGTGCAATTGCCTGCCAAGTCCATCAGCCTTCTGTGCATGTCAGTAGCAGCTTCATTCACACTCAGAAGAGCACACTCCCAGACGGCTGACCTGGAACAGATGCAAAGACATGAGATGACTGCCACAGACGCGACAGGTTTTCGGCACGAAGTACTTCTGAAGCTGAAAGAAGTATGTGGTTGCCACAAGCGTACGGATGCAACAGATTTTCGGCGCCAGCTACTTCTGAACTTGAAGGAAGTATGCAGTTGCCACAAGCGTGCGGCAAGGCTCAAAATATCCGCGTGTTTGAGAAAGAGCGAGAGAGAGTGTTTTTCTGTCTGTGTGTGTGTGTGTGCGTATGTCTCACATAAAACTCGAGGGGATTACCTTTGCAGCACTGAGAGAGAAACGCGTGAGTTCACGATCCATCACTCACTTTTCGCCGAGACAGATAGTTTGTGGCGAAATCAGAAGAAGACGTCATTCCGAATACTCTGCTAATCATGTTTGATTGTGATGCAGGGCATCTCATTGTTGAATCGTTGCATTTAGTTCCGCGGTGATGTACGCTGCTGCATCTTGGATCGCCAGACACATGGGCTAAACAAGCCGAGAGCCTCACGGCAACAGCTTCAAGCCAGTTTCTGAAAGTTGGACTTCAGTTGCGGCAATCTGTTTTGCTGTGTTTCAGAAAGCCTTGGCATAGTTCGGAAACCCGCCGTCTGAACGTCTGAACATTGCGTGAGTTGCTTGACCAGCTCAAGCGCAAAGTCTGAAATCCTGTCAAGCGATTTCCGAGAGTCAGGTAGAAGTGTGTGCATGTGCGTGTTACAGACACTGTTGCCGCTACCTTGCGAGGACTCTACGCTTCCTTTGGACTTGAAAAAACTCCCGCCTTGTAGGGTTTCAAGTTTGCGATGTTTCACTCGGATCGTGGGGTTTTGTCACAAGCCTTCGCTTTTGGAGTTTAAGGTTCATGCGGACGTCTCGGGAAGTCTGTTGGCAATCGGGAATCTGCAAGGTTTGTTATGCCGGTGTCAGGAAGTTGAGCATAAAAACTGCCGTCTTTGTTAGCTGCACTGCACTCACGCTGCCCGAACTGTGGAATGTCGTTTGCCTTCACGCCTTTTCTCCGTTTGGGTCTGACGCCTCTTTCCACTCATTGCTCTTGCAGCAGTTGCTTAGCTTTTGATCAGAACGATGTCATCTTCTTCATTCGTCCTTACGACCGTGAGCCAAACTGGCAGTGTGATTTGCCCCGGTTCTCCCATGACTCCCATGCTGTCCTGCATTCAGAAACAGTCCGTGACAAACGAGGCAACACCTGTCTGTGTTCGCGTTCGCATTGAGTGGGAACAACTGGTCGCAAATCCGCCGCCTCTGCAAGCCTAATGGAGCTTGAGCTGATTGGACTGAGGCTGGCCTGGCCTCACTAGCCATACTAGTAGCAGACAAACCAAACCGCCATTGCAACGGGATGAAGTGTCGCAATTTGTAGGATGAAGCTGTGCGAAGAAATGACTGCGTGCACGACATGTGAAGCACTGGCGGTGAGCAATGGAGCTGCCCTTAAACGGGCCTGATGGATTATCGATGGCACTGGCCATGACGTCTTCTCCGCGAGGCAAGTCTGAGCTGCGCCGGCTGTCCGGGGTTTGAGCGTGCACATGTGCGTTTGTTTCGCTGACCTGGCCGAGTCCCCGCTAAACGTCGCTACGACTGTCTGTCAAAACATGCAGAGGCTGGTCTCGTTGGCCACGGCCTGGAACTTTGCTGACCTGTAGCTCGGGCTATTTGCTAGGAGTACCTGAGCAACACAATGATGTTCGAAAGCAAGCCAGGCTTGCTTCTTGATTCTAAGGTTCGTATGACGGAACAACCAAGTTCTGGTCCATCTCAACAGGGCGCTGCTGGCGCAGCCTCAAGCAGGAGGGCCCTGTGATGTCAGTCGCCGTGTCGCCAGACGGGAGGCATCGACGGGCATGTTTTATCCAGTTGACTCTGCATGTCCACTAGCTGACCAACGGATGAGTTTCAATCCGTCTTGAAAGTCTTGACAAGCCCACAAAGGCCATGATGGAGTATCCTGCCGTTTCAAGGCTTTCTTCTCGCTGTTGCGTTCTGGTCCCGTGTCGTCCACTGGCAAAGTCCGCTCCTGCGCTTCCCGTCCCGTGCCGTTGTGTCCCATGTGCAAGCCCGCACACTGCTCTTGTCATTCCCGGTCAGACCTCGGCTGTCGAATCGTCGTAGCATCCAGAGAGCCTCTCAGCATCCAAGCTCTTGGCCATAATGGCATGATCTGTCGTGTGTCCTTCAGCTTGCTCTGTGCAGGTATCTGTTGACGGCTGCGTATGATGGTGTCGCTGCAGTCTGGTGCGCGCTCAGCTCAGCCATCTGCGAATTACTAATGGTGGGACCCTAACTGCATCTTTTTGCCTCAGGTGGCCAAAGGGGAAGCCATCCGAACTTTGAAGGGGCAAGAGGGTGGCCTTTACACGGCGGTATTCTCACCGAATGGCCAGTCAGTGCTGCCGCTCGTCTCCATCTCACAACAGTGGTCCCAGCTGTGTCGCGTTGTTGCTGTGCACGGCTGTAGGGCCACGAATTAGCTGCTCTCAGTGAGCTGCTCTTTTAACTGAATCAGGACGGCCTCGGCGCATGGAGCTGCTTGCATGTGGAGATGGAGGATTGGCAAGGCCGCCTTTGCTATGGCTGCGGAGCTGCTGAAGCCTCCGTGCGCAGTCTGAATCAAAAGGCCAAGCCGTGGTTGGTAAACGACCGGAGGCTCCGCCCTGTCACAGGTGCAATGGCTCTTGAAAGGGCACGAGGACAACTACATGCGTTCCGCGACCTTTTCGCCGGACGGAGAAACCATTGTCACAACATCCTCAGATTGCTCACTGCGGATCTGGCAGCTCGACTCGTCGGACGAGTCTAGAGCTCCTTCGCTGCACACAAGGCTCTGGCAGATGCTACTCTGCACAAGTGTTCCTTGCTGCATGGTCATCTGGAGCGCTTGAGGCGCCGGTCCTTCTCAGAACACTTGAGGGCCACTATGGCTGGGTGGGCGACTAAGACTCAGCTCCCGTGCACGCCCGTTTGGAAGCGAAAAAGCCGTGAACTCGACTGGTTTTGCCGCTGCTGACCAGCAGGTGAACACAGCGGTCTTCTCGCCCAGTGGCGATCAGATCCTGTCAGCGGCTGCCGACAAAACAGCCAGGCTCTGGTCTGCATCCACAGGCCTGTCACCCTCCGCATGAGAACCATGTCTCAGACGCGAGGTTTCGGTAAGGTGCAGTGCTTGGTGGCAGGAGTCTGCCTACGGACCTTCACAGGGCATTGGGCGTACGTGCGATCGGCTGTTTTCAGTCCGCAGCAGACCATGATTCTGACGGCTTCAGCAGACTGGACGGCCAAACTGTGGAACTCGCAGACGGCAACTTGCATACAGACCTTTACCGGTCACTCGCAATGGGTCAACATGGCGTCTTTCGTCAATGGCCTCTCCAAGATTGTTACATGCTCCCGGGTGACTCGGCCAAAGCCGTCCAGTCCCGTCTGCTTTAAAGTGAGGGGTCTCTTGTTGGGTGCTCTTCGCAAAGATCCACCGTTCAGGAGTTGTATTGAGGTCCCTTCGTTTCTGCCCTCCACAATCCAGTTGATTGCAGAGTGGTTTCTGGAGTGCGAGGAAGGCCTTTTCTGACAGAAGCGAATCGTGCTTTCCTGGTACATGGGCAGGAGGTTGTTTGTGCAGGGCAAGGCGACATGCAGTCTGCTTCTTTTGTTGTTAGGTTCAATGGGTGGTGGGTTACTTACGCTTTGGCTCAGTGTTTCCTTCTTTCTGTCTGTACCAGCAAGGGACAGTCTTGCTTTCAACTCGCACCGAAAAGTCATGTACAATCAGGTATCGTCAGACCTTGCAGGCCCATGTTTATGTTTTTTCGGTCATAGCCCTGTCCCACTGAAGTGCTCACGGCTCTCGAACACTCGAAAGCTTCTTCGTCGCCGTTCTCAGGATTCGCAGTTTAAGCTGGCCCCAGATATCACAGGGCAGCAATGTTGTGAACGATGCGCACAGGTGTATTGATTGTTGCTGCAATGAGTCGTGCTGGGGCTCGGATGCCTCTGACAGTGTGCAGGGTTGCCGTATCGGCAAGAAATGAGATATTCCACAGGGTTCGCATTCAATGAGCCTTGAGGACAACAGCGCCCGGCTCTGGGATACCAAAACTGGCGCCTGCCTGCGTGTGTACGACGGGCACAGTGACTTCGTGATGTGGGCGATGGTTCCTGCCGCGCTTGCAACCAAAGATCAAAGGCGCAAGATCAAAGCAACTTGGCATGGACTGCGCTGAGACACTAATGAAAGGCATCATTGGCGATTACCCATCACCCGGCCATGATCATCATCGCCAGATTCACAGCAGAACTACCTGTATGCACGCTTCGTGAATGTCATGCGCATATCCGCATCTGCAACTACGCATGTTTGCGTCCCTGCATGTGCAAGCCTGTGGTCGCGCCTGCCAAGCTACAACAGTTGAATTGACCTTTGTAGTCGGCGGGTCTGCGTTCGTGAGCTGCAAGGCTGGCCAGAGGCGATGGATAGCCAAAGCCGCTTCCATGGACTGGCAGAAACATGGTTCCGCTTTGGATCTGTGCGAGATGCGGCTGGTTTGTAGAACCATTACCGTGTATGCCATCTCCATACTATACTCGTACTTGTTGCTGAGTTTTCTGCTCAGGGAGGATGCACCGGCACTTTCACACATGGAGCCATCCAACCCACAGCTGTCGCGTTCCGGCTTGGTTGTGGTGTGTTCAGGCAGCCTTCTTCACAGCGTTGGCTCAAAAGTGTCCAAGCAAAGAGGTTATGACATGTTATACCAGTAGCAACAAAAGACTGTAGGATGAGCGATCGGATTGTTGCTCCTAAGATCGTAGTCGCTGCACACATGACATGTCCTTGCGGTGGAACTAGGAGGCTTGACCCTGCCTGAACCTGATGTAGCAAGGCACTCGCACGTCGCAAGTCACCCATAGTGTTTGCTCAAAGACCATGGTCGTGACATCAGAAACGGGTCGCTGCAGGAACACCGGGCCGTTTGCAAAGATCATGGTGCGGAAGCGAAGTTTCCGACTCGGCCCCCTTTGCTTGCCTTGTGCCGTAGCCCTCTGCTGCGGCTTTGACCTGGGCAGCCGAGCCTTCGCTCCGAGAGGAGCCGAGAGCAGAAAAGGATAATCGGACAATGTATTATGCATTATGTCATATTCTGTTATAGCGAGTAACATTAGGTCAAATCATCTTATGAGGAAAGAAGGGGTTGGCGATGGAAGTGAGTCGAAGTAAGGATATGGGCCTCAGCCCTGTGGTGCATGGAGCTCAGAGAGGTGGCGGGCCATCTCCGCGCGGCGGCTCGCGATCCCGTGGAACCGGGTCGGAGGTGGAGCCGACCTACCAGTCGAGGTGCGCCTCTCTGTCAGATACAAAACTCTGAGACGTTAAGCCAAAACCTGCGATGGAGGTGCGAGAGGCAGCAGACACTGCCTGCACGGCTGGTTGCTTTGGCTGCAGAAGTCCGGAGCTGGTTGAGTTGGTGCAAGTGACGTTGACTTCCATGGCTGAAGGAGAGGGCCTGGACTTGGAACTGGCCGTGCCGGAAGACTCGGACATGCAGGAGCTCACAGACTTGGTCGATGAAAGCTTCCAGCGGGCCATCCAAGCCAGGCCGGATGCCAGGAGCAGAGTCTTTCAGGCCAAGATTTGCAGCGAGATCCTGTGAGGATGGTTGATGGTGGGAACCCTCTTGGCGACTTGTGGAACGGCTGGGTCTCCTTGAGCGAGCGGCAGATGACCCTTGGGGCGATGCGAAAGCGCCTGGCGGGCCTGCTCTCGTCGCCCAGTCTGAGGCGACCACCCCCCCCGACTTCCCAGCAACTTCCCCAATTCCCATGTCGCCGCCCCGCCCCCCACGCCCCGGAGGCGGCCGACCAACGATGAGTGGAACCTCGGAGCTGCTCGGACGAAGCTTTGTGACTTCGTGGCTTAGGCCGAGGCCTGTTCTGGCTGAACGTCACCTGGCTCGAAGGTTCTTCTTCGCGAGAAGGGTGTCGAGAAGCCACCAATCGGATACTTTGAAATTTGCATGCAGAAACCAGAGGGGATCAGCAGGCTGGGAACGCAGGTCTTCTTGATGTTGCCGTACTAGTAGCACCTGACTCGATGCATCAAGATGCTGTCTATAATAGCTGGGTTGGTGAAGGCGCAGCGCAGCGCTGGAACCATACCTCAAGAACTTATGTGTGTCCAAGGCTCGCTCTTGCAGCCAACGAAGAGTTATGAAGAGTTATAGAGCAGAACTTGACGCCCTCCAAGTGCGGTATCGACCCTGGGAAGGCTTACCGAAGGCGCGGGCTTGGCAAGAAGCTCCTGAATTTGGTGGAGGCATTTTGCAGGACTGGGGGTGCCACTTCCACATGTCATTCTGCCTATCATGAACGTCTCGATGTCTAGTCATCTTGAACAGAACCCGCTCGATGAATCGGAGTCGCTGTGGTTCAGAACCTGAGCGTGGTTACTCCAGCATCTTTAATCTCTGCCAGACCTTCCAGATTTAGGGCCCGAACCTTCTGTCGTACAGTCGTACATGAACACAGGAACGGCGAGAGAAAGGACTTAGGGTTCAGAGCTTGCAATGAGTGTCTGCAAGCCCGGACCAACTGTAAACTCCTGGGGGCCATACGGTTATTGGATACGCCTCTCTTGCTTAGCTGCCTTGCAGTTCCCTCATTTGAGTTGACAAGCCCTGAGGACAGCATGGCAAGGCAGCGCACTCTATCTGCATACAGATGACGATGCAGCAGCCTTCAACCTCTACAACAGCACTGGCTACACAGTGAGGAAGCAAGAGAAGGCCAGGCGCTGCAGTGCATCAAATCCATGCGGGCCGTGAGGTGGCCGTCGTAGCCCCAGCTCATCAGAGCGGATAATCATCGTGAGCCCGTCCAAAAAAATAAGCCAAGCATGGTAAACACACCGACACCCGACCGACACACGACAGGATTCTCGATGAGGACATTGACCGACGCACGTTTCGCACTTTCGCCACCCTCCAACAAAGTTTCAGCACGCACAAGACACGAAACAGACATTGCGTGTACCCTCACAGACCGGGGCACTGCCTCGCATAGGTAGCCATTGGCACGCCAACGATCCAAGCGCGTCGAGTCTAGTGTGGCATGGTTGGCATGTGCGTTAGAATGCTGCTTCTCACATAAAAAGACTTTCGTCCCAGCATGTCCACTGGCATTGTATGTTGCGGTCGATGTCCGTTCGGTATGGTGCTGAGCATATGTTTGTCTATGTGTGCGTGCGTGTGGGTCTGTGCGTGTCTGTCTGGCTGTCTGTCTTTCTTTGTGTCTCTGTGAGTGTGCCCCGGAGTGAGCGCCACGACAACCAGCAGGCCACGAGAAGACCACCAAGAGACCCCAAGCCAAGAGACCAGCAGCAGACCACTGAACACCTGAGCACGACCAACAGACCGAGATACCACGGCCACACTTCAGGAGCACAGCCGCAATGTTTCCCCCAAGTGCTCGGAACTCGGAAGGAGCAGGCACGCAACACTTTCCGCAAATACTGGGGGGATTGAGGACAGCGGTACAAATATTTCACCCCCACATAATTTGTGGTGGGATTCTGGATGACGGTCAAGCTGCTTGCCCCCAATCTTGCGAGATTCAGAGTGTTGCAGCCCGAAAGATTAAGGTTCAAACTAGGACGCGAGCGCAATACAAGCAGCGCCCCAGTGGGAGCACCATCCCTAGAAGCGTTTTTCTGCGTGGCGACGCTAACCATTTCTCTCCACATAGGATGTGCTGGTTTTAACCTGAGGCTGATGGCCACGTGCAATGTGCATTGATGTTGGAATGGCTTGAGTTTCCTGAAAGCATGTGAGTCTCGTGAGTCCGACAAACAGAGCTCGTTGAACTTGACGATCAGCAATGAGCCATGTGGGCGCAGGATGGCGAAGGGGTCAGCTTCTACATGTTCAAACGCCTGGAGTAGATGCGAGCAGCATATGTTGCTATATGTTGCTCTGCTGGATAAGCCAAAGTTGCCGGATCCCAGGCTCGTCTTTCGAGCTTCCTGCAGTGCTGTACGGCTGTGTCATTTACTGGCAGGCTGGTTACTGGTTCTTCTATTATCATACCGTTGAAAGCTGTATCATCACCGTAGATAATACCAATGGTGTTGAGGAATATCCGTATCATCACCGTACACTAACCTGTACCAATCTTGCTGAGGAATATCTCAGGTTGAAGCATGGCAAGCACCGATCTTCAGGACTCCAAATTCCAAGTCTTAAGTAATTGGCGACGTGTTTGGTTCCAGCGGCCATACAGAGCCGCGGTGGGTTTATGGTAGGTATTTTCAGTCTGTGGCTGAGTTCGCTCAAGGCGTGCACAGCCGAAACGGCGTAGCTTCGGAAGAGCCCTGCAGACTATCCCGCAATTCAATGCTGGAGCGAAGAAAGGGCAGCCGCGAGTCGGTTCTCGACAACATATCAAAAGCTGCCTTGCGGTTTGTGGTCAAGGTTTTTGGAAGTGTCTCTTGGAAGTCACGAAAGCTAGCCGTAGCTAGTCTTGTGTTTCTGCTACGATGGTCGTGGTGAACTCCGGGCTGCGCATAAATCATGCGGCAACCTGCCCCCGCCCTTCCCACCCCCCTCTTCTTGACTATCTCAGGAAACCAACCCTCCCCCCCCTTCCACTTTCCCCCGTGCCCCCTCCGTCTTTCCTGACTATCTCAGGAATCCACCCCCCCACCCCAGCCCCCCACCCCCACAAGTAGGAAACACCGACGCCACCGATGCGAAAGGCACTTCGAGTGCAGGAAGACTCGTAAAAACCGATGCAAACGGCATGTCGGCTGTGTGCGTTTACGCGGAGGAGAGAGAGACGCGTGTAATACACATGCACACAACCAACAAACGGGCGGCTCCCGCGGGGGCTCGCCCTCAGGCCCGGAGAAAGAAAGAGAGAGAGAGAGAGGGGAAGAAGAGAGAGAGGTAAAAGGGGACCCCGAAACATACTGATCTCGAGGTTTATGTCATCTTGCCAGGGTCAGGTCTTAACCGGGGATACGGGACCATCTCAAGCAGTGCATGTGTCAGTCGAGAATGTACGACCCCGGCAATCCGTTATCGTAGGCTTGAATGGCTTTAGCTTTTTCGCCGGGGATACATTCGACTTTCACCCCCCACATACCCGAAAACACATCGGGTGGGCAAGATGCCCGGGGGTCTTGATCGACCCCTATGCCCGAGAGAGAGAGAGAGAGAGAGACAGTGACAGAGAATAAGAAGGGGTTGGGGACCCGCTTCCCCCGCCCCAAACGCCGAGCAAGCAAGCAAGAGAAAGTAAGAGAGACAGAGAGAGAGAGAGAGAGAGAGAGAGAGAGAGAGAGAGAGAGAGAGAGAGGTAGCCATTTTGGCTCAAGTGCTACACCTTTGCTTGGGGGCCTGTGCCGCCCCTGGGCATCGGGGGGAGGCAGGGGGTTAACCTGGACTGTAACTCCAGGGGAGCCTTCCTGCCTTTCCTGTGGTGCTTGAGCTTCATATCCGCAGCCGTGTGCTTAAGTGGCCCCGTCGTCCCTTCGCTCTGCCTGATCCCTGACCGCGGCCCCTTTCGAGGGTGGCCCGCCAGTAGGAGGGAAGGCCATACTATTCCGCCGCGGAACACAAGGTGATCCTCCTGGCTTCTTGGGGGTGTGACGGCCCATGACGGAGCAGTGTCGCTTGTGCAGACATGCACGGGGCGTTGAAAGAGCGGTCGGGATGTCAAAGCCCGACGGGGGGAAGAGAAGCCACAGAGCAGCAGGACCACAAAGACCCACAAGTCCAGAACAACGGAGCGTGACACCCAACCTGTGGGGGAAGCCAACACAGCGACCGGGGGACAGAACCAGACCGACGAGACCAACGACCCTGAAGACCCTGCCGGGCAACTTAGTGCACCCGCAGCTAGGTACAAGCCTACATGGCCCAACGCAGGGGAGAGTCTTCATGAGCACCGAGTCGCACTGAGCCCTACGGAGGAGCCTGCGGAACAAAAAATTCGATGCAGTGCAGTTGTTGGGGGATTTAGGTTCCCTGACTCCCAGTTGTCCCGTTACAACACAAAGTAGACAACGGCAGACTCAGGTAGTGAACTCTTTAAATGGGCCACTGGCCCCACCCGTGGAAACCTTGAACTTCTCTGGCTTCTTTAAGCCCCGCGATCGAATCGCACAATCTAGGCTTCTTTTCAACACGACTTGAGCTCTGGGGAATTCGGAGGGGGGATGGAGGCATAATTCAACGCAAAGCGAATCCAAGCCGTTCCGTGATACCCGTTCGAAGTAACGGGGGTGCATGTTTTTCCTCCTCCCCTCCCCCACTGGCAGAAATTGAATGTGTTTACTCATACTCCTTGACGTGACTTCTGCCGGGGGATCTTTTCGGTGCTGTAAAGCCGAGCCCGTGGACGCAAGTATCCACCGGGAACTGTGCCGAACCGCAAGTACAGTCGAGCCTTCAGGGGAAAATCCCTTGAAAGGGTAAGACCTCCCGCGAGAAGCGGGTGTGCGCGCGCACGGGGTGATCGGCCTGGATGCTGCCGTGATCCCCAAGCCCGGAAGAGAGAGAGAGAGAGAGAGAGAGATGTACCACAAGGCGGGGGAGCCCCTGACGTACCCGGACCTGCTGCACTTGGAGTACAAGACGGGGGACTACCTCATCATACAGGGGAGACAGCCAGTACTACAACACATCAAGTCGGGGGAGCTAGCTCATCGTCACAAGGAGCGCATGAATGGTGGCTGCAGGAGAGACACCACGGGCTGGGGAATGCTCCCCAAGTCGCGAGGTCGCCGACAGAGGACTACGATAGCGATGAAAGCCCGGCAGACCACCGTCGTCGCCGCCTACATGGGGCTTTCTATGGACGTCACGGTCCCGTGTGAGCACTGAGAGTGAGCGGGGGATCCTAGAGAGTGTGCAGCCAAGTCCAGCTCATCGGTGAGTCTTTTCTACAATTGATGCTGAGTTGGTGCATGTTGGAAGCTTTTGCAATTGTTTGATTGATTAAGCTGGACACGTGCGTGCTGCAAACTACGTCAACCCATGCCTGTAGTTTCAGCTGTAAAACCTTTTACAGGCTGATCGGGGGAATCAGAAAATATGATGTAGGATACCCCTTGTTGGATAGTTTGGATTCTGATTTCTTCTTATGCCAAAAATCCCCAGCGAGCCGATCAGAGTCCTTGCACAACGTGCCTTTCCTTCGTGAAGGTTGATGGAGGTATGCTCCGACACCAACATGTTTGCGGGTCCCTATCTTGTCCTAGCGAGGTAGCCTGGACCTACTTCCAACTCTCACAGGGTCCTTGTTTACTTCTA